>BTPG01000005.1:8458425-8635925 GCA_036245525.1 Semisulcospira habei
TACTCTTATTAGAATGCTGACCAAGCCTAACTAATACTAGTAATACACATAACAAAACAAAATCAAAGAGATGAAAACAGCACCGGTATGGGAATTTAATACAACCAGTGTATATATACTCTAAACAATTGGTCAGCTCAGTCTGCTAGCCTGAAACTAAATTAAATTATTAATAATTCTCAAAAAGCATGCTAAAGGTGCAGGACTAAGCTCACTCATGCAACTGCCCTTTGCCTGGTCTTTGTCTTCACTGTGAAAGATGTCACCAGAGCCAATAATTTCTCGGAGCTTACTTTTTGCATGCTGCATTTCAAAGCCACATTGCCAATTGAGTGAAAATTGGCAGATCGTTGAGAGTATTTTACCTTTGACGACTTTTCGCTGGCACTAGTTCAAGTTCCAAATTCAAGAATCAACGTTTGATTCTCCGCTAAACCAATCATATATCATGTTTAGAGGCCATACTATCAATATTAATTAAATTCATTGTGACTTTAGGACGCTGCAATGCAATAAGACTGTCTTTATGTATTAACATGAAATTAGGATTCCTCTTTTTTTTTTAATAGAAAAAAAAAAAAAAGAGTCTTGGAAACATTTATATTTGAGATCAGAAACGGTCCTGTTATGTTCTCTTTGAATGTCAACTGATTACCTTGGACCGTTCATAGCGTAATGTGTTTCATTAAATAGCATCGGGGATGAAACGTCATTGGACGAAATGTGGTTGGGCCGAACGGTCTGGGCGAATGCGCGTAGGGTGAAGACAGGCATAGATCAAGAGGCTCAAAGAACGATCCCTTCGAAGCTTTCTAATGCTAAATAAACAACTTTTACGGCACCTACAACCTCAAATATAAGAACATTTCGACTTTAAGTACTTAACAGAATGTGTTTATGTGGTTATTTTGGTTTAGGAGAGGTTATTCCGACTGTTTTCAGACAGCGCGATCGTGTAGCAAGGGAAGTAATCGACGCAACAACAGCAGTGGAAAACGGCAACTAAACTAAATCATGGTAATGTAAATCAAACTTCTAAAACATGATTATTTTGTGTTTAGGTACGCAATAATAGTTACAGATATGGTTATTTTAGCTTAGGACAGGTTATTTCGGGTTTTAGTAGGACCCAGTTTCACCGAGGTAATCCTATTAGAAATTTGGAGTCCGTTGACGCTTTCTATGGTATTAACTGTATATTTGAAGGGATAAATGCATGAATATTTTACATACCTTGTGATATTACAGCAGGTGGATCCACACCAGGTATCAGCGAGTTGCCACAATGTGTCAATCTTTGTAGCGCACGGCGAAGAAATGTCTGTCCTTCCGCCATGTTTACTCACAACACATTTTGCAAACTGTAAGCGCTGCTTTGATTGGCTGATTCAATAGTACATGTATTAAGTATTTATTGCATCTACTGCTGACTTAATACATGTTAAAAGTCTGTCACGTGTGTCGATATCTGGACTATTCATTGGCTGCCTTAATACATGTATTAAGTACTTAATACATGTACTAATGACTTACTTCACGGTGTTTTGGCCAACCGTACATGTCCAGCAAGATGCTGTGATGAGCTGGCTGGGATCAGAACCACATTAGCTAGCCTCTCGTCGAGCTCTGTGTAACCCCTTTGTGCATGCAGCCACTGTACTGGTACTGTGTCGTGTCTGCATGCTCATGGAGGTTATAGTTGTTGATGGGGCATGCGACATATTTTTACTTGTTCTTCCACTGTGACATGGCCACTGTTGCCCACAGTGCGTGAACCCATTTAGCTGATAATTATCCCAATGATTCAAGGGTAGTGCCAGATTAGCTTGGCGCCTGACGGCACCAAGCTGATCTGGCACTACCCTTGAATTATCACGCCCTGTTGTAGGGCGTTGGGGCTAAATGGGTTAAAGTAAAACGTCTTTGGTTGTTTTTCTTGGTTGATGTTTTGGCGACTTTGATATTGTGCTTGGTAATAAAGTATGTGTTCAGTACGGCGCTAAACAAGACATTTACATGTTCTGCTGGTTTGTGATACTGCATGCGGCAGCCACTTTCTTGGTCCAACGAGACACGTTCTGGACAGAATGAAAGTTTTCCTTGATTTGCATTAGTGTGAGACACTTCAAGCATCACTCAAGCCAATTTCTTCTCAAACCCGGCTTAGGTTTGGTACCCTGTTGCAATCGCGCAACTGGACGGACTCTACCCCAGCGTTTTCTTAACCCCCTCACTGTGCAGATGGAACAGAGGGTTAAAAGTTGTTGGGGATCCATCCCTGGGAAGATTGTTTAACTGGGTGGTTTGCATTACTGCCCATGTTAACTTCACCCATCCTAAATGACAGTCCCAGGAGGGGGAGATAGGGACTTTAAGTGCCATGGTCAACGCAGGCTGTGTTGGCCTGCAGAATTTTATTACTGGCAGTAAACATGCTTTTCATCCTCTTGTTGCATGCAGAGGCGGATTTAAGTTAAAGTGTGGGTGGGGGGGGGGGCACAGCCTATGTGAACTTCTCCCTTAATGAACCACAGCTACATGAGGGAACATTCGTGATTTCGTTTGATAACCTGGGCCAGCACAGACTGACACTGGCCCACGGAACTTGATTACTGTTAAGCATTTTAAAAGCATTTCAAAATAAAGACTTTGTTGTCTATAACAGGCACACACACACACACAACACACACACACACACACACAAAAGCCCCTTTCTTCCCATGTTAGCTTCGTGTGATTTATTTCAGGCTATTTTTAAGAACAAGAAATGGTCCAAACTCTGATCTGTTTTAGTTTACTTAGTTTGTTCTGCTACTACCCTAAGGAAAGTTTCAAAATGATCTACGGGGTATTTAAATGGAAATGTGTACCCTAACCAGCCTGCACTCAGAAACACCGACGCATTTATGTATCTAAATTCACGCTGTCTGTGTTGGGTGTTTAGTAGTTTGGTTTGAATTGATGTCTGCATTACCAAACTTTGCCAAACTCTTAAGCCCTTCACTGCTGAGAAAATTGATACCACCCACACGCAAGAGGTATAGATCCTCATGAGCCCCCGGTAGTGGCTTAACTGTTCTTTTTGCATTCAGAAAGATTTCAGAATAAGGTAGGTCCAAGTGTGATGACTACTTTTTGTTCTTACTATTGCCATGAAATATGCGTAGCTCAAATAAGAGGCAAGCTTTTGGCCTTTACATGTGGAGAGCTTTCCGCCATCTTTTCCACATGCTGTGGAGGTATGTGGTAAGGACAAAGTTAACGAATCTCGAAAGCCAGTCACAAAATCACTTGTCAGCTGCCAGGTGTTTTTTTTTGTGTGTGAAAACATCTTTTGCCTGTCTACACGTGAGTGTGGTGTGATGGCGGTGACTTTGACTGTGGTTGCCGGACCACATGCTGTAAAGACGGATTAATTTTTCTACAGAGGCCACGGGTCACGGTACGTGTTAATTCTTACCATCATGGACGGAACAGAGACCTCACAACCCCCTTGTGCACGCAGCCATCGGTACAGTAAACAGTACCAGTGGCTGCATGTACAGGGGGATTAAAGTGTCAACTGTTTTCGATGCTGTGACACTCTTCCCTTCTTCACTTGCTCACCCCCACCCAGGTCTGCCCTGGGGGACTTGGGTGGGGTTAACTACTTTTTAGTTCCCAGGGTCACCCTGGTCAGCCCCACAGGGTGGGTTTTCTTCTCTATTCTGGGGCATGTGTTTCTGTCTACCCTTGGTCCATTCACCTGTATATTCCTTTTTTAAACTCTCCCTACTGTCTGCGCTGCCTGTAGCTCTTGATATTGGATGTGTGTTGCTAAATGGTCTTAGCTTTATTTAGGCCCCATGTTGTAGGTTTATTTAATGTATTGGACCGGCTGGCGACATACATTCAATATTCTGTTTATTTATTTATTTTTTTTCACAAGCAGTGCAGGCACGTCCTGAGAAAGCCTTGTTGCTGTCGGGACGTTAAGCAATGTACAATCAATCAATCAATCTTCACTTGCTCACAGATAATCTAGCTTATCCTGCATGGTCACAAGTTGCATGCTAGATGTACAAGCACATGTTTTGTTAAGCTCTTTTTACAACAGGCGGCACGTCTCCAATGAGTAAAGTGCTACGCATAATGCATAGCCATTGAGGGAGGTAAGCTGAGACGTAAAGTGGTCATGGTTGGAATATCCACTGTTGTTGCCGGACCACAGAAAGGTGTTCGGTTCCTCAGGTGACCCAAGGTGCAGGCTCTGCTCGACCATCGACTGGATGCCAGACCGTCTCCACGTAGGCATCCTGTCACAGTGACAATGAAAACTATTTAGTCCGTTTCACACGGTCAACGATAGCATGCTGGAAATGCATGGAGACTTCTCAACAAAAAATTCAGCTTTGATAGTAATTGTTTGTTTTTTTTAAATTGTCATCTGGCGTACAGAAACACGGGTTACCTCCTTGGCGCTGCGTTATAGGTAGCGGAGCCAGGGTAACTAGTGCGACATACATGTAGTAAAGTCTATTGGGGCCTCCATTGCTATTTCTAATGTAGCAGACTCGCTTAGGACCGCTGGTCTCGATATTTTGAGAATGACTACATAATCGTAAGTTGAAAGATATTTTGTAATTGCTCAGTTGGCCGATAGCAGCATAGAGAAGAGCAAAATATAAGCTTACCATCCATCAGCCTGATATCAGAAGGCGCTTTCTTATCCCCTCACTGTGCACATGCACCACAGGGTTAAAGTTGTTGGGGATCCATCCTTTGTTTAACTGGGTGGTTTGCAGTTCTGCGGAACTTGATTACTGGCAGTAAACATTGTTTTAACCCTATTGCTGCATGCAGAAGAGGAGGGTTTAAGTTAAAAATGGGGGGGGGGGGGGGGGCACAGCCTATGTTAACTTTTCACTTTATGAACCACAGCCACATGAAGGCACAAGCGGGATGCATACATGGGTCAGCATAGACTGGTGACCGCTTCTTGTTCTTAGAGGTATCCTGAAATCTTTAGAGGTATCCTGAAATCTTTAGAGGTATCCTGAAATCATCGCACGAAGCTAACATGGGAAGAAAGAGGCGTGCGTGCGTGCGAGCCTGGCTGGTTATGGACAACAAAGTCCTTATTTTAAAATGCTTTTAAAATGCTTAAGTGCTTAACAGTAATCGAGTTCCGTGTGCCAGTGTCAAACTCTGACCTGTTTCAGTTTACTTTTCTTAGTTTGTTCTGCTACTACCCTAAGGAAAGTTTCAAAATGATCTAGCGGGTATTTTAAATGGAAATATATACCCTCACAAGCCTACACTCAGAAACACTGACACGTTTATTTATTTAAATTCACGCTTTTCTTATTGGATGTTCAGTATCTTGTTGCTTTCTTTCTTGGTTGATGTTTCGGTGCTTTGTCTTTGGTATCACGTTTGCCAAAGGGTTATCTCCAGCAGGATGCTGTGATGAGCTGGCTGGGACCAGAACCACATTAACTAGCCTCTCATCGAGCTTTGTGTAACCCCTTTGTGCATGCAGCCACTGTACTGGTACTGTGTACAGTGCCGTGGCTGCGCGCTCATGGAGGTTATAGTTGTTGATGGGATTTGTGACTTATAATTTTTTATTTTTTTGTTCTTCCACTGTGACATGGCCATTGTTGCCCACAGTGCATTAACCCAGTTGGCTGATAATTATCCCAGTAATTCAAGGGTAGTGCCAGATCAGCTTGGCGCCTGATGGCGCCAAGCTGATCAGGCACTACCCATGAATTATCACACCCTGTTGTAGGGCGTCTTTGGTTGTTTGATAATGTTCGCGTTCAGTATGGCGCTAAACGAGACATTTACATGTTGAACTGGTTTGTGGTATTGCATGTGGCAGCCACTTCAGTTCTTTCTTGGTCCAACGAGACATGCGCTGGATAGCATGAAGGTTTTTCTTGATTTGCATTAGCGTGAGACATTTCAGCAGCACTCATGTGCTAATTTCTTCTTGAACCCTCATTCAAGGGACCCAGTTAATGAGGCTCAACTGGGCAGACTCTTCCCCAGCGCTTTGTTAACTCCCTCACTGTGCAGATGGAACGGAGGGTTAAACGTTGTTGGGGATTTATTTACTGATATTTGTCTTGACGTGCAGCAGACCACTTAGCCATAATTTATCTCACAGCAGACACACTTTGGCTATGGTATGCACACCAAAAACCCAGATCTCACATAGATTGAAAGGTGGCTAAACAGATCCTTCAGAAGTGTACCAAAGCTATGGTTTGGTCTAGAAAACTGTCCACTCTGGTGTTTGGCAGTTCTTGCGCTCCTTATTTTACTGTTTTTGTTTTATCTCATAACATTTTGTAACCCTTTTGCTGTTAGTTGCGCTTTTTGTTGCGATGATTCCATTAGGAATCGTCATCACAGCATCTTGCTGGACATGACCCTTTGGCTGTCGGTAGCATTTTTTGTCATGAGCTGGCTGGGATCAGAACCACATTAGCTAGCCTCTCGTCGAGCTCTGTGTAACCCCTTTGTGCATGCAGCCACTGAAGTGGCACTGTGTCGTGTCTGCATGCTCATGGAGGTTATAGTTGTTGATGGGGCATGTGAGATATTTTTACTTGTTCTTCCACTGTGACATGGCCATTGTTGCCCACAGTGCGTGAACCCATTTAGCTGATAATTATCCCAATGATTCAAGGGTAGTGCCAGATTAGCTTGGCGCCCGACGGCACCAAGCTGATCTGGCACTACCCTTGAATTATCACGCCCTGTTGTAGGGCGTTGGGGCTAAATGGGTTAAAGTAAAACGTCTTTGGTTGTTTTTCTTGGTTGATGTTTTGGTGACTTTGATATTGTGCTTGGTAATAAAGTACGTGTTCAGTACGGCGCTAAACAAGACATTGTTCTGTCGGTTTGTGGTACTGCATGCAGCAGCCACTATCTTGGTCCAACGAGAGGATGAAAGTTTTTCTTGATTCGCATTAGCGTGAGACACTTCAAGCATCACTCAAACTAATTTCTTCTTGAACCCAGCTTAGTTTGGGGTCCCAGTTGATGAGGCTGAACTGGACGGACTCTTCCCCAGCGTTTTCTTACCCCCCTCACTGTTATGATGGAACGGAGGGTTAAAAGTTGTTGGGGATCCATCCCTGGAAAGATTGTTTAACTGGGTGGTTTGCAGTACTGCCAATGTTAACCACCCATCCTAAATGACAGTCCCAGGAGGGAGGGATAGGGACTTTGATTAAGTGCCATGTCGACGAAGGCTGTGTTGTCCTGCGGAATTTTATTACTGGCAGTAAACATGTTTTTAATCCTTGTTTCATATAGAGGCGGATTTAAGTTAAAATGTGTGTGTGGGGAGAGGGGGGGGGGGGTTGTCAGTATCGCAGCCTATGTTAACTTCTCCCATTATGAACCACAGCCACATGAGCGCACAATCGGGATTTCAGTTGCATACCTGGGCCAGCACAGACTGACGTTGGCCCACGGAACACAATTACTGTTAAGCAGTTAAGCATTTTAAAAGCATTTCAAAATAAGGACTTTGTTGTCCATAACACCACACACACACCCCCTCCAACCTAGCTTTCTTCCCATGTTTGCTTTGTACGGCTCATTTCAGGACAGCGAATCTAATAGACAATCTTTCCAGTTTAAGTTAGTTTCCTTCCAACTAGATAGAGGCCGACATGTTTTTTCATTCGGTATCCTGTATTACCCTGTAGCCCCTACTAAATATGTTTTCAAGGTATCCAATGTAACTGTGGACAAATCACACTGGGCTACTGTAATACAATTAGCTCAGTGACAATCCATCGGAAAGATTTTCTTTTAAATACAAATAAAGTTTTTTTAAAATCACTAACCTTTTGTTGTTTTGAAATACCTCCAAGTACATCAGTCAAATTAGAGTAGCGTGGGGCTAAACGCCCCCCTTAAGCAAGAAATGCTCTCTGTCTCTGCTCTCTGTAAAGAGCCACAAATGCATGTATAGCTTGGGATGTAGTAAAGGTTTGTATACACAAACATTCTTTCTGATAACGATGAAAAAACAAACACAGTGAATGAAAGAAATAAAAAATTTATTTGGCCGTTTTGCCCCACTTGGGGGGTCAAACGCCCTGGAGGGTGGGGCTAAATGGCGAGACTGGGCGTTTTACCCCACCTTGACAGGCGTTTTGCCCCATGACCTGAAAAGTTAGAAAACCAATAAAACAGAAGCTTTCTGTCTACAAACATTCGGAATGTCCAATGTCCGTTCTAACTCTGTTCCAGGTTTATTGCAGGAAAGGCGGATTCGTGTCATTTTAGGCATGTCTATTCCGACTCTGCCTCAGATTCACAGTTAGGACAGATGAAGTAGGGAAGCCCTGGGGTGCACTCGTCATGAGCCCACAGTAAACATATTTGACACTGGACCCATGTCTCACGAGATCTGGAGTTGCAGAATAGTTCGCCACATACCAAACAAGGCCATTCCTCATTTTCATCACTTGACTCCTCATCAGATTCTGGACGTCTCCTTTTACCTTTTCTGGAGTTGGATTTGCTATTCCCAGCCTTTGGTTTGTTCCTTGATTCTGCGTCTTTCTTGTTTGTTTCTGCCATTTTTTTCTTTTCTTTAGCCGCTTTTTTCTTTTCTTCCGTTGCTTTTTTCATGGCTTGTCTTTCCACGAGTTTGGCCTTGTAAGGAGATGAGGTCAGCACTTCTGCCACCTCTCTCTTTCTTCCAGCTGATTTTCTTTTATGCTGCATCTTTGGAATAGGAGACAGATTAGTGATCATCTCTCTGATGCTGTCATTGGGATTGGAGCTGGTGCTGCTTGTCTCGGTAGTTGCAGTGTTTTTAATAATGCAGTCGTAGTGACCAACATCCTCACCGACACTTGTAAATCGCACGATTAAGAAACTGTTCTCTCCTTGGCCATAGCGCTGGATCACTACATTGTTGCTGTTGATCACAATGATCTGTTTTGTCAGAACCTTGCTAGTGGCACAGATTTCTAGCTCGCCTGGTAGAGACTTTGGTTCTGCCATTGCTGCAATGCGTTCCTCAACTGTTGAGAAGTGGATCCATTGTGGTAGATCTGCATTCAATGTGTCTTCATCTAGATCTGCGTAATCACTGAAGTGACTACACATGTAGGAGACTACCTGCGCCCGAAGCCCATCAGCCTGGCTTGTTTCATTGACCTTCATGACCACTGATGTTAGCTCCCCATGCTCATCCCGCCCTGCATTTTGGAGGTTTGCATCAAGACCAGTGACAAGGCTCCTGAAGAAACATCTGCCATCCCCAAATGTCTTAATGACTCTCATGTCATACATGCATTCTGCAGCTGTTGAAGATAGGGTGCGGCATGCTGGTTCTTCCAATGTCGTAGGTTGATCTGACGAATGAACGCGGGGCGGTATGCAGAATGGCATGGGTTCATTTTGCGCTTTGTGAACTTCTGTTTCATCTTGCAGGGTTGCCTCTCTGGCATCTGGAGATCCTCCATCTCCTGCAGGCATCCCATCAGTGGAGGTCAATAGATTTACGTCTCTCGGTTCATCCATCTCCAGAACCACTTCAAAGTCAGCGTCCGTGAACACGTTGGGATCAAAGGGTTCCAGACCACAGGTCTTAAAGCCATTCACAGCTTTCTCTGGAAGTGCTGTCCTGAGGAAAGCTTTCCCTGAAAGGGCAGCCATGTTGTGCAAATTGATCCGCTGACCTGGGTTTGAAACCATCCAGTTGTCTGCTTCAGCATTGAAACTGGCTTTCAAGGCTTTGAAATAGGTCCGGTCAAGTGGCTGCAGTTTGTGGGTACAGTGGGGAGGAAACGATATCAGTTCAATGCCTTTTTCGCGGCAAAAGTGGACAGCTTCCAAAGTTTTATGGCTGTGATGGCCATCCAGTAATATCAGCTGGGGGTTGTCTGGAGAGGCATTCGTGAAGTCCGCGAAGTGTGCAAGCCACTTCATGAACAGCTGTGCATCAGTCCAGCCACTTTGACTTGCATAGCCTACTGATTGTGGTGGAGCTCCATTCATCAAGGACTCTACCATCCTCTTGCGTGGAAAGATGAACATTGGTGCCAAGAAGACACCGGCTGCAATGCAGGCGCACACAAGAGTCACAAGTGTACCCCTTTCATCACTCGTAGCTTTACCCACAAGTCTTGCCCCCTTTTCAGCCACAATCCTTCCTGGTTTTTGGACAGTGGACAGACCGGTCTCATCCATGTTCCAAAGCCTTGCTGGAGTGTAGGATTTGGACACCAAACTATCCTTGAATATCTCAAAGAAACGTTGAACTTGGTTCCTATTGAACCCAGAAAAACGCGCTATGCTTGTGGATACAGGCTGCCGGATAGTGAGATTATGGCGAGCTATGAAGTTCCTGACCCAGTCCTTTCCTGCCATCTTGGTTTCCTTGTTGAAGGGGTGACTAATTTTAGCCTTTTCACAGAGATCAAAAGCCAGGCGTCTGAGATCCAGAAAACGCAATCCATAAAACCGCCTCTGCATATTGATCACATGTTCTTTCAAGTGAAGTTCAATCTCAGACGGCAGAAATGATTTGCCTCGTCCGAATTTTTGCACGCCTGGATGAACAACTTGTTTGTCCCTGTGTCTTCTCAAGGTCCTCTGAGGAACACCAAACTCTTTACTTGCACGGTTAATCGAAAGCCCGTTGTTAATGGCCCGCAAAGCATCTGCCAAGTTTGTTGCGCCATAGCTGCCCCTGTCAGTCTTCCTTTTGTACACACGCACCATTATCTGTTGACAAGACAGAACAAACAAACTTCTAATAACAGGAAAGTCAATGTAATGTCATGTACAAGTAAACAGACAGTCAATAAAGCAAATAGTTCAGTGGTGGGGCTAAACGCCCTTGAATGGGGCAAAACGCCCGGTGTGGGCATTTAGCCCCACCAGTGCGGTGGCGTTTAGCCCCACACTACCCACTTTACAAGCACGTTGTTGTACAAAGCCACTCAAGGGAAAGGCTCCCAGTCAAACATGTATCACTGTTTGCACACTTTATCCTTGTAACACAAAATGCAGGCATTGATTTTATTCGTCTGTGTTTAGCCTACTAGCACCCTACGGACACCCTAAATTTATAATTATTTGGTTAAAATTAAAAAAAATATGACAGTTTACTTACTGCAAGCTGGAGCGAGCTACGACTTCGCGTCAACGAAGGCCGCCGCTTACATCGTCATGCGCAAAGCACTCTGGGAAGCTGACACCACGTGTGTGCTGAGAACAAACGGAGGGCGTTTTACCCGACCTTGCCGTTTAGCCCCACGCTACTATACGGTTTTAGGTCAGGCCTACGAGTTTAGGTCGGGTCTACATCGATAGGTCGCTCACGTGAATCGACACCCTGTAATCGTATGTTGAAAGATATTTTGTAATGGCAATTGGCTGGATTGGCCGATAGCAGCATAGCCATATGAGACGAGCAAAATAAGCTTACCATCCATCAACCCGAGATCAGAAGGCCGCCGTCAAGATAGCCAATGATTTAGCTGATAACGAAATTCCTTGTGAGGCCGGATTGCTCTCTGATACAATGCAGATGGACAGTCTTGTCCAAGGTGCCCGGGGTCATCTCGTGGTTGGCGATGGTGCTTTTGTGCGCTGTTGCAGATCTGTTTGTCATACTTTTTTGTTGTTGTTGTTGACACAGTGTGTGAGTGTATAGATTCAATCACATTGTGTCCCAAATGTCTCCATTCATAAGGGTTTTCGTTTAGTGGTCTCTCGCTGTCATGTCCCAAAATTAAAAAAAAAATTGTGCGACATCAGAATTATTTTAACCCTTTGAGTTTCGGTAGCGGTTTTTGTCGCGAGGATTACCTACATGAATCATCGCAACAAAAACCGACACTGACGCAAGTTGTAACAACAGTAATAACAGAATGTTAACCCTTTTAGCCCCAAGGTCTCATTTCTCATATTTTGGAGGTGTTGCCTAACGACTATGTACCAGTTGCAGGAGATGGCGTGACCATGATAATTCAAGGGTAGTGCCAGATTAGCTTGGCGCCTTCAGGCGCCAAGCTAACCTGGCACTACCCTTGAATTATCATGGGCAAGCCATCTCCTGCTGTAGGGATCCAGGGCTAAAAGGGTGAACCCTTTGCGTGTCGGTAGTTCTTTCTTGATGCAACAAGTCACACGCTGGACAGGATGACGGTTTTTCTTGATTTGCATTAGGCGTGAGACACTTCAGCTGATTTCTTCTTGAACCCGGCGTATGGGGACCGGTTCAAGAGGCTTTACTGACGGATCTTCAGCATCCAGACCAAAAGGTGACTGCCAGCGTGTATATGCAAAGAGTACCCACGGAGAAAGAACACGCTTAGAAAGACGGTACAACAATTTATTATTTCGGGTAAATACCTTGTCAAATGACAAACAACAAACATAGATTAGCCGCTACTTATCTCATGGCAGAAGGATGTGGCACATTCCTCTGCATTGAGATAGTAGCGGCTAATCTCTATGTTGTTGTTTGTCTATTTGACAAGGTATTTACCCAAATTAAAATTGTGTTGTACCGTCTTTCTAAGCGCGTTCTTTCCGTTGGTACTCTTGGACTCTTCAGCGCTTTCTTAATCCCCTCACTGTGCACATGCAACGGAGGGTTAAAAGATGTTGGGGATCCGTGCCTGGGAAGATTGTTTAATATGTGGTTTGCAGTACTGCCCATGTTAACTTTACCCATCATAAACGACAGGGGGTGGGGGGTGGAGGTGTGTGTGTGTGTGTGTGTGGGGGGGGGGGGGTGCATACCTGGGGCCAGCACAGACTGACTGGCTCACGGAACTCGATTACTGTTAAGCACTTAACCTTTTTACCCCCAAGGTCCCATTTCTTACATTTTGGAGGTGTTGCCTAACGACTGTGTGCCAGTTGCAGGAGATGGGTTGACCATGATAATTCAAGGGTAGTGCCAGATTAGCTTGGTGCCTGAAGTCGCCAAGCTAATCTGGCACTACCCTTGAATTATCATTGTCAATCTCCTGCTGTAGGGACTAGGGGCTAAATGAGTTAAGCATTTTAAAGCATTTCAAAATAAGAACTTTGTTGACCATAGCAGGCAGGCACAGACACACACACGCACACACACAAATAATTGTGTGCCATGAAAAGTCTAACGCAGGAGAGACGTAGAAACTACAAAAAACGAATGTCGGGTAAGGGTTGCCCATAGTAGTTGCATGGTGTCTAGGAAGGCACCAAGCTGAACTAGCACTACCCTTGAACTACCATGACCAGTTCGTCGCTTCAGCAACTGCACGACGTTTAGAATGAAAACGCAAACGTCCCGACGTCGTCATGATAGCACGAGTTAACCCTCTGCGCGTCGGTAGCGGGTGTTGCCGCGGTGATTCCTGTAGGAATTGTCGCGATAAAAACCGCTACCGACACGCAAAGGGGTTGAGGCTTGAAGTGTGTAAGCATTTTAATGCCGAGGTGGTTTTTGCCCTCCACTGCCAAAATGGGGCAGGCTGTGTTCTTGTAGTCTGTAATGCCGGAGTGTCCCAGAAACATGGATCCAAAGTGATGTCGGCAAGAGGCATAGATCCTCATGAGCCCCCGCAACTGCGGGGGCTCATGAGGATCTATGCCTCTTGCAGTTGGGTTGCGTTCCCTTGTTCTCGGCAGTGAACGGGTTGAATGGTACTGTGCCATGTTGCGGTTACTTTGTGCGCGTGCAGAACGCTGTGTAACCATTGTGTGAACGTGTATGTGGAAATCGTGCATGTTTTGAAATATGTAGCATTTTTTTTTTTTAATTTGCACAAGGTGCAGATGTTACCCAAGTGCTTGATGGCAAATAAAGCAGTTACGAAACATAAGTGGAAGAGTCAAAGTTTTGCACGTTTGTGTCAAGCGGTGTGTGTGAAGAAATACTACCCAACAGAGAAAAAAACAACACGCGTACACCGAATAAACTGTGTTGTACTTGCTATTTCTAAGCTTGTTTTGTTTTCTATCTTCCTCCCCCCCCCCCCCCCCCCCCCCCTGGGTATTTACTTGCATTTTAAACGATTGGCAGCAACCCTAATGGTCTGGATTGTGCAAGTATGTGTGTTTACGTGTGTGCTTATACGAGAGTTATACCATGCATTCGCATACAGAGGTGCGCAAATCACTGCAAAACACACTTTCAACTCGTTCAAGATGAACGGCATCAGTCCGGATACGCGCCTCAGTTACGCCGCGTATCCGGATGCCGTTCGTCTCGGATGAGTTCATTATCTGGGCGAACCCACAAACTGCAGCCAAATGCGTTGGAAAAAAAAAAGAAGAAAAAAGCATCAGATCAAGTTCAGAATATAAACTACTTTATTAGCCGCTGTGCACATAAAATGCAACAAAGGAATTCGTTCTGCCGTCACTTAGTCATTCGCACTTCACGCAATATCAAGCACTCATTCACACGCAGTCTTACCATTCATTTCCACACTGTCCATCTGTGCTGTATTAACCCATTACATTGTGAGGCTGATTTTTATAACTGCCTATTGTCCTTTGAAGGCTACATTACAGATTAGGAGATAGAGCAACTATTTTAGTTCAAGCTATTCTAGCAACCACCCTTGAACTGTCAGTCAAAATAATTTCAAACAGTAGTGTATCAGAATGAAAAAGTTAGTTATTTGGGTTTAACGCCGAGCAGACAACCAAGGCCATCTAACGGCGGAGAATGAAAAGGGTTAAACCGACATACCATTTCATACTTCCAACATCCAGCCACGTAAGCAACATAAATATCATAATTATCGGGAATGGAAAACTTTCCGTTTAACTGGCGTGCCTGTGATTTTGGACCTCACGGCGCACATCCGTAAGGTCCAGAATCACAGGCGGCCAGCACACCCGCCCACCTGCCTGACAGGGTGCCCAATGCACCCTTGGTTTTTCCCAGTGTGCTCCGCGGCTGGAATACTGTTTAGTCTTTTCCTTATTGAATCCGGATCTTGAGTACCGAGAAAACGCGAACACCGCCCAACTGCAAGAGGTATAGATCCTCATGGGCCCCCGCAGTTGCGGGGGCTCATGAGGATCTATGCCTCTTGCTGAGGCTAATCTGTATCTATGTTCCTTGGACGGTTTAGCTTAAATGGTCTTGTGAACAAAGATTTTAGAAACAAGATGTGCGTCCTGTGGCAGGGAGTGGTTTTTAATCGCACCTCGAACTCTGTCAAGAAAAATTCATGTGTACAGCATTCGTTTGTTTATTCACAACTGGCTCAAAATGCTTGTGAAATTATGATGTGTTTACTTTTGCCCGCCGCACAATTCTGAAATACATACTAGATACCGCAGGAGATGGATCAACCATAATACATGCAAATCAAGGGTAAAGCTGACACCACCCTTGAACTATCATGACCGATCTGTTTCAGTCCTGAACTGTTGTGTACTCATCACAGGACAAAGAAATACCCTACAAAGAAAAAGACACACAAGAGAAGGGGTTTATAATAGACAACGATACAGACAGATACCAATATATAATTATACTGACGAGCAAAATGAATGCAACATTTTCGGAATCATTGGAAACAGACACAAACACACACCCTGAGTCGCTCGATATTTCGAGAGTTGGACCTGGGTCCTCGTCTCTAGGTGCTTTCTGTCTCGAGTTAACTTATTCGAGACGCGTAACATCCCGATAAGCCTAAAAAAAAAAAAAAAAAAACAAAAAAAAAAAAAAACAAACAAAAAAAAAAAAACACCGCCTATCCGTCTCGTACGAGTTTAATGTCACAGACAAAAAGTTAGGACCCCCCCCCCCCCCCCCCCCCCCTTCCCCGTTCCCCCCCCCTCCCCCCCCCGCCTACACACACACAAACACACCACTACCGGACC
This sequence comes from Semisulcospira habei, assembly GCA_036245525.1. NCBI lineage: Eukaryota > Metazoa > Mollusca > Gastropoda > Semisulcospiridae > Semisulcospira > Semisulcospira habei. The sequence continues at coordinate 8,474,296 of BTPG01000005.1, forward strand.
GGGAGGTAAGCGATCTGTCTCTGTCGTAGATGAGGCCTGCGAGCGATGATAATCCAGAGTAAACCACGAATTCATGGCGGGCCCGGTGGGCAGTTCCTCCCAGAGTCCACACTGGTTGCCTTCCCGCGATCCGCTACGCATACGTAGCGGATCGAGGGAGGCAACCAGTGTGGACTCTCGGATGAACCAGCCGCGGACATGGCGAGTCCAGACTCTAGTGACCGCTACTGCTTTCTTTCTGGCCGACCTGCAGACGGCGCCACGGTCTGTCCAGCCGCTCCAGGCGCGCCATGGCGTGACAGGACACCCCGCCATTGTAGACCAGGCACCGCAGTTTGGAGCAAGCAGAGACGAGAGCGACCAGCGCCTCATCGCAAGCCGTGCCGCCGCCGCAGTTCTCAGAACAAACGAAAGACTTCAGCGAGGCGGAAAACTGGATAGAAAACGCCATGAGGTCCGTCACGTTCTTGGCCCCATCGAAAAAGCACTTCCTGGGAAACTCCACACTCACGATAGGCGTCTCCGGTTTGAACAGCCGCTCTAGCGCCGACTGGGACACCAGCTCCTTGACGATGACGCGCACCTCCAGGGCCGGGCACGCTGACGCCACTTCCGCCCAGGCCGCTGACGTCACTTCCGGCGGGTGGCGGTCATCGAAGGAAGAGTCGAGGACGGAGACAGAGAGGGACCGGAGTCGACAGCGGTCAGCAGCGGACAGGGCGTGCAGCAGTTGGTCGTTGATGTTGAACGATCGCAACAGAAGGTGCTGAAGAGACGCGAGTCTGCAACAAAAAGAAAAGGCAGATGACACCTTCACGTTCCCACTGGCTGTCTCCAGTCCCTCGACTGCTGTGCGGCGCTAATGAAGGAAGGCAACCAGTGTGCTTCACGACAGCCGAGCTAAAAGCCCTCAGTTATCCACTTTGCCGGGAAACTTATATGACTGAGCACCGTCCCATTGCAAGGTGAAAAAGAAGAAGACTCACGAGCCCCGAGGACGCGTGGGTGCGGTTTCTGTTTTATTGTTTTTGTTAGGTTAATTTAGATCGGTTAAGTTAGTTTAGGTTAGTTTTAACCCCGGCTGGGGATTCAGTTGTCTTTTCTTTATTTTTTTTTTTTTGGTGGTGGTGGTGGTGGTGGGGGGGGGGGGGGGACTCTAGTAGGTGTTTTGTACTTGGTCTGCGAGCTAGGTCCGGTTAGCTTAGGTTATGTTAGGTCGGGGTTTAACGTCCGTGGCACCGTAGTGTTAATGAACGGCCATAACCGGCGGGCGGGTTGTAGGGGGATAGAGACAGCTATTGTTATGGAGTATAATCCGCACACTAATCAATTCAGGTGCACTGCAACCGTGCAACTTTGACTTGCCAGCACCTTTCAACTGACATGCTATAGAACATGCCCGTCTTTTCGCCTGGACATTTTTCTTTTGCCCGTTGCTGGCGCCCCCACCCGGGTCTTCCCTGGGGACTTGGGTGGGGTTAACTACTTTTTAGTTCCCAGGGTCACCCTGGTCAGCCCCACAGGGTGGGTTTTTCCCCTCTATTCTGGGGCATGTGTTTCTGTCTGCCCTTGGTCCATTCACCTGTATTTTCCTTTCTTAAACTCTTCCTACTGTCTGCGCTGCCTGTAGCTCTTGATATTGGATGTGTGTTGCTAAATGGTCTTAGGTTTATTTAGTGTATTAGACCGGCTGGCGACATACATTCAATATTCTGTTTAGTTGGTTTTTTTTTTTTCAAAAGCACGTCCTGAGAAAGTCTTGTTGCTGTCGGGACGTTAAGCAATGTAAACCAACCAACCGTTGCTGGCGCCATATATATATATATATATACAGACGTGTGCCTTGGACGTGTGGAGAAATGCCGTGGGTGCGATACTTTAACTCCTTGTCTGTCGGTAGCGCTTTTTTTGTCGAGGTGATTCCTACAGGAATCACCTCGACAAAGAAAGCGCTACCGACAAAGGGTTAACCCATTTAGCCCCGAGTCCCTACAGCAGGAGATTGGCTGACCATGATAATTCGCGTGAAGGCGCCAAGCTAATCTGGCACTACCCTTGAATTATCACGGCCAATCCTTCTGTGACTTTTACATATTCCTTAGGCAACACCTCCAAAATTTTGAGAAATGGGACCCTGGGGCTAAAAGGGTTAATTTATATCTCACATCCGGAAGTGAAGGGGTTAGGACCAACGATCGTTTTTACCTGGAGACAAGCGTCACGGTGGGAGAGGCGAGTGACAGGGGCTGCACGGGGTTGTCCTCCTTGATCTGCTCGTCTGGCAGCCAGTACAGGTGCAGCGCAGTCAGCTGCCGGAACGGCCACTCGTCGCTGAGCGCGCAGTCCAGGAGCCGCAGACAGAGAGGCACCTCCTCACACGCCTGGCTGCGCGACACGGCAAACACCAGCATGCTCAGGTCAGGCACATGCCTCAGCACCGTATTCAGCACGGACAGCAGCACGGAGCATCTTTCAAAGGGCGCTGGCATCAGGCGGAGTTTCAACAACTTCAGATGCCACTTTCGGCTGAGTTCTGCCAGAACCTGACCGGTTTCCTCTTCCAGTCGGTCGGACACCAACCTTGCTTCAATGGACACGTTTTCGAAGAAATGGCCGAACTTTCCGGCCATGATTTTCTGACCCCGTGGCATGCTTTCCACCACGTCAACGCCGGCGTCACTTGCCGATATGGTCAGACTGGCTGTCCTCCACACCGCCGGGTTGTGAAACAGGTCATAGAGCCGCCTGCACGTGATACACGTGTGGTACACATCTGTCACAGGCAGCAGTTTGAGTACAGCCAGCCACACCACGTCCGGTAAAGTACTGAAGTCCACTTCAACAGCTTCAAGACTGTCGTTGAAAACATGGGACGCCATTTTCATGTTGTTGATCAGTATTTCATCTGTTCACGTCATTGACTGAATGCCATTACTCTTGCTTTCGTTGTCGCTGTGTGATTTAGCCCACTATTTTTTTTGCCGTGTGGCTAACATGACGTTACCGTTCTGATCTCGTGCACTGCTGCTGTCGGATTGTTCGCGTTACTGCGGTGGTCGCTATTTCGGGCTTGATAGGTATGGTCATGTTCTTGTCCTCAGCTGCTTTCATTGATGTTCCCATCGATGTAGTTGTTTGTGAGATCGTTGTCACACGTTCATCCTGAACTGAAGGAAAAACACAATGAACCATCACATGACTGACAGTCAAGTTCCCTTTTACAGACAGTCAGCCGTCAGTGAAGCCGTCACACATAGTGTTTGATTTTGCTGAGAGAGCATGTGTCCTGGTATGTGATTTTGGACCTTACGGCTTTTAGCCGTAAGGTCCTAAATCACAGACCAGCACACGTTCCTCTTCGTCGGAACAACAGCCAATCAGACAGTATTGTCACGTCCGTTACATCCAGTCGAGCCGCTGGTCAACGATCGCCCTGTCGTCACACCTGTTTTTTTTGTAGAGAGAGCACTGATATGCGTGCTGGTTTGTGATTTTGGACCTTACGGTTGAACGCCGTAAAGTCCAAAATCACAGACCAGCACACATCTGCTCTCTCAGCAAAAACAAACATGTGTGACGGCTTCACTGACTGTCTGTAAAAGTGGACTTTACTGCCGCCGTCACTGACACATGTTTGTTTTTGCCGAGAGACTGAGCCTATTTGTGCTGGTCTGTGATTTTGGACCTTACGGCTGAAAGTGGTAAGGTCCAAAATCACAGACCAGCACACGTTTATCTCTTTGCCAGGACAGCAGCCGATCAGCTATTGTCAAGTAGCACAACACACTGAAGCCGATATGCAGATCGAAAACAAATCAAGAGATAGGCGGCCTCGGACGAGTGGAAAACAACTTGTTTTCACCCCTACGTTCAGTTACTTTTGCGCAAACCGTACCATGTGACCTCGCTAAAAAAACACACACACATACTTGCACCGACTAATAGCGGACTCCCTGTAGCCCGCTGTATGACGCGTTAAGACCTCGTTTTCGACTCCCGAGTAACAGCTTTGTTCGACACACGTAAACAACGAAGCTTCAAAGCATGGTTCGAAACAATACGCACTCTAGAGTGGTTTTTAGGACGACAGTATCCGATTTTCCGTTCAAACGCGCGAGACTTAAAATAGAGCAGGCCTTCCCGGGATCGAGAATGGTGGAGCACCAAGGTCAATGCAACACGATCAGTGCCGAATATTAAAGTCTGGACTTTTTTTTTTTTTGTGTGTGAACGCCAATCGGAAAGAAAAAAAAACGTACTCGCTGTTAAATCGCATTATTATGATAATATGTAGACAGCGCGGCTCGAAAATCGCTTTCCAAAAGTCAAACTGAAATGACAACCTGACAGCAAGAGCGGTGTTTGCGCATGACTGCGACACCTTGCATCTGCAGGGGCTCGCCGGCTCAGAGCCACACATACTGCGGAGGAATGAGAACACTGAAATACGTCAGGAGGGGTTTGCTACGCGGACATTTGTAGGTCTTGTTGACACACCTAATGAACTTTAACAGCAGTTGGGACAGGCAGCAAAAGCACACGCGTAATGATCACGTTTATTTATTCTGCGCAGCCGTTAGCGTGTCAATCTATTTTTAGCCGTTTCTGGTAATGCTAGCGCTGTATTTATAGAACGGTGTGGAGTCATTGTCAGGTTACTTGATATAAAGACGACATGTGCTGAAGTGGATTGTCCTGTGAACCGTAAATAGACCTATGCCGTCCCAATGCACAAATCTGGCCAACGGCGGCCGACCGGTCGGCCCGATGGCCTTTTGGGCACTGGGGTGTAGCATTTGGTAACCATCTGTTACAGAAGTTTATCTTTGAACATTCACGGCGGTAGTGGGTCTTGACTCAAGGGTCGTCGGAACCTCTGATGATCTACAAAGCGCAGTCGTTACACAAATGTAGTCCGACATTTGTTAACATCCCTCCTTGTTCGTAGACGGAGAGGTTTCGTGCAGATGAAATCAGGCTACTTAAAAAAAATAATAATAAAATAAAATTAAATTAAATTTAAAAAAAAATTAAAAAACACCCCAGTGGAGAATGGTAATTTTGTGCGTTTTCCCCTGTCTCGAAATTAGCGTTTCCACCGTACATTTGGTTTTCCCGAGCGCGTCACGTGAATGATGGCTGACCCCAAAAGCTGTAAACCCACAGATGCTGAGGGTGAATCAGTCAAATCTGCGAGTTGTCTCCTGAAACTGAAAGATGCATTACAGTTCAGGACTGACTGAGATAGACCGACCATGACAATTCATGGGTGGTGCCAGGACAGCTTGGCACCTACAGGCGCCAAGCTGTTCTGGCACCACCCTTGAACTACTATCATGGAGATGAAAAAAAATCGCATGTGAAAGTGTATCAGGTTTTAAAGGGTTCGTAAGAACTCAGCCTTGCGGAACGCCGACCGGGGCGCGCGCACCTTCGTCCCGGCAAACAACGGTGCTCGGGGCAATGGCCGGCCACGCGGCATTGCTCAAGAGGGCCAACTATACGGCAGACGACGGCCGAGATTCGTTTGCCTACTGGGGCGAACAGACTCAACTAAGTTGAACTTAATTACCAATAATCAGATACATGTACTTGTCGACGGCAGGCAGCGACCGCGTGTCCGCACTCCGATCTACACTCCGCCACGCTGACAGTGACAACAGTCGGTCATACATCACTGAGTATCCGCCTCTCACTCGGCTGCAAGGTCAAAACGTCCGTTCCAGTTGAACGGCGTCAGTTTTCTGTGTTTCAATAGCACACTACCGCCGATACTGTTTAAAGATACACTTCTTTAACAGATGGTTACGAAATGCTACACACAGGTCTAGTTGCGGTGTTTCATTTAGACACAGGACAATCCAGTTCACGGCACGCGTCGTCTTATAGTTATATCATGTGACCTGACAATGACTCCACACCGTTCTATAAATACAACGCTAGAGAAACAGCTAAAAACAGATTGACAGCAAATGGCTGCACAGAATAAGTAAGTGCGATTACACTGACGTGTGCTTTTGCTGCGCATAGTGTCCCAATTGCTGTTAAAGTTCATTAGGTGTGTGGGCAAGGCATAATACTAGTAAACACTAATAGTGTTGAAGTGTGTCTTCAAATTTACGCTTAATGGTACTTTAAAGTACCATTACGTATAAATCTGCAGACACTGACATTTCCGCACCATTCACTTGTTATACCTTGTCGACACATCTTTATCAACTTTAAAGTACCATTACGTATAAATCTGCAGACACTGACATTTCCGCACCATTCACTTGTTATACCTTGTCGACACATCTTTATCAACTTTAAAGTACCATTACGTATAAATCTGCAGACACTGACATTTCCGCACCATTCACTTGTTATACCTTGTCGACACATCTTTATCAACTTTAAAGTACCATTACATATAAATCTGCAGACACTCACATTTCCGCACCATTCACTTGTTATACCTTGTCGACACATCTTTATCAACTTTAAAGTACCATTACGTACAAATCTGCAGACACTGACATTTCCGCACCATTCACTTGTTATACCTTGTCGACACATCTTTATCAACTTTAAAGTACCATTACGTATAAATCTGCAGACACTGACATTTCCGCACCATTCACTTGTTATACCTTGTCGACACATCTTTATCAACTTTAAAAGCAGTTTGGACACGCAGCAAAAGCACACGCGGCGTAATCAGTCGCGATTAATCCGTTTATTCTGCGCAGCCATTAGCGTGTCAATCTGTTTTTAGCTGCAGTGTCACACCCATAGCGTTGTATTTTAGGGCACATCGTCACTTGTGTCGTCTGTTCTGCAGCCTTGACCCCGAACACACACGTTTTAGAACTTCCCGCTTGCGAAAGAAGAGGCGACAGTAGTGGCGTGGATCGATTGCCCAATGAGCTTACCATACGGCGTAGCCGAATAACAAAATAAAAAATCCCCTTGACTCGTATCCGGACGCAATTCGTCTCGAATGAGTTAACCCCCTTTCGCAAGCAGCCAGCGGTAGGCCGCCTACACAGACGACACAGGTGGCTGCACGTTAGAATCAACCCCCTCACTCACTCGAGAAAAACAGTCAGCACCCAACTCCAAGAGGTATATTGATACTCACGCGCACCTGCAGTTGCGGGAGCTCGTGACAAGCTGTGCATCTTGCTGACATCACTGACTTGAATCCGTGTTCCGGCTAGGGCCTTTTTTTTTTTTAACTTTCAGTTTTACGGCGTTGAATTTACAATGAGTTTAAACACACATTATTTAATCTGCGTCCTCTGGCAATACTGCGGCCGATATAACATGCCAAACAAAACTAGCGCAGATTCTCATAAGGCCTTGCAGAAAGATTTGCGGTCGTGAGAATCTATGTCGTGAAAGGTCTCTTCCGTGCAGAAGGAATTGACAGCCTGTTTACGCGCCGCATCGAAGTTTTTATTCGCCTGATAGGAAAAAAAAAAAAAATCAACAACACGTGACAACACAGTAACGACCCAAAAACATAGGTAGCCGGGTCAGACGCTCAATAGCGAGTGTTTGTTTGTAAAGAACTACTCCCAACAACGAAAGAGAGAGAAATCACGGCACATAACCGGTTTGTACCATCAGCGCAGATACTGAGACAACACTACGAAGGGCTCATGCGGATCTGTGCCTCTTGGAGATTCAGTTTCGGAGTGTTGGCCACAACTGACTTTTAAAACTCTCGTTCGTTGTTTGGAGTCGTTCGGCGCAAACGTAACCTAACTATTAATGAATCGGCGAGCACTTCTGCTTCACTCGTGTATTGTACCTGATCACTGTTGCGCCAGACACCGGCCCCAGTAAGGAAAAGGTCATTGGGCAAACGTCGAGCGCTGTCGGCCCGCGGCTGCGCGGGCCGACAGCACTTGACATTGGCCCAATGATATTTTGCTGACTGGGGCCGGTGCGCGGCCGGGTCACACTCTGCAGTAACTTGTTGTGCCCGCATAGCCAATTGCGAACACGGTATTGACGCCGCAAGCTTGTCAGTACTGATAAACACAATCGTAACAATGCTAATGTACAAAAAAATAAAATACTGAAATAATTAATAATATAGCAATGACACTTTGCTGACTGGGGCCGGTGCGCGGCCGGGTCTCAGTGCAGTAACTTGTGCCCGCATATCCAATTGCGAACACGGTATTGACACCGCAACTGAGCTTGTCCGAGTACTGATAAACATAATCGTAACAATGCTAATGTACAAAAAAACAACAACAACAAAAATACTGAATTAATTAATAATAAATCGATTAGACCATCAAAGCTGGCTGAAGACTGAAAAATGACCGTCGCCGCGTTGTGCGGGCACACCACGGTTTGGGAGGGGGCATGGGGAGTACCGGCCATAACGGTATCACGACGATTTATTTTCCGATTCGCAAATGACGAATACCCCAAAAATAGCGTTCGCGTTTCACGATGGAAAGAGGCGATGAAGAAAGAAGGCGTGTTACATTTGTATTTGTTTTATTCTTTTGCGGAGAGCACTATAATGTGTGTGTTGATCATAGGAAAGATCCGATATTCATTTGAGTTATTTGGGATAAGAATGACGTACCTTTTTACTAGGATTCTTTTTTTTTTTTTTTTTTTTTTTTTTTTTTTGTCACGGAGAATTTCGATGATTTTTGTTATGACGCGTATTTTCGCTATATTTTTGTAAAGTTTAACCTATATTAGACTGGAAGGTTCGGGCAGGGTCGCGAACTTTCTAACCTCAAAGTAAACATGTTTCGCTACAGTTAGCAACAAGTACGGAAATCACAAATTTCCCGGATTTAGTCGAAGTTTGTAGAAAGTTGTAGGCAGATCTAGAGTGTTCTTTCTCATGAATATTAATGAGTTTTGGTTACGTTTTCTTTTTTGATTGGTTGAGTTGTGTAGTTTGCCGGATTGTTCTGGAAATCTGTAATAGTATAAAAGGGGCTGTTAGCGAATTACTTGTGTACAGTACATTGTGAGAGAGACGCAGTGTGTCAAAAGTGTTGATGCATTGTAGAGGAGACAGTGTATCAGTGTTGTAGCATTGCATGGAAGACGAAGGGTATCAGAATTGTAGATGCATTGTATATAGACATTGTAGAAAAGTGTAGTGAAGGGGTTAAATGTGGCCGTTACCAGCAAAACACGGACAGATTCTCATAAGGCCCTGCAGTGATTGTGGTAATGAGAATGTATGCCGTTAAGGGTTTTCAATGCAGAAACATATAACACAGTTTGTTCGCGCACAGTGGCAGGTTCAGATTATTGGCCTCGATAGGAAAACAGAATTATGTTTGCAACATCGTTTGAGCCAAAACCACTAACCACCGCGAACACTCCGCGAAACGTAGAGCAGTAAGTTTACAGAAACCTACGATATCGCAGAAATTTTGAAGCCGATTCCGATCCGATTGCGATCGGATGACGTCATATACTCCGATCCGATCCCAATCGGCTGGGAATCGGGTGTCTAGAACCTGCTCTATTTTTCCGATCCGAATCGGCCCCGATTGTAAGCTTCAACCAATCAGAGCGCGTCTCGTAAAGCACGTCGTTTCAGTTTGAAACTGGCGGCAGATCAGTACTACCTTCGTTGCCGATGTCTCGCCCGCCTCTTCCCGAATACAATGCAAAACGGCTGATAATGCAAGCACATCATCATCACTGTCAAAACTAGCAGCCATTTTGCAGAACAGGTACGACTTTGATCTTCGGTTCAAACCGGTGGGCTAAACAAGTCAGGTGAAATGTGTGGCAGTGCACACGTTTTTTTTAGTCCGGCCCGATCACCTACCGATTCGAAACTGATCGGGAATCGGCCTCAAAACCGGGCATGTATAGCGGGGCCTTCAGTGCATGGAAATTTAAATCTAGGTGCCCCAAGATTTAACTGTGGCTGTCATTGCAGGTAAGCAGAAATTCCTGCCTCCTCCAGTATTGCCGATGGTGTGCTGAAGAGGTCGCCAAGACCGAAACAGCTGCCCACACCGGCTAAATATCTGGACCCCGCTTGGGGAACCTAGATTTAAATTTCCATGCACGGAGTGGCTGGAACAGTAGGATATGTGATACGCCCCCCCCCCCCTTCGGGGGGGGGGGGGGGGGGGCTTCCATATGCATTGCTTCCAGTCACTTTCTTAGCTCACCCCCTCTTTCCTATCTCATTTTTTGTGTGTGCTTTGGCCACATGTAGATCTATGATCACTGGTCGATCGTGCACACTTCTCTCCCCTGACAGTGCTCTTACCTACGTTACTTTGTAACCTTCCTAAAATATTAGCACTGGCAGTCTCCCCTTTTCTTTACAAATGTTTTGCTTTAATTTTTCTCATTACATCAGTAAATGAAATGTCAACAATTTTCACAACACAACCTCATTAAAATGCATGCACGTATAACACTCAGTTTAAAATATTATCCATCAGTACACTATAAAAGGAAAGCTTGTAACAATAATTAGCTTTTTTCAACACTGTGATACTGTGGAACTTTCAAACTACAACAATAATGTCATGTGTCCCGTCAAGCGATGTTACCATTATAATGTATAATGACGTGCAATCTTTTCATCTCCAAGATCAAATGGCGGGAGCTAGATCTAGAGCTAGATCTAAAATCTCTCACGTTGCAGTGGCTGTCATGGCTTGTATATTGTGCATTGACCATCGAGCCCTCTACATCAGTTTATAGTGGAATAGTAGTATTGTTGGTACCTTCCTTTCTTTTTAATAGTCACTTTTAGGTTTACATTATTCAGCACGGAAAGAGAGAGCGTTACGCGAGTCTCGCTCTCTCTCTCTCTCTCTCTTTCAGTGCAGTACCCAACACCGACAGAGAGACACAACGGAACGAGAGTCATGGGTGTGTGTGTGTGTGTGTGTGTGTGTGTGTGTGTGTGTGTGTGTGTGTGTGTGTTGGTTGGTTGTACATTGCTTAACGGCCCGACAGCAACAAGACTTTATCAGGACGTGCCTGAACTGCTTGTGAAAAAAACAACAACTAAACAGAATAATATTGAATGTATGTCGCCAACCGGTCTAATACGCTAAATAAACCTAAGACCATTTAGCAACACACATCCAAAATCAATATCTACAGGCAGCGCAGACAGTAGGGCGAGTTTAAAAAAAGGAAAATACAGGTGAATGGACCAAGGGTAGACAGAAACACATGCCCCAGAATAGAGGAGAAAACCCACCCTGTGGCCGGGCTATCCAGGGTGACCCTGGGAACTAAAAAGTAGTTAACCCCACCCAAGTCCTCCAGGGCAGACCCGGGTGTGTGTGTGTGTGTGTGTGTGTCTCTCTCTCTCTCTCTCATACACAGTCTGAATACACGAAACAAAAAAACCAATGATACCCAAAGAAAAAAACGCATATCGGTGTTAAAGGCCCAAACCACATTACTTCCTCATACACACGTTGAAATCCCACTGAGGAATCCAAAACGAACATCAACTTAACAATATTTACTCATTCAAAATAATATTTGTGTCTCGTCCAACTTTTTAAACTTCTTGTATGTGTTTGGCGGTTGTTTCATACGTTCTGACAGTTGAACGACCGACACATATTTTTCGGAATGAGTAAATCTTTTTACGTTGATGTTCGTTTTGGATTCCTTGAATAATTTTTCAGTTGTGACCAGCAAATGATTCGCGTTAAGCGGATTCCACTGTAAAATCCAGTCCAAAAAGGTCACACTCACTGCCGAGGATGTAAGATACCAAACTTCAAAGAAAAAAAAAAAAAAATCATGCTTGGGAAAGACGGTTATAATTATCTCCCTTAGGCGTGCTTCTTTCTGAAAAACCATGTCACTGCTGGTAGTTGATCGGCCGCTGAAAGAACAGTAGACTTTGCACCACAGTGTCCACTCTGCTGCGGGCCGTGCTTTTTATGGGCCAGAAACTTGCTCGTTCAACAAAGCAAGCCAGTTCCCATCCACGGCTGCCAAAACGTCGAATGGTCTGATCCCAACACACAGCAGGATTCTCCCCAAAGTTGAATTCAAAAGGTACGATCTGGCCTTCGTAGACCGGCGTTGGGTCGTGTTCACGCGATGAAGGTTTTTCAAATACCCAGAGAGTGTTGGTGTCGATTGGGTTCCAAGTCGACACTTCTGTTTCGTCGTCTCCTGACCCGTAGCGGTACTGGAACTGTGTCATGGCCAGCGAGCCCTGGAGAAGCATAACAGTCAGGATCACGATCAGGATTTCGTCTTTTCACACATTGGTGATATTATACCCCCCCAAAAAAAGAAAAAAGACAACAAACAAAACAAAAAAAAAAAACCCCACACAACTTGTGCATATCTTGTGTGTTAATTCATTGTACCCCAGACACGCCACAGCAAGATCTGGATCGACCATGATAGTTCAAGGGTGATGCCAGAATAGCTTGGCGCCTATGGGCGCCAAGCTATTCTGGCATCACCCTTGAACTATCATGGTCGATCTGTGTCCTGCACTAGCGTGCAGTCTTCAGAGGACAACGGCAACATTTGGGGATTTCGGTCTTGGGGTACAATGAGTTAAGTACCAGCAAAGGACCTCGGGGCCCACGACGGCCGACGGCTGTGCGCGGGCCCACTGGCGGCTGTCGTGAGCCCGAAGACGTTTTGCTACTGGGAAATCCTGTATAAACAGTATGACTGCTATGAGGACGCAGTGGAACGAGCCTTGTAGTCCTTACTATAAAGGGCTCCACCTAATGTTTCGACCTGTTTTCTGAGTTAGGAATAATTCCTATTACACTAATGTTGCAGAATGATCATATGGTTCCAGTCTGCAATAGGCAAATATTTTTATCGTCCTATGTAGAAGTTAGTTTCATTTGCATCCTCAGATTGAGGGACGTTGGTAGCACTTTTTGTCGTGCATAATTTTGGAGGAATCATTACGAGAGAAACTGGTGCGGACAGTGCGTGTCTGGTCACACCAACAAAAACCAACCTAACCCTGCGCTGATGGGGTCAGCTTCACCATATTTACCAAATGTGAGTACACCCACCCACTCGGGGCACCCAGTATAGATTTGTGCTGCCACTGTTCAAACCAGATGTCTAGGTTTGGTGGATCCAAGCCTACGTGGACTCAGGGTGGGGAATTTACTGTGGACAGACTTACACTGCGTGGATTTACATCTAAATATGGGGGCAATTAGGGCAGCGCAAATTTACATTGGAAGCGTTAATGCCTGGGTAGATTTTCTCTGGGTAGATTCATGTTGGGTAAATTTATTTCAAAATGAAGGGAAGTCGACTTTGTCAACCTAACTGACATTAACATTGTTTTAGCTCTTACCACAATTTGTGGGGGAGGCCTGAAGTCAACGAAAATGTCAACCAGTCTCCAGCCCTGACTGAGGTGGTGGTTTAGGGCGCCGGTCCAGTCGCATTCCACGTTGGCCAGTCCCAGGTGGTGCCCAAGCCTCTGTGTCTGCGGCCGAGTATGTGTGATGGTGGTCGGTACGGCAACCACATTGTACACGAATCTTTCGTGCGGATGCTTCTGTGGCACCTCGTAGTGCAGCTCTACCACGATTGCTGCACATTGAAACACATAGCGTGTTATAATAAGCAACAACAGTGCACTCAGTCATGCTCACACAACAGCAACAGTACCTGGTATGAAAACTCTGACATCCCCAAATTTGGCAGTAGTCCTTGGAAGTATACACGGGTACATGACTGTTCAGATCAGCCAGCATAGTTCATAGCAAGGTGCTAAAGCATATCAGTGTCAGTAGACAGAGGTGACCGTTGTTTTGCGCACGTTGGACCGGCTGTTGTCTGGAACTCCCAACCCATAGACATTCTCCCTCATTCATTGCCTTTAAATTTTCCCTTAAGACCCAACTTTTCGATACCCCAATGTAGCTTAGTTTTTTTTCGTGATTGTTCCTGTGCGCGTGTGTGTGGGCCAGAATCTGTTGTTTCTCTGGCTTTATGACCTCCTCTAACACCACTCTTTATTTGTGAAGCGCTTAGAGCTTATTTTAGATAAGCGCTATATAAGTAGCCATTATTATTATTATTATTATTATTATTATTAAGCACCATGTGAGTCTGGCACGATCCTTAAGCAAACAAGATGAGGATTTCATCTCAAAGTCTACCGAATTGTTTGGAGCCCACATGCGTTTTTTTCTTTTGGGAACATTCAGAGTTCATGTTAATATTTTCAGCTTATCCTTCTGATCCATTTCCCTCCTCTCCAACACAACCTCTGATCAAAACATACAGGCGTACACAAATAAAGACGGACACATGGCGCTTCCCGCCATTAGTACGGTCTATGGGCTGATATAGCAACAGGAATTCTGACGAGGAAGAATAGCACGAGCAGCAAAATGACGTCACTATAAGCTTCACGTCATGGCATCGCTGATGCCGCGTACACAGTGACGAATTTTCATGTCATTTCAGCCTGAAACATTGTATAACACTGACATCTGGTAATCCAGATGCCACATCCCTTCTGCGATAATGAAGATAAGTAGCGAGTGATCTCTCTATATGTTTGTTTGTCTATTTTGAAAAAACGGTATTTACCCGAAATATTAATACATTGTGTTGTAACTGTCTTTTCTAAGCGTGTTTCGTTCTCCGTTGGGTTCTTCTCTGCACTGACATCTGGTGCTTTGCGACAGTTCAGGAACATTGTTTAACACTGAAGTATTTGGTGCCTTTACGCCACCGTCACTGTCTGGTCCTTCTCGAGCTTCGCGAATTCTTACTCTTTTGTTGTTGTTGCAAGAATACTTTTTACCAAAAAAGTTTTAAAGGTACAAAGCAGGCTAAAGAATTCATCCAATGTCTACTTCAAAGCTAGCTATATCCAAAATTCAGGAAGGAATAAAACGAAAATTACGGACTCAAATGCGGGTCAACTGACATTATATAAACGGAAATTTTTCTCTTTAACGAGTCTACAATTTAAAATGTTGCTCGGAGACTCTCCGAAATACAGCTCGATCAAAGCATTTCCTAACGTTTCAGGTCTGTCCGTATACAAACACTGGAGATACTCTACACACACACACACACACACACACACACACACACACACACACACACACACACACACACACAAACACACACACACACACACACACAAACACACACACGGCATTTCCCGCCATATGTACATTCAACAGAGTGGTTAGTGCAGTTAGGCATGACGTAATTTTTATCGTGTTACTTCACTGTCCGCAGAGTCTGATGTGTGCCCGCCTATGGTTCGTCATTTACATGCTTCGGAACGTGCTCCGACCAGCCCCATCTCAAGGTCTACCGTATTTTCAATACGGTAGACAACAAGATAATATGAACCTGAACCCGGCCCACAACTGAGTCCCTTCTACAGTTGAAGTGTTCTTATTTTTAAGCTTAATCTTCTGTTCCATTTCCTTCCTCTCTAAGCCAGCCTCTGATCAACACACCGGCACACCCAAATAAAGTTGGGCACACGGCGCTTCCCGCGATTAGTATGCTCTGTGGGCTGGAGTAGCGACAGGAATTCTGAAGAAAAATAGCACGAGCAGCAAAATGACGTCACTATAAGCTTGACGTCATGGTATAGCTAGTACTGTCTTAATTCTTTGGTCTCACGACTGCCGTGTACACAGTGACAAAATTCAGTGATGTTAGTTGTCAGAGGTCTAGGCCTGCCCGTCATTGACATCATGGACATGCTATTAAATTCGCTCAACCGCGACCCATTCTAAAAAGTCCCTTTTATAAATAGAAGGGACTTAAAAACCATGCCAGTTCAAAGATGGTGACAGAATAGCTTGGCGCCTACAGGCGCCACGTATTCTGCCACCCCGTTTGAACTACCATGGTCGTACTATCTGTACTGCTGTACTGTATCAGGGTTGATAGTGTTACCATAGATGTGACAACGATTGTCATCACTTTTACTATCATCACTACCAACCGATAACAGAACGTCTGTGTGTGTGTGTCTGTGTGTGCGTGCGTGCGTGCGCGCGCGCCGGCGCATTGTATGTATGTGTGTGTGTGTGCTTGTAGAGAGAGAAAGTTGTGTTTCCGATTCACGCAACTTGTTATAATATTGTGAAAGATCAAATCTTTTTTGGCTCACGTGCGATACCAAAAGTGAGTCTATGTACGAGTAATAGGCCATCCATCGTCTGTCCGGCGTCTGTCGTCCGTTGTAAACTTTAACGTTGACATTTTCTCAAAAACCATTCAAGCCTCGGACTTCAGACTTGGCCCAAGGGTACTTTGTGGTTAAAACTTTCTAAACATACCAATTTAAGTGACCTCTCGCAAAGGTCAATGTCACAAGGGGTCCAAAAAGGGGTAAAAATAGACATATTTTGACACAAATTGTTTCTCCTCAATATGCTATTTTCATCTTCAAACCCAAATATGGTACAAAGGTACCTGATGGTAAGACCTTTCTATGCACACTGATTTGGATGACCACTCGGACAGTTCAAGGGTCACAGGACGCCGCCAAAGGCGTGAAAAATGCCAGTTTTCTTTATACAATTGTATTTTTTATCTTTAGCCAACTTTTCAGTCCGATTTGGCACAAAGTTAGCTGATGATAAGACCTTTCTATGCGTACTAATTTAGTGGTCCCCTCGCAAAGATCTGGGGCCATGGGAGGGGGGGGGGGGCGCGAGGGGGGGGGGGGGGGGCGTTGTCCAGAAGTAGGAAAAAAATGTAGCCATATTTTGACAAAAACTGCTTTTTTTTTCTCAAATACTATTTTCAACGTCAAGCCCAAATTTGAAATAGAGATACCTGATGACTGATAAGGCCTTTCTCTGTATACTAATTTAGATGACCTCACGGAAAGGCCAAGGGTCACACTACAGGCGGTCAGCAAGTGTCAGAAAAATGTCAGTTTATGGTAGAATTGTAGTTTTTATCAACGTTGTTTGCAAACTTTTGAGTCAAATCTTGCATAAAGGTAGCTGATGATAACACCTTTCTATGCATGCTAAATAGTTGCCCCCTCACAAAAGGAGCAGGGGCGGATCTCTGGTGTGTGTGTGTGTGTGTGTGTGTGTGTGTGTGTGTGTGTGTGTGTGTGTTGTGTGTGTGTGTGAGGGGTTACAGGGGTTCTGGCTCCCCCCACCCCACCCCCACGACCCAAAATTCTGTAAAATGCTATAATAAAGTCCCAAAGTCCTCCCCCCCTCTCCCCCGGTCGAATTTTCGGCCCCTGGAAGCAAGGTCTAGCGTCGAGGTGGCCTTTTGTATCAGGTTGAAGGCCCCCCCCAAAAAAAAAAAAAAAAAAAAAAAAGTGAGAACCCCCGCCCCCTTTCGAGGTAACGGATCCACCCCTGCGGAGGGTCGACAAATGTGTGAAAACAAATACGTTTTGTGAAAACTCGGATTTCTCTGGTACAAAAGCCAACCCTTTACTTATGTTTAGACACACGAACATACAATGGTCACACTTAGTATGTGGATTGGTCATACACGTGAGCCATAAGGGCTTTGCCTTTCTTGTTTTTTATATGCAATTCAGTCCATTACCATGACAAGAAACTTTTTTTGTATAAGATAGCAGTTGTAGCAGGCGGATCCCCACCTCCACGTGCATTTGTGGGATGGATAAGTCATGCGTGTACCTACCATTAATGGTATGCCTTTTTGTCCGATCAAATGGAAGTAGCTCCTGGTTCTGGCACCAGAACGTTTTTGTGACACCACGTTTAATTTTTACTCGAACAGGAATCTCCTTCTGTGAGTAAAACTTCTGCTCTGTCGTCATGGAAATGCAGATAAGTCTCTCACCGTGTTGGAAACTATGAGAGAGCGTGTCCGCAAGGCAGAAAGGGTCAGCCACCTGCAACAAACACTGAGCCATGACCAAGTGTAATACCTAGGGCACTAATGAAGTCGGTCAGCTACAGAAGAAGTAATCATGACAGTGCAAGAGTTAGGCCTTATTAGCTTGGTGTATGGAGGGTGCGAAAAAATCATACATGTCACATGTGCTAAATCTTACCAATTTCAGTGGTTAATTCTGGCTGCTGGTAACAGTCTTTCACAGCGGAATCCCGGGCTCGTGACAAAAACGGCTACCGACATCTTGATAGATACACCCATTGCTTGAAATAAATTTGACTGATAGTTCAAGGGTGGTGCCAGAATAGCTTGGCACCTCAGGCGCCAATTAGCTATTCTGGCACCACCTGTTTTGTTTGTGGTTGTGTAATTTTTTTCAGAGCATGTGTGTGTTGATCATAGAAAAGATCCGATATTCATTTGAGTTATTCTGGATAAGAATTACAACTAAATTACATACCTTTTTAGTAGGATTCATTTTCTTTTGCAGGGAGAATTGCGATCGACTTTTGTTGTGACGCGTATTTTCGCTACAATGTTGTATGACCTACATTAGGCTGGAAGGTTCGAGCAGGGTCGCGATCTTCTAGTGACTTTAGATATGACGTCAAGGTATACATGTTTCGATACAGTCAGCAACAATTACGGAAATCACGGATTTTCCGGAATTAGTCGAAGTTTGTAGTTGTAGGCAGATCTAGTGTTCATTCTCATAAATATTAATGAGTTTTGGTTATGTTATCTTTTCTGATTGGTTGAGTTGTATAGTTTGACGGATCGTTCTGGAAATCTGTAATAGTATAAAGGGGCTCTTAGCGAATTATGTGTGTACATTGTATGATGAGAGACGCAGTGTTTCAAAAGTGTTGATGCATTGTAGAGGAGATAGTGTATCAGTGTAGGTGCATTTGTGGATGCATTGTGCTGAGAGTGCATCGTGAAAATAAAAATATTGTTGAAACTGTTACTCCAGTGTGGTCTACAACCTTATGCCACGTGTGACGACTTCATTTGCAACTGAGTGAAGCTCTCAACAAGAACCCTACGTGAGTGCGTCTGGCGTGATTGTATCATACTACGACAACCACGTTACACCACCCTTGCACAAACTAAGTTAATCTATCTCCTAATCTGTAATGCAGCCTTCCTAAGACAATTAAGCAATTTTCACAAAATCAGCCTCAGGATGTAATGGGTTAAAGGAAATCAGTCCAAAGCTTGGAAGTGCCTTCACTTTACTCACCCACATGTCTCTTTTGCTGCCATCTCGCAGCCTTGGGCAGGTGCCGGTGTTGTCCGTGCAGCCATAACGTCAACACCCCATGCCGCCACGCACCGTGGAGTTTTGATGACTCCGATAATCTGTTTTTTGACTGGAAGGGCCGTTTAGGGTATGGGTCTGCACTACTGCAGGCTGCAGAGACTCCTCCCACAGCATGGCCTGCACAAAAACTGTCTGAATGATGTTCACAACCTGCGTCAGCAGCACTAGAGGCTTCGCGGAAAATACCCACATAATATTGACATAAAGGTTTCTTTCTGAAGACCAGCAGCCGTCTCCCCTGACGGTAATACTCATCTATCATTGGTGTCAGGAGGTCTGTTGCTGCTCCGCCGGCAATAAAGTGGTAGTTAACTGGGGGTCCATAATAGGGGCGCTCACGGACTGTATAATTGTTTTTTGGCGCAGACAGTATCTGTCCCTCTTTCAGCCCATATGTGTTGCCCATACTGGGAGCACTCTTTGGTCGCACCCTGCTTCGGTCCTATCTGATCTGAAAAAGCAAAGATGTAGATTTACTTCGACATCGATTTCATTTGGACAGATATGCCTCATTATCCTGCAACATTCATACAGGTGTGAACTATGTTTGTTTG
Organism: Semisulcospira habei; assembly: GCA_036245525.1. Taxonomy (NCBI): domain Eukaryota; kingdom Metazoa; phylum Mollusca; class Gastropoda; family Semisulcospiridae; genus Semisulcospira; species Semisulcospira habei. Next base: position 8,494,027 of record BTPG01000005.1, read on the forward strand.
GAAAAGTCGCTTTCAAGTAATGTGCTCTACGGCGGGCTTTGATTGTTAAAATTTGTTGATACGACTGTTTCTCAGTGTTGTCTTGTCTCAACCAATACTTTTCTGCCCATCTTTTCAGTCCATTTGAGGAGGCACATATACATTTATCAGTTACCAAGTCCCTTTCGTAGCGAAATATTCACGGCAGCATCTTTTTTCGTGCGGTAAATGCGTGTGTTCTTCAACATAGTCATGATAGTCTCTCCCCCCCCCCCCCCCCCCACCAACCCAAACCGACCCGCCCCTAGCCCACTCCAATTAGCAGTGTCACCTCAGTCCTCCTCCCCCCCCCCCCACCCCACTCCCTCCTCCACACAGTAGTTATTCAGCAGTTATATCCATGACCACTACTTTTCTACCTGCCGGTCCCAACACCGACATAACAGTGAACTGACAGTGTTAGCATGCAGTTACCATGCTATCCGGCGTTCAACACTGAAAAAGCGGTCACCAAAATGTCAGAATGTAGCGAGATAAAGTTTAACCTCTTGGCCGCCAGTGGACGCGGATTTCGCGTCTGAAGAACTACTGCACTGACACTGACCGACATTTGCGTGAAAAACATAGCTGTAAATGAGCTAAAATTAGGCATCAGCACTGAAAGAGCACAGGACTTGACAAGAGACATAAATCCTCATGAGCCCCCGCGACTGCGGGGGCTCATGAAGATTTATGTCTCTTGGGCAGCAGGATAACGTTCGCTTTGGCCCGGCAATTAAGGGGCTAAGGGACGTACTCCTCCAAAGTCTTGTCAGTCTTCAGTCATTCATTTCCTCTTCTATTCAATTTCCTGTCCCGCGGGCACCGAGGTGATCTGGGATTCTTCATTCATGTTTAGAAAAGTGATTGTTCTACAGTAGCGGCCTCTTCCGCGACATCAGTTAAGTGTGGATGCGTACACACGTTAGTCCGTTCACGTTCCACAGCGACCGTTGACTTTAACTTAACGCTGAACCACTCAGTGCTACTAAAATAAGTAATGGAAGTGCCATATTCGAGACAGTGACGTACCGCCACACTATGATGCGGCGGATACGCGGCGTACCTGTATGCCGCGCCAAGTCTCGATGGAGTCAGTAGTATCCAGAATGTGTCAAGTAAGTGACTGGCACATGGTGCACAACTGACAACTAACAAACATGTTCATACTGTGAGTATTAAATACACAAACCTCGCTAGTCCGCCCTCCGCCAGTGAACGTCGAAGTTGAACGATAATTTAGCTGTCGGCGGTCCTCACAACTTAAGTCAGTAGTATATGACTGAGGGAGTCCGGCCCATCCTAAGCGCAGTGTTTTTATCCCGCGGATCAAACCTGGAGTAAGGTTACAGTTTGTGCCCACCGTTACACGTACCCATCCCTTATATATACAGGAAATGTGTCGCAACCCGACATTCGACTCCCCAACGAATCGGACTATCCTCGCCGCACACAGTCCCTGTGTACGACTGTGAGAATGTCAACAACACGTTTACTATCCGATTACAGTTGGTGCCCACCGTTACAACACAACAGGAAACGTGTCGCACATCGGACTCCCCAACGAATCCGGGACTAAAGGGTGGTGCCAGAATAGCTTGGCGCCTATGGGCGCCAAGCTATTCTGGCACCACCCTTGAACTATCACTATAGTAGTTCATGGATAGTGCCGGATTTGCATCAGTGGTGTCTAGGAAGGCACCAGGCTGAACTAGCACTACCCTTGAACTACCATGGCCAGTTCGTCGCTTCAGCAACTGCACGACGTTTAGAATGAAAACGCAAACGTCCCGACGTCGTCATGATAGCACGAGTTAACCCTCTGCGCGTCGGTAGCGGGTGTTGCCGCGGTGATTCCTCAACTGTAGGAATTGTCGCGATAAAAACCGCTACCGACACGCAAAGGGGTTGAGGCTTGAAGTGTGTAAGCATTTTAATGCCGAGGTGGTTTTTGCCCTCCACTGCCAAAATGGGGCAGGCTGTGTTCTTGTAGTCTGTAATGCCGGAGTGTCCCAGTGGATCCAAAGTGATGTCGGCAAGAGGCATAGATCCTCATGAGCCCCCGCAACTGCGGGGGCTCATGAGGATCTATGCCTCTTGCAGTTGGGTTGCGTTCCCTTGTTCTCGGCAGTGAACGGGTTGAATGGTACTGTGCCATGTTGCGGTTACTTTGTGCGCGTGCAGAACGCTGTGTAACCATTGTGTGAACGTGTATCTGGAAATCGTGCATGTTTTAAATATGTAGCATTTTTTTTTTTTTTAATTTGCACAAGGTGCAGATGTTACCCAAGTGCTTGATGGCAAATAAAGCAGTTAACGAAACATAAGTGGGAGAGTCAAAGTTTTGCACGTTTGTGTCAAGCGGTGTGTGTGAAGAAATACTACCCAACAGAGAAAAAAACAACAACACGCGTACACCGAATAAACTGTGTTGTACTTGCTATTTGTAAGCTTGTTTTGTTTTCTATCTTCCTCCCCCCCCCCCCCCCCCCCCTGGGTATTTACTTGCATTTTAAACGATTGGCAGCAACCCTAATGGTCTGGATTGTGCAAGTATGTGTGTTTACGTGTGTGCTTATACGAGAGTTATACCATGCATTCGCATACAGAGGTGCGCAAATCACTGCAAAACACACTTTCAACTCGTTCAAGATGAACGGCATCAGTCCGGATACGCGCCTCAGTTACGCCGCGTATCCGGATGCCGTTCGTCTCGGATGAGTTCATTATCTGGGCGAACCCACAAACTGCAGCCAAATGCGTTGGAAAAAAAAAGAAGAAAAAAGCATCAGATCAAGTTCAGAATATAAACTACTTTATTAGCCGCTGTGCACATAAAATGCAACAAAGGAATTCGTTCTGCCGTCACTTAGTCATTCGCACTTCACGCAATATCAAGCACTCATTCACACGCAGTCTTACCATTCATTTCCACACTGTCCATCTGTGCTGTATTAACCCATTACATTGTGAGGCTGATTTTTATAACTGCCTATTGTCCTTTGAAGGCTACATTACAGATTAGGAGATAGAGCAACTATTTTAGTTCAAGCTATTCTAGCAACCACCCTTGAACTGTCAGTCAAAATAATTTCAAACAGTAGAGTATCAGAATGAAAAAGTTAGTTATTTGGGTTTAACGCCGAGCAGGCAACCAAGGCCATCTAACGGCGGAGAATGAAAAGGGTTAAACCGACATACCATTTCATACTTCCAACATCCAGCCACGTAAGCAACATAAATATCATAATTATCGGGAATGGAAAACTTTCCGTTTAACTGGCGTGCCTGTGATTTTGGACCTCACGGCGCACATCCGTAAGGTCCAGAATCACAGGCGGCCAGCACACCCGCCCACCTGCCTGACAGGGTGCCCAATGCACCCTTGGTTTTTCCCAGTGTGCTCCGCGGCTGGAATACTGTTTAGTCTTTTCCTTATTGAATCCGGATCTTGAGTGCCGAGAAAACGCGAACACCGCCCAACTGCAAGAGGTATAGATCCTCATGGGCCCCCGCAGTTGCGGGGGCTCATGAGGATCTATGCCTCTTGCTGAGGCTAATCTGTATCTATGTTCCTTGGACGGTTTAGCTTAAAGGGTCTTGTGAACAAAGATTTTAGAAACAAGATGTGCGTCCTGTGGCAGGGAGTGGTTTTTAATCGCACCTCTGTCAAGAAAAATTCATGTGTACAGCCGCATTCGTTTGTTTATTCACAACTGGCTCAAAATGCTTGTGAAATTATGATGTGTTTACTTTTGCCCGCCGCACAATTCTGAAATACATACTAGATACCGCAGGAGATGGATCAACCATAATACATGCAAATCAAGGGTAAAGCTGACACCACCCTTGAACTATCATGACCGATCTGTTTCAGTCCTGAACTGTTGTGTACTCATCACAGGACAAAGAAATACCCTACAAAGAAAAAGACACACAAGAGAAGGGGTTTATAATAGACAACGATACAGACAGATACCAATATATAATTATACTGACGAGCAAAATGAATGCAACATTTTCGGAATCATTGGAAACAGACACAAACACACACCCTGAGTCGCTCGATATTTCGAGAGTTGGACCTGGGTCCTCGTCTCTAGGTGCTTTCTGTCTCGAGTTAACTTATTCGAGACGCGTAACATCCCGATAAGCCTTAAAAAAAAAAAAAAAAAAAAAAAAAAAAAAAAAAAAAAAAAAAAAAAAAACACCGCCTATCCGTCTCGTACGAGTTTAATGTCACAGACAAAAAGTTAGGACCCCCCCCCCCCCGCCTTCCCCTTTCCCCCCCCCCTCCCCCCCCCCCCTCACACACACACAAACACACCACTACCGGACCGGGAGGTAAGCGATCTGTCTCTGTCCGTAGATGAGGCCTGCGAGCGATGATAATCCAGAGTAAACCACGAATTCATGGCGGGCCCGGTGGGCAGTTCCTCCCAGAGTCCACACTGGTTGCCTTCCCGCGATCCGCTACGCATACGTAGCGGATCGAGGGAGGCAACCAGTGTGGACTCTCGGATGAACCAGCCGTGGACATGGCGAGTCCAGACTCTAGTGACCGCTACTGCTTTCTTTCTGGCCGACCTGCAGACGGCGCCACGGTCTGTCCAGGCGCGCCATGGCGTGACAGGACACCCCGCCATTGTAGACCAGGCACCGCAGTTTGGAGCAAGCAGAGACGAGAGCGACCAGCGCCTCATCGCAAGCCGTGCCGCCGCCGCAGTTCTCATAACAAACGAAAGACTTCAGCGAGGCGGAAAACTGGATAGAAAACGCCATGAGGTCCGTCACGTTCTTGGCCCCATCGAAAAAGCACTTCCTGGGAAACTCCACACTCACGATAGGCGTCTCCGGTTTGAACAGCCGCTCTAGCGCCGACTGGGACACCAGCTCCTTGACGATGACGCGCACCTCCAGGGCCGGGCACGCTGACGCCACTTCCGCCCAGGCCGCTGACGTCACTTCCGGCGGGTGGCGGTCATCGAAGGAAGAGTCGAGGACGGAGACAGAGAGGGACCGGAGTCGACAGCGGTCAGCAGCGGACAGGGCGTGCAGCAGTTGGTCGTTGATGTTGAACGATCGCAACAGAAGGTGCTGAAGAGACGCGAGTCTGCAACAAAAAGAAAAGGCAGATGACACCTTCACGTTCCCACTGGCTCAGTGTCTCCAGTCCCTCGACTGCTGTGCGGCGCTAATGAAGGAAGGCAACCAGTGTGCTTCACGACAGCCGAGCTAAAAGCCCTCAGTTATCCACTTTGCCGGGAAACTTATATGACTGAGCACCGTCCCATTGCAAGGTGAAAAAGAAGAAGACTCACGAGCCCCGAGGACGCGTGGGTGCGGTTTCTGTTTTATTATTTTTGTTAGGTTAATTTAGATCGGTTAAGTTAGGTTAGGTTAGTTTTAACCCCGGCTGGGGATTCAGTTGTCTTTTCTTTATTTTTTTTTTTTTTGGTGGTGGTGGTGGGGGGGGGGGGGGGGGGGGGGGGGCTCTAGTAGGTGTTTTGTACTTGGTCTGCGGGCTAGGTCCGGTTAGCTTAGGTTATGTTAGGTCGGGGTTTAACGTCCGTGGCACCGTAGTGTTAATGAACGGCCATAACCGGCGGGCGGGTTGTAGGGGGATAGAGACAGCTATTGTTATGGAGTATAATCCGCACACTAATCAATTCAGGTGCACTGCAACCGTGCAACTTTGACTTGCCAGCACCTTTCAACTGACATGCTATAGAACATGCCCGTCTTTTCGCCTGGACATTTTTCTTTTGCCCGTTGCTGGCGCCCCCACCCGGGTCTTCCCTGGGGACTTGGGTGGGGTTAACTACTTTTTAGTTCCCAGGGTCACCCTGGTCAGCCCCACAGGGTGGGTTTTTCCCCTCTATTCTGGGGCATGTGTTTCTGTCTGCCCTTGGTCCATTCACCTGTATTTTCCTTTCTTAAACTCTTCCTACTGTCTGCGCTGCCTGAAGCTCTTGATATTGGATGTGTGTTGCTAAATAGTCTTAGATTTATTTAGTGTATTAGACCGGCTGGCGACATACATTCAATATTCTGTTTAGTTGGTTTTTTTTTTTCAAAAGCACGTCCTGAGAAAGTCTTGTTGCTGTCGGGACGTTAAGCAATGTAAACCAACCAACCGTTGCTGGCGCCATATATATATATATATATATATATATATATATTATATATATATATATATATATATATATTATATATATAATATATATATATATACAGACGTGTCCCTTGGACGTGTGGAGAAATGCCGTGGGTGCGATACTTTAACCCCTTGTCTGTCGGTAGCGCTTTTTTTGTCGAGGTGATTCCTACAGGAATCACTGACCTCGACAAAGAACGCGCTACCGACAAAGGGTTAACCCATTTAGCCCCGAGTCCCTACAGCAGGAGATTGACTGACCATGATAATTCAAGGGTAATGCCAGATTAGCTTGGCGCCTGAAGGCGCCAAGCTAATCTGGCACTACCCTTGAATTATCACGGCCAATCCTTCTGTGACTTTTACATATTCCTTAGGCAACACCTCCAAAATTTTGAGAAATGGGACCCTGGGGCTAAAAGGGTTAATTTATATCTCACATCCGGAAGTGAAGGGGTTAGGACCAACGATCGTTTTTACCTGGAGACAAGCGTCACGGTGGGAGAGGCGAGTGACAGGGGCTGCACGGGGTTGTCCTCCTTGATCTGCTCGTCTGGCAGCCAGTACAGGTGCAGCGCAGTCAGCTGCCGGAACGGCCACTCGTCGCTGAGCGCGCAGTCCAGGAGCCGCAGACAGAGAGGCACCTCCTCACACGCCTGGCTGCGCGACACGGCAAACACCAGCATGCTCAGGTCAGGCACATGCCTCAGCACCGTATTCAGCACGGACAGCAGCACGGAGCATCTTTCAAAGGGCGCTGGCATCAGGCGGAGTTTCAACAACTTCAGATGCCACTTTCGGCTGAGTTCTGCCAGAACCTGACCGGTTTCCTCTTCCAGTCGGTCGGACACCAACCTTGCTTCAATGGACACGTTTTCGAAGAAATGGCCGAACTTTCCGGCCATGATTTTCTGACCCCGTGACATGCTTTCCACCACATCAACGCCGGCGTCACTTGACGATATGGTCAGACTGGCTGTCCTCCACACCGCCGGGTTGTGAAACAGGTCATAGAGCCGCCTGCACGTGATACACGTGTGGTACACATCTGTCACAGGCAGCAGTTTGAGTACAGCCAGCCACACCACGTCCGGTAAAGTACTGAAGTCCACTTCAACAGCTTCAAGACTGTCGTTGAAAACATGGGACGCCATTTTCATGTTGTTGATCAGTATTTCATCTGTTCACGTCATTGACTGAATGCCATTACTCTTGCTTTCGTTGTCGCTGTGTGATTTAGCCCACTATTTTTTTGCCGTGTGGCTAACATGACGTTACCGTTCTGATCTCGTGCACTGCCGCTGCTGTCGGATTGTTCGCGTTACTGCGGTGGTCGCTATTTCGGGCTTGATAGGTATGGTCATGTTCTTGTCCTCAGCTGCTTTCATTGATGTTCCCATCGATGTAGTTGTTTGTGAGATCGTTGTCACACGTTCATCCTGAACTGAAGGAAAAACACAATGAACCATCACATGACTGACAGTCAAGTTCCCTTTTACAGACAGTCAGTGAAGCCGTCACACATAGTGTTTGATTTTGCTGAGAGAGAGAGCATGTGTCCTGGTATGTGATTTTGGACCTTACGGCTTTTAGCCGTAAGGTCCTAAATCACAGACCAGCACACGTTCCTCTTCGTCGGAACAACAGCCAATCAGACAGTATTGTCACGTCCGTTACATCCAGTCGAGCCGCTGGTCAACGATCGCCCTGTCGTCACACCTGTTTTTTTGTAGAGAGAGCACTGATATGCGTGCTGGTTTGTGATTTTGGACCTTACGGTTGAACGCCGTAAAGTCCACAATCACAGACCAGCACACATCTGCTCTCTCAGCAAAAACAAACATGTGTGACGGCTTCACTGACTGTCTGTAAAAGTGGACTTTACTGCCGCCGTCACTGACACATGTTTGTAGTTTTTGCCGAGAGACTGAGCCTATTTGTGCTGGTCTGTGATTTTGGACCTTACGGCTGAAAGTGGTAAGGTCCAAAATCACAGACCAGCACACGTTTATCTCTTTGCCAGGACAGCAGCCGATCAGCTATTGTCATTGAAGTAGCACAACACACTGATTGTTTGGTTGTACATTGCTTAACGTCCCGACAGCAACAAGGCTTTCTCAGGACGTGCCTGCACTGCTTGTGAAAAAAAAAAAACTAAACAGAACATTGAATGTATGTCGCCAGTCGGTCAAATACATTAAATAAACCTAACACATGGGGCCTAAATAAAGCTAAGACCATTTAGCAACACACATCCAATATCAAGAGCTACAGGAAGTGCAGACAGTAGGGAGAGTTTTAAAAAGGCAAATACAGGTGAATGGACAAAGGGTAGACAGAAACACATGCCCCAGAATAGAGAGAAAAACCCACCCTGTGGGGCTGACCAGGGTGACCCTGGGAACTAAAAAATACCTAACCCCACCCAAGTCCCCCAGGGCAGACCCGGGTGGGGCACAACAACACACTGAATCCGATATGCAGATCGAAAACAAATCAAGAGATAGGCGGCCTCGGACGTGTGGAAAACAACTTGTTTTCACCCCTACGTTCAGTTACTTTTGCGCAAACCGTACCATGTGACCTCGCTAAAAACACACACACACACTTGCAGCGGACTAATAGCGGACTCCCTGTAGCCCGCTGTATGACGCGTTAAGACCTCGTTTTCGACTCCCGAGTAACAGCTTTGTTCGACACACGTAAACAACGAAGCTTCAAAGCATGGTTCGAAACAATACGCACTCTAGAGTGGTTTTTAGGACGACAGTATCCGATTTTCCGTTGAAACGCGCGAGACTTAAAATAGAGCAGGCCTTCCCGGGATCGAGAATGGTGGAGCACCAAGGTCAATGCCGCACACGATCGTCGCTTCAGTGCCGAATATTAAAGTCTGGACTTTTTTTTTTTTTTTTTTTTTTAGTGAACGCCAATCGGAAAAAAAACACGTACTCGCTGTTAAATCGCATTATTCTGATAATATGTAGACAGCGCGGCTCGAAAATCGCTTTCCAAAAGTCAAACTGAAATGACAACCTGACAGCAAGAGCGGTGTTTGCGCATGACTGCGACACCTTGCATCTGCAGGGGCTCGCTCAGAGCCACACATACTGCGGAGGAATGAGAACACTGAAATACGTCAGGAGGGGTTTGCTACGCGGACATTTGTAGGTCTTGTCGACACACCTAATGAACTTTAACAGCAGTTGGGACAGGCAGCAAAAGCACACGCGTAATGATCACGTTTATTTATTCTGCGCAGCCGTTAGCGTGTCAATCTATTTTTAGCCGTTTCTGGTAATGCTAGCGCTGTATTTATAGAACGGTGTGGAGTCATTGTCAGGTTACTTGATATAAAGACGACGTGTGCTGACTGAAGTGGATTGTCCTGTGAACCGTAAATAGACCTATGCCGTCCCAATGCACAAATCTGGCCAACGGCGGCCGACGTCGGCCCGATGGCCTTTTGCGCACTGGGGTGTAGCATTTGGTAACCATCTGTTACAGAAGTTTATCTTTGAACATTCACGGCGGTAGTGGGTCTTGAAGGGTCGTCGGAACCTCTGATGATCTACAAAGCGCAGTCGTTACACAAATGTAGTCCGACATTTGTTAACATCCCTCCTTGTTCGTAGACGGAGAGGTTTCGTGCAGATGAAATCAGGCTACTTTAAAAAAAAAAATAATAAAATTAAATTAAATTAAATTTTTTAAAAAATTAAAAAAAACACTTCATGAAAAGATTCCGAATTTCTACAACAGTACAGCAAAACTGACACATTGTTCCAGTTTATAAAAAGTAAATCGTATTAGGTCAACTGTCACTGAATGATATTTGTTCTAAGATTGGTAAAGAAAAGTGGCACTTTGCGGAGATATTTGCGAAAAACGTGTGCTCCGATGTCAAACGACTTATATAAGCATTAATTCTATAACCCCTGCCCTGCCACTGTAAGTATATTTCTAAAATCTTCGTTCATTCAACGACCAAAAAGCCACAACCGTCTAAGGAACATGAATACACATTGCTCTCAGCAAGAGACATAGATCCTCATGAGCCCCCGCAACTGCAGGGGCTCATGTGGATCTGTCGCTTGCCGTTTGGATTGTGTTCAGTTTTTGGCAGTCAGGGGTTTAAGCCGCCAACAGCCTAACACTTTACGACAGATTTGATCAGATCTTGGTGGCAGTTTTTAGCAACTGACCCTTTTTCTCAGGAATTTCCTTGACAAGATCTCATGACAGCCAAAGGGTTAACCCTCTGGCTGTTGGTAGCAATTTTTCTGCTAATGATTCCAGCAGAAGTCATTCCGACCACATCTGCTACTTACAGCCAAAGGGGTAAGCGCCAGCCGCAAGAGATGGGTACACCATAAAACTTGCAGAGTGATGCCTGATACTGTGATAGCTAACCCCTTCACTGACAATGCACACAGTGTTTCTGATATCTTCATTAGTTCTAGTCCAAAAAGGTCAGCCGTCTCAGAAACTTTAATATGATGTCGTGTCAGCAAGAGGCATAGATCCTCAAGAGCCCCCCCCCCCCCCCACCTGTGGGTGCTCATGAGGATCAGTGTCTCTTGTAGTTGGATCGGCTTCGCCTTTTCTCAGCAGCAATGGGGTTAACTCATTCTACCCCAGACACACCACAGCAAGATAAGGATCGACCATGATACTTCAAGGGTGATGCCAGAATAGCATGGCGCCTATAGGCGCCAAGCTATTCTGGCATCACCCTTGAACTATCATGGTCGATATGTGTCCTGTACTAGAGTGCAGTCTTCAGAGGACAACGGCAAAATTTGGGGATTTCGGTGTTGGGGTAGAATGAGTTAAGGATACTGGCAGCTCAGCTGGATGCATCGAAGGAAACAGTTGTGATCATTGCATTTCCCGCTGTATTGTTTCAGAGCTGAATAAGAAAAGTTGTTTATGTACAACAGAACCCGTTTCGAGCGATAGCCTTTTAGAGAGATCACCTGTCATTAAAGACCATCACTTTGGCAGTTGATGGACATTCTAACCAGCTGATCCCTTTTTCCCTATCAAGACTTCTCTTGCAAGAGCACCTACTTTTTAAGAATTCTTTTTTCCCCCCACCCGGGTCTGCCCTGGGGGACTTGGGTGGGGTTAACTACTTTTTAGTTCCCAGGGTCACCCCGTCAGCCCCACAGGGTGGGTTTTCCCCTCTATTCTGGGGCATGTGTTTCTGTCTACCCTTGGTACATTCACCTGTATTTTCCTTTTTTAAACTCTCCCTACTGTTTGCACTGCCCTGTACCTCTTGATATTGGATGTGTGTTGCTAAATGGTCTAGTTAGGTTTATTTAGCGTATTAGACCCGCTGGCGACATACATTCAATATTCTGTTTTTTGCCCCAAAAAAGTGGTCACTCAAAACAGGTCTGACTGTATATTGTGAAAAGGGGAAAGAGGGGGGGGGGGGGGGGGGGGGGAGGTCATTGGAGCCAGTGATATTAAAGTGCATAAAACCAACAGAAAACCATGTATGGCAGTTTGTGATTTATTCTAAATGACAAAGAATGCAACAGAAATATAATGCCCAAAGAATTTTGAAACACGTCATGTACGTCAACCGAGGGTTAAACCTGACCCTCGCAAGAAAATCGCTTGCACAATAAACTGAGCTACTATCACGAAACCTAAGATCAGCAATTCAACAGAAACCTTCACTCAATCAGGGCACGACACAAGGTTAACCCCTTCACTGCTGCAAAAAACTTGACCACCCGACTGCAAGAGGTATAGACCCTCATGAGCCCACACAAACCCAATCCCTCATGAGCCCACACAAACCCAATCCCTCATGAGTCCACACAAACCCAATCCCTCATGAGCCCGCACAACCCCAATTCTATTGGGGAGGGGCTGCATAAGCTTGACCAAGAGCTACAACTAAAGTACGTTTACTACTATAATGATTTTAACCCATTTAACCCCATGGCAGCATTTCGATGAAGGTATCACTTTACGACTATGTACCAGTTGCAGGTGATGAGTCAACCATGACAATTCAAGGGCAGTGGCAGATTAGCTTGGTGACATCAGGCACCACGCTGATCTGGCACTACCCTTGAATTATTGTGGTCGATCCATTTTATGCTGTAGTTCATTGGGGGATAAATGGGTTAATGTTAGAGGGTAAACAAGTGTATGGCTGTGACCAGTGTGTGGCTGTGACCAGTGTGCCAACATTTACACTCTGCTACATTTAACTGAAATCATCTTCCGGTAAGACTCGTTTTTTCAAACTGTGGAATCATTGGTCTGTGATCAGCCACTACTATAGTCGATCCATCCGCAGTGGCAAAACATGTAACAATGGCAAGATCACCACCACTGTGGTAATTATAACCTTGTAATATCAGCAAAACCGCCACCACAGTGGTAAACCCACGTAATAATGGCAAAACTGCCAATGCAAGTTTGTCTTATAGTCTTGAGAAATTGCCAATGTTAATGTTTACCACAGATGCCAGACAGACGACAGATGGCCCAATACACTGACTCACTTTTGCTACCACATGTCAGCCAAAAATGGCAACACCACTACCACAGTGGTGGCAGTGTTGTGATGTTACATGGTTTCACAATTTAGGCTTTGCCGCCAGACCAGTCATGTGTCCCTACAGCTGTGTGGGTCAGCAGCTGACAGAGTCGTCCCTAAACACGTCTTCAAACTGAAGGAAAGTGATCATGGACTTGGGCAGGGGGAGGAAACAGACTTTATCGTCCATGTTGGTGACTATCTGGGCCCGAATGCAGTTGCGACACAGGTGCTGGAGGGACAGTGGGCGTGACGCGTGATGCATCAGCAGCTGAAACAGGCCCTCTTTGTCCTGCGTGGAGCTCTGCAGGTAAACTATCAGCACCTTCAGCCGCTCGAGCGTGTCTGCCTGTATCCGTGCTCCTGAGGCCAGGAGAAGCTTGACCAGGGTCAGGTACTGTGTAGTCTCCTCTTGCTGACACCTGGTGGTGAGGACCACCAGCAGGGGAGACAACTGTGTGGCATCCAGGGTGTTGACACCAGCTCCATTAGAAAGCAGCACCCTCACCTTGTCTAGCGCAAAAGCCTGGAAACACAGGTGACAGTATGAAAAATTCAAATGTCCATAGACTTAACTATTCCCCACAATTCATGGCCAGCAAGAGATATAATTCTCAAGAGCGGATGCAGGGGCTCATGAGAATTTATGCCTCTTGCAGATGGAACAGACTGCCTGAAGGGCTGTTCTGGCTGAACAAAAAAGCGAAAATTCAGCTTTCTGGAAGTGTGAAAAAGCTGAATCAGGACTGAAGACTGTCACTGATTGCAATACAAAATGCTGACCTTTCCATCTTCAACAAGCACTGATCTTTTAGGCTTCAAAACATCACTTGCACAAGGTATAGATTCCCATGATCCATTCTGCATGTTTGTTTCACAGACACTAAAATATTTTCTAAATATTGTTGGAAAACGCACCGCCCAAAAAACAACAACAAAAAAAATTCTGGCACTCCCTGGCTTTTGCATGGCCCAAGACCATGACCTGTTTGTATTTTGACAACTGCCAACTTCAGTTCCACTCGCGACTTTAATAGAGTCTCTGGTGCATGCATCCGCCGGTACAGTTTATAGTACTGGTGGTAGATAAGATCTGTGTGCACATCCCAAATGCAAGCTTAGAAAACGCCAAACGCAATCTCGGGGAAACTGACCTATGCACGGTAAACCGGAAGTCGAAGCGAAGGGGGTTATGTAGAATAGATCTGTGTTCACTACGGACTTTCAGTTTCTTTCCATAAGATTTTATTTTGTTTAGCAGTTAACCTTGAGGCTATAGGCAGCAGTTTTTGTCACAGTGATTCCTGCAGGAATCATCATGAAAAAACCTACTACTGACAGCCAAAGGGTGAAAATCAGCACTAGGAAACCCTTAGTAATGGCCGGGTTGGGGTGTAGAGATGCAGCTCATCACATAATTCTCCGTTACAGAGCCCTTTGGGTCTGCAATGGAGATTACATTGGTGGCTGCAGGCACAAGGGGGTTTATTCCAAAGTTCACTCTAATTAACCCTTTGGCTGTCGGTAGCAACTATTGTCGCGATGATTCCTGCAGGAATCATCACGACAAAAGTTGCTGCCGACAGCTACAAGTTTGATGGCCCACCTGGCAAGCATAATGAAGCGCAGTGTCCCCTGTTGCGCTGGCCAAGTTGATGTCTGCACCCCAGGTCAGAAGCAAGCGCACAGCATCCGGAGTTGACTCACGTGAGATGCATGCATGGTGCAGGGCTGTGAGATTTAGAGGACCGCGGCGATTCACATCGACGCCATAGTTGTGCAAAACCTTTGGGAAAAATGCAGCAGAAATTATGGAATTGAACTGAGAGAGACACAGTTCAATACACTGAAGATCCTTACGGTTGAAATTCCCAAACTAGGAGTTTTAACTACTTATGATTTGCAAAAAATGACTATTTGGGAATTTTAAATGAAGGGCTCAATGTGTTTATTACCTTCATCATATCAAGATAGTTATGTTCACTGGCAAAGCTCAGGTAGGCGTTGCGTGTCACCTCCGCTCCGCCAGCAATCAGCAGCTTAAGACCTTCCAAAGATGGAGCTCGCACGGCAATCTCCAATGGCAAACCATGCGGGTGGTTGGCATCGCTTCCTGCTTTCAGCAAAATATCAATCAGCTCCACACTCTTGGCGTAGCAGGCTCGTACCAGTGGTGTTTCATCATCAAGATCACCTGCCATAACATCTGCGCCAGATTCAAGCAGAAACTGTACTACAGACACGTTGGATTCTGTGCATGCCAGGTGCAAACCTGTATTGCCATCTTCATCTCGTACATTTACCTGCAAATTGAGCATTAAAATGGGGATAAATCTGAGTACCTTATAATTTCTATAATAATACATGCATATTTAAAATTTATTACTCTGAGTTCACATGCACTATGCTGTGGGATCTAACTGTTTGTCTGTCCAGCGCCGAGTCGTTCCCCTTGGTATGCATACAATTCTGCCAGCACTAGCCTCACCTATCTGGTTTGTGAGTATCTATAACTCGAGGCACACTTGTATCGTTACATTGTGGTGTATTGTCTTGTGCATCTACTGTGGGAATTCAGGGTATTTACCCGACCACATTTCGTAGTGCACATTTGTGTTTGTGTATGTATGTTTCTCCTGCCTACTACCTAAGTTCCGGAGAAAGACATGGGTTATAAGCGAGACCTGATGCATCCTTTTAGGGATGTAGATCGTCGCGTCTTATACCTGCGTATTTCTCTGTGGGCTGGCGATTGGGTGCCTGATAGGTGGGGGCAGGAGATCTAACTGTTTGTCTGTCCAGCGCTGAGTCGTTCTCCTTGGTATGCATACTATGCTCTGGGCATACACCATGTGAGATAAATTCATCAATCTCAATGGCATTGCTTGATTAACACATTACATCCTGAGGCTGATTTTTACAAATTTGTTTATTGTCCTATGAAGGCGATATTACAGACTAAGAGATGGATCAACTGTGTTAGTTCAAGGGTGGTGCCAGAACAGCTTGGTGCCTAAGGCGCCAAGTTGTTCTGGCACCACCCTTGAACTATCATAGTCAACTTTATTTCAAGCAATGGGTGTATCAGGATGAAAAGGGTTAAATGGCTTCTGTCAGTTTCAATTTACTCAGAAAGATCAATGATTTGAAAGAAAATGGTTTTCTCAACATACTACTATCAGTGCAATACAATAAATACATCATTTTGGGGACACTGTTTTAAAAAAAGTATAAAAACATATTACGATCCTAACCCATTTAACCCCACGGCTGCAAATTTTGGAGGTGTCATCTAACAACTAAGTACCATTTGCAGGTGATGGATTGACCAGGATAATTCAAGGGTTGTGCCAGATTAGCTTGGCGCTTTCAGGTGCCTGGCACTATCCTAGAATCATAATGGTCAATCCCTCTTCTGCCATAGGGTGTCGGGGCTAAATGGGCTAAGGTATCTAGACAGGGTGAATCACATTATGTGATATACCGAGGCTAAAAGCTTCAAATTTGTACACCGCCATATGCAAACTACATTATAGTACTTACAGATAAGGATATAAACCAATGGCTTTAGTTCAAGGGTGGTGCCAGAACAGCTTGTCGCCTAGAGGCGTCAAGCTATTCTGGCACTACCCTTGAACTATTTTGGTCAAACTTATTTCACACACTGGTGTATTCCGAATGATAAGGGTTAAGTTTGGTTTCTGAACAGCTGCTGTCACAAAACTGTAAAGCAAATGTAAGCAAGTGTGGTGTACCACAATCCCAATATTGTACATTGCATACCTCTGCCCCTTCTGCCACAAGCAGTCGAACTGTGTCAACATTTCCATCACTATGGTCACACGCAAAATGAAGTGGGTGTTTGCCCAGGTAATATGATGGTGTATTTGGGTCCGCTCCCTTTCTCAGCATCAACGACACCAGGTCATAACGATTCAGTTTACAAGCCAGACACAGAGGAGTGAAGCCATTGTGGTGATGATCAACATCGTCTGTACTAGAAGTGTTCAGCAGGAGCTCAATGTCATGGCACGATGCATGGCCTGTCAGAATGGCTGTACACACTGCTTCCATTTCAAGCAACAGTTAGCTGCAGTTTGCTCAAATTTACCCCTTTACACACAGGTGTACCTATCTGAGTAATCCGGTGGGTTTGTACTCTGTGAAGTGTGTGGTTCACTTTAAATGATCTACATCGACCTACCCTGGTTAGCACTTCACCGTTTATACATTAGTGCCAGTTGCACACCATAACTCAAGTCTTACTTTACGATGTCTGCAGTCGGTTTGGTCAAATAGTGGCAAACACTCTCCATTCAACATGTAACCAAACTGTAAAGGTCTACACTGGTAACAACCATTTCAAGTGTACATTTTCGTCACTGAAGCAACTGAACGTCCTTGTTGGTGATACATGCTGATCGACGCCAACCAACCGGTTCCCAACTTCTGCTGGTGCTGTTAATACAGTATGATGGCATGGACCTTCCGGACACCTGTGGGGGAAGCACACAAGTCGAACATTCAGCGGCGCTTGTTTTTCGAAATCTCTGCCTATCTTGTATGATCACGTACCAACAATGACAAAACAGTGCGGATCTCAGCCACACAAGCCTATTATGACATGAAAAAAATGATGCGCAAGTGGGTTACCTCTTACACATCGTATTTATGCCTATAAAAATTAAAAATCATATAAATACATCATCTATTTTTGATTGTAGAACGTACAATCTCACCCTTTTCTCCCACTTCAGCGTATTTTACTTACACCCGGTGGAAATGAAAGGAGTAGTTTCCCTTGTTAAAAAAAAAAAAAACACGATGGTGCAGTGGACAGACACTACCAAAAGCCATCTTCATTACATTATGAGTGGTGCGGAGATACATGTACTTGTTATGGATATCGCTCATTTTTCTAAAGCACAAAATATTAATATACATTTTGCTGTAAACGAATATAAAGTTTGCCGTAAATGAAGTTGTAGAATAGTATTGCTAAAGTGATCATTATCAATATCATAATAAACATTTTAGGACACTGTACCCAGGGTACACTGTCCTGTGTTAAACTGTGAACGGAGTATGCTGACTTGTGTTAAAGTTGTACATGGTGTACAGTGTACTGTGTTAATTTAAGCTGTTGAAGTCTCGCTTGTTACCGTGCCTAAACTGGCTGATTGTGGTGTTTAAGTTGGTGCGCAGATCAACACTCTTAGCAAGTGAGACTTGGAAAAGCATTGATAAATTAACACAGGACAACGTACTTCATGTACAGTTTACCACTGGACAGTGTACTGTGTGTACAGTTTAAAGCAGGACAGTGTACCCAGGGTACAGTGTCCTAAAACAGGATAGCGACCACAATAATACTATTGACAGTAGTACCATACTGTACAGTATTGTTGAGAGTTCCTGGTAAATGAAGTTGCGGTGCACCTGAATTGATCAGTGTTCAGGTTGTACTCAGTAGGCTGTAGCTGTCTCCTGTAAACCCCACCATAGAGCAATCTATAATCATTCAGGTGGTATGCCGGAAGCTAAGACACGTATCTACTAACCTCTCCTAATAATAATAATATTAACCCCTTCACTGCCAGCAGACACAAATTATGTCTTTGAAAGCAAATCTAATACCGAATAATCGCATCAATCCAAGAAACACATACTATGGTCAGCAAGAGGCAAAGAAGCTCATGAGCCCCCGCAGATGCGGGGGCTCATGAGGTTCTTTGCCTCTTGCAGTTGGGTGGTGTGCCAGTGCAATTTTCAGGCTGTAAAGGGGTTTAGTATATACATGGTACACTCGCATTTGTGTTGCTTTTTTTTCCCCCCTTCATTTTTGGGTGGTTCACCGCAACAAAACAATATCGTTATGTCAGTTGATTGTGTTTTCAGTTCAGGTTATGTGCACTTTAGTTCCATATTTCTAGCTTACCTGTTTCAGCAAAGGTTATTGTTGTAGCTCTGCGTGTGTATGTGTATAGCAGTGATATTATTGCACACACGCTTCGTCTATGGTGACGAGCAATGACCTAAGGCTATTATATGCAGTGTACTGCTAGAAAGGCTACTGCACCGCTGGTTAATGACACGTTCATGCACATGCACACACTCAGGCACATGCAATATATGTAAAAAGAACAGCATACTTCCAGGCACCTCGCACACAGACATACAGCAGCAGAAGACAGACAATGACTTTAGACGAGACACAAATTTACTTTAGCGACATTTCCTAAAAGTCTCCTTCTGTCATGACTATGACATCATCATATAACAGCAATGCAGGTATATCAGTCAATGTCACAGGCACTGATATAACTACTGTGAAGTACTACAGTGACAAGCAAAAGAAATGCGACATTTCTTTTGCTCATCAGTATACATTACTACACACATACTGACACTGATCACTACACATTACAGATCATAATAAAGATCAAATCAGTCACATGTTTCATTATGTACATCATCAGACTGCAATAACTGTCACTATTGCATGGACAAATGTCTCACTGTAGTACATGTATAAATGGGCAAGTAGAACTATACATAGTTTCTTTATTCATTCACTGCCGAGAAACGCTTAACACCACCTACATGTAACCGCAAGAGGTATAGATCCTCATGAGCACCCCCACGGTTGTGGAGGGTGGGGGTGGGGGGGGAGAAAGGGGGTGGGAGGGGAGGGGGGGGAGGGCAGGGGGTGTGGGAGGGGGTGGGGGTGGGTGGGTGAAGCTGAAGCCTTTTTGTATCCACGATTCCTTGAGGGCTGAGGATCTATGACATTTAATTACAATGATTTTTAAAAATGCACAATCTGTTTCCACTGGCAATGAAGGGGTTAAGGAAAATGTACATTATTAGTTGTTTAGAGCATTGACAAAATGATGGCTTTTGATCACATTGACACTCTCTCTAGCATAAACAGAACACGTAGCGCTGACTTTATTCATGATGGTCAAAGTGTGACCAAAGTCATAATCATATCGTGGATCTAAACAATGAATTTCACAAAGTTGACATATTTACAAAGAGATACAAGTCTGTTTGGTGACATTTTTTTTTTTAATCATAGTTTAGCCAGCCCAAGCCATCAGGGACATGAAAAATAATGGAATAGAAAACACACTTCCTTTGCAAGACTACAACATGCTATATGGTGATGCAATAATAAAAAAGTAATTTTAAAAAAGTCAGGAAAAAGCTAAAGTTGCAACGCATCAAGAAAAATCGAGAAAAGTAAATCTGTCGTGTTGTGTTTGATAAAAGATGGCTCTTCGTTTTGAGCAACACAAAGGCATGCTGAAGCATCCAGTCTGCAAGTACCTCTGTAGATTTTGAGTGTGCCTGTACTCAAACTGTGAGGCAAGTGTAAAACTAACTTCCTTCCCATCTTGAATACATATAATCTGGCACTACCCTTGAAATATCATGGTCCATCCATCTCCTGCTGTAGGGCATTGAGGTTAAATGGTTTAACGCCGAGCAAGCGACAAAGGCTATCTCACATCGGGGAAGGGAGGGAGATGGTGTGTTGATGGATGGATGGATGGGTGGGTAGGTGAGTGGGTGGACGGCAAGCAATGGGTATATCAGGATGAAAAGGGTTAAATGAACAAGCTCCACCACCAGCAGAAGAACTAGCACCCTCCAGTTCCCTTAACTCATTCTACCCCAGACACACCACAGCAAGATAAGGATCGACCATGATAGTTCAAGGGTGATGCCAGAATAGCTTGGCGCCTATGGGCGCCAAGCTATCCTGGCATCACCCTTGAACTATCATGGTCGATCTGTGTCCTGCACTGCAATGCCGTCTTCAGAGGACAACGGCAACATTTGGAGATTTCGGTGATGGGGTAGAATGAGTTAAACAGACTCCGTCTTAGTGTGGTAAAGCTGGGGACAGGAAAGCCAACTACAGGGCTAACCCAGTGAGCAAATGTCCTCGGGCCCATGACGGCTGCAGTGGGCACGTGCATGACTGTGTGTGGGTCCACTGCAGCCGTCATGAGCCTGTAGATGTTTTGCTACTGGAGAAGAAGGAAGTCTGCAAAATGTGTGGTTTCTGCCATCACACACCTCGCAAAGAAGTCGCTCCGCGAGCGTAAAGCTGTTGCTGATGTTCTCAGAGGCACCTCCTGCCAAAAAAAGACAAAAGAGAGGTGCCTGTCGGAACTGGACAAGCTCAAGTGAAAACGAAGCAAGAAGTGCCTGGCTGCCAGGAAACTGCTGCTCGACACTGTAGATGAACAAGGATCAGGAAGGTCACCAGGCAAATACTCCAAAATGCAGTCTATAGCAGCAGCTGCTGTTCACAGTTACTTGGAAGATGTAACAGTGGATCTACCGGGCAAGAGATCAGTGGCTAAAAGAACCATGAAACAGAATCTGCACAAGTGTTGACAAGAAACGGGATGTTCTTACTAAACACCTCAAAGCCCAGATTGACAAGACAACCTCTCAGAAACCAGTCTATGTTTGTCCCCAACTCTGAACTGCATATAAATGGTATCTAAGATGCATGTGGTGTGCGAAACGTGCGCAGCCATGTGTCTGCAAACTTGACAGTGGAAACAGAGAAGGTGGTCAAATGGACGATGTGGGAGATGATGCAAAAGGGAAATTCAAAGGGACGTGATCTTGACAACAAAGAGGTCACTCTAGAGCAAATGATCCGACTTCTCATGAAAGAACTGGAGTCGTTCCAAGTATCTGTTCATGTTCAGATGGCAGCACAGCCAGTTCAGAACACGCAAGCCATCAGCAAACGTCCCAAGCTTGCACTGTTTGTCTTAAGACTTCACTGAAAATTTTTTCTGTAATACCAGGTGGGGGTCACTAGTAGGCAACCGTGCCATATTACCAGTACCCAAACCCAGACTGTAAGTCATCGTCATCTTTATCAGCAATGATTTGACCCATGAAGCCTGCCTCACGAAGGTGATCATGGACAAAACCAACACACACCTAGCTGACCGTGTTGATGAATTTTTTTTAACCCATTACATCCTGAGGCTGATTAAAAAAACCAAAAACTTGTTTATTGTCCTATGAAGACTACATTACAGATTACAAGATAGATCAACCAATCCAGTTCAAAGGTGGTGCCAGAATAGCTTGGTGCCTCAGGCACCAAGCTATTCTGGCACCATCTGTTACGATTGTGGTTGTGTTGTTTTGTAAGAGCATGCATGTATTAATCGTAGTAAACGATCCGGTATTTGAGCTATCTTGGTTACGAATCACGTACCTTTTCAGTAAGATTTTCTATCATTCGCGCAGAGAGCGAAATTGGCTTTGTTATGATACGCTAAGATTAGTCCGGAAGTTTCTAGCAAAGTCGCACAGAGAAGAGTGGTCGATTTTTGTTATGCGTAGATTCGCTGAGAATAAACCAGAACGTTCGAGCAAGGTCGCGCTGTCTAGTGACCTCGTATGTGTGACATCCAAGTGTAGGCAACATTTTGCAACACAGTAGTACTTACTTACTTACGCCCATCACCCCCTCTGGGGGCATAGGCCGCCGACAAGGTCCCTCCAGCCGTCTCTGTCCTGGGCGAGTCTCTCCAGCAACACAGTAGTAGAGCCGCTCTATTTTTAGTCATAGTTGTTTTCTGTGCGCGTGAAGTTGGCAGCCAGTCAGTGTGTATTATGAAAGGTTGTGAACGGTCTGCCATACTCTTGTGTGATGTCATTACACACTGGGATTTGGGGCTGAAATTAGCAGTCGAAATTTTGTTGACTATTGTAGTTTATTCTAGAAAGTTCTTTTTTATTAATATTTATGAGTTTCAGTTACGTGTTCCGTTCTGATTGGTTGCGTTGTGTGAATTCGTTTTCTGGAAAGTTGTTCTACTATAAAAGATGGTGCTAGGAAGCACGTGTGTACATTGCCATGCATTGTTAGTTGTAGGGACACACAGTTTATCGTAGGTATGTGGCCCATATAGGGTGTACATTGTGAGACGCAGCATAATGGTGGTGTACGTTGTATGAGAAACACAGTGTGTTGCCAGTGTTGACATTTTGCAGAGGAGACATTGTATCAGTGTTGGTGCATTTGGGAATGCATTGTGTGGAGATCACATCGCTGAATTAAAATATTGTTGGAACTGTTACTCCAGTGTAGTCTACACCCTTAAGCCACGTGTGACGAGTTGCAGCTGAGTGAAGTTTCTTTAAAAGAACCTTACGTGCGTGCGTCTGGTGTGATATCATACTACGACGACTCAACACGTAACACCACCCTTGAACTATCATAGTCAAATTCATTTCAAGCAATAGTGTATCACGATGAAAAGAGTGAAATGACTGAAAAACAGCCCACAGGCTAGGATACTTAGACATACATGTCAGAATATATACAACATCTCCATTCAGATGAGATAACAAACTGTGGATGTAACAGTGACTGAACCGTTCCAGCAAGGGGCTCATGAGAATCTATGCCTCTTGCAGATGGAGCAGGCTGGCTTAAGGGCTGATTACTCAGCCAAAAATGCTGAAATTCAGCTGTTTGGAAGTTTGAAAAAAGCTAAACCCAGTCACCAGGACTTACGACTACCCCTGTCATCCATGCGTATAAGACAGGCGTAAAAACTGAATATGCTGCAGCACATCCAGGGTGCAGAAAACAATGCATGTACATGCCAGGGTTCGAAATTAACTTTTTAGGCTTGGGGCCCCCTGGGCCCCAGTCACAGCAAATGCTGGGGCGGAGGAGCAAAACTTAGGGCCCAACATGTCAAACTGTAAATTACCCGTGCAAACTTGTCAGCTTCAGGAAAAGGAATGACATCATATCTATATTTCCTGAGTAGCTTCCATTGGTCTGCTTTTGGTTTGGTCCCATTTTAAGCATAAGTTTTGAGAAACATTCGTTATTACAATCCAATTTGAGCCCGTGGTGGAGTGGTGGAGAGAAAACAAACAAAAGCACTCAGAAAACAATAGTATTGCAGCAAGGAAAAGGTTTTAATCTAACAGACTGTACAAATTTTGACAGGGCGGATGTGGCCCCAGCTTTAACCAAGCATGGGGTGGAGCGCCGATTTCTGGGGCGTTCCGCCTCCCCCTTGCCCCCGTTAATTTCGAACCCTGCATTCACAAACAAAGGTACAAATTCACATGTGCCCTTGAAAGCCCAAAGAGCTATCAGAATATGTCTCTTGGTCAAGATAATCAGTATAGGGAGGGCTTCTGAATGCTTTTTGCCTCTCGCAGGCATGATTCACACGGGGATGTGATCAGAGAGATAAGAAGATCCGCAAACCAAAACCAATGCTGGCAGAAACAGTACATGTGGGCTGGCACATTGGGTGCCTGATAGGAAGGGCCAGAGGATCTAACAGCTAGTATAGTACAGTGCAGTACAGTACAATGCTATCCACGACCAGCAAGAGACATGAATTCTCCTCAGCCCCTGTGGAGGCAGGGGCTCATGAGAATTTATCTCTTTTACTGATGGAACAGGCTGGCTAAGAAGTGTGTTTGCCCAGCGCTGAGCAATTTCCCTTGGTACGTGCAGTTGATAAGACGCTGACGCGTAAGGTTCTGGGTGCCAAACCCCAATGGGGCAGGCACTGGATGCCCGAATTTTCCTCATTTCCAAATTTACGTAAAGATTTAATGACATTGCCCATCTCACCTTCCTGTGCACAGCATGCATAATGATCAAAAGTGTGTGTTAATAATCCAAATTCGACTATTTGAAAAAGAATAGGCCTGCAAGGGCTGGTGAAATGGAAGACAGAAACAGTGCATGCACAAAAGTTAACTTTGCCCGCAACACACCACAGCAAGATATGGATCGACCATGATGGTTCAAGGGTGGTGGCAAAATAGCTTGGCGCCCATAGGCACCAAGCTATTCTGTCACCACCCTTAAACTATCATGGTTGATCTGTCTCCTGAATTGTAATGCAGTCTTCAGAGGATAACTCCAAAATGTGGGCATTTCGAACCACGGGCACAATGAGTTAGCAGCATGGTGGAGGTTTGCACATAAGGTAGTGCTTAATGGCAGATTGCTTTCACAGCTCCAACTTCCAGGCATGTGGCGCCTTGAGCACCTTGAAACAGGTGAATATGTAAACCTCGGAGATGCCTTACAATAAAGTACAGAACAGTACAACACAATCCAGATTTAGGTCAAACTTGTACCCAAAAAATGTGGATTAAAAACCCGGACAAACGTGATATCGCATGTTTGTCTGGGCTTTTAATCCACTTTTTTCCCATTGAAACACAATTTTGCCCTAATTTTGATTTCTGAAAATTGTCTATTATTTGGATGGATGCCATGAGTCAAATTGACCTAAGAACCATTTTGTGAGTGTGATTCTGTATTCACATACATGCTGATATAGGTGCTCACATAGCTCTCATCCCCCATCTTTGTGTGGGTTTTCTTATGCGAGTTCAACATCCCCTTTTGGGCAAATCCTACTCCACAAATATCACACAAAAATGGCTTTTCGCCTGTATGAGTACGCTTGTGTTCTGTGAGATAAGTATCTTTCCTAAATGCCATACCACAATACGGGCACACATATGGCTTCTCTCCAGTGTGTTTGCGAACATGAACCTTCAAGTTAGTACTTGTTCTGAAAGTCAGACCACAGTAAGAACAAACATAAGGCTTCTCGCCTGTATGAATCCTATAGTGAATTGCCAAAGCGTACTTGTCTCTGAAAGATGTTCGACACACTGTGCACACGTTAGCTGCATTTTCCCCTCCATGTTTGTGCATGTGTCTCTGTAAATACGTTGAGGTGCGGAAAGCCAGGCCACACTGTGAACAAACAAACTCACCATTGGAATTTGGTGAATAAGGAGCACGATGAGACCTCTTGTGAATTGTGCGTTGCGCCCTAGTCTCAAATGATTTGCCACAGTCAGTACAAAGATAGGGATTGACCTCTGTATGTGTTTGGATGTGAATGTCCAGATTCTTGGAACCTTTGCAAGGTGTCTGGCACATGGGACATACCATATCTGCATGAGCCTCTTTTTGGTGTTTTCTCAATATTCTTTTGCAATAAAAAGTCTCACTACAATCAGTACATGGGATGGGCACACTGTGACACAACTTGTGTTTTACCAGCTGTGACCTTGTCTCATACGACCTACCACAGTCAGTACAGAAATAGGACTTGGGCGCCGTGTGTGTTTGGATGTGAATGTCCAAATTCTTGGAACCTTTGCAATGCACCTGGCAGACAGGACATACCATATCAGCATGGTAGCATTTCTGGTGTTTTGTCAACATGACAATGGTGCTAAATGCTCCAGTACAATCATTACATGAGTACAGCATACAGTGGTACTGTTTGTGCTTTAACAGAAGAGCACTATTCTGAAAAGACCTGCCACACTGCCCACAGTTTAGCAGTGATTCTCCATGTATTTTCACCATGTGATTCTGATAAGTCTTCAAGAGGTTGAAATGCTTGCTACACCGGCTGCATGTGAGTGACACATGTTTTCCCTTGTGTTTTTTTAAGCGCTTCCTAGTTGGAAATGACATGTCACACTTAGAACAAGGATACATTTGTTTCTCCGTGAGTTTTCCTTTCTCTAAATCTGCCTGAGCATTCTTATGATGGTACCTAGGGTCCTGTGGTGCTTCCATGATCCTTTTAGAAGATGCTTCATTTTGCGACACATTTTCAGGCACATTTTCATCAGCGTTCTTATGGGCTTGGTTATGGGCCTTTTCACCGAGGGTATGACTCTGCAAAACAGATGCATCTACACTTTCATCCAAGTGCGCTGTGACTTGACTTGTCATGGTCCCATCACTTTCAGTGTGGTCTGTAAGGACGTGCAACTTCAGCCCTGTTTGAGTAAAAAAAGCAGATTCACAGCTTGCACATCTGAAGAGACAGTCATCCTTAGGCAACACGGTCTTTGCAGTGGCTTTGGTTCCTCGTTCCTGTGTAAGCCCATGCTCTGTTGCATCTTCAACCTGTTCAGGTCCAACCGTGGCCTGACTCTGAGTCCCATCCGACCTGTTCATGGTGGATTGAGGGAGGCATCCGGCATGCGCAATGTCAGCTGATGAAGTGGTCCCCTGTGCCTGTGGGGATGCTATAGACAGTGGATTTGGGGAAACATGGTGCTTGGCCACAGTAGGTCTCTTCACCTGTATCTTAAGTGGGTTTTGGCACTTTATGCAGCGAATGGTCACCTGCAGTGGGCTGCATGATTCTCTGTACCTGTGACAAAAAAAAAAAAAAACCCAAGTTTATATACTGATCAGCAAAACAAATGCAATATTTTTTAATCATTGGAAACACTAAAGTAACTGATCAGCAAAAATAAATGTGACATTTTTTTAATCATCGGAAACACCTTAGTGTCTCCGATGATTCCACAAATGTTGCATTTCTTTTGCTCATCAGTATACTGATGAAAACTGCAGCTACTGTATCACGGTTATACACTGCCCATCTTTGTGCATGCAGCTAGAGATACTGTAAGGAGTACTGGCAGCTGCATGAACAATAGGGTTAACCCCCTTCCCTGCAGAGAAAAAGCGAACACAATCCAACTGCAGGAGACACAGATCTTCATGAGCCCCCATATTGGGGGCTGATAAAAATCTATGCCTCATGCTGACACCATTTTGTATCCATGTTTCCTGGACCGACTGAGTTCTCTGGCATTAATTAACCCTTATTGCCCCGAATCCCTAGAGCAGGAGATGGCTTGACCATGATAATTCAAGGCACCAAGCTAATCTGGCACTGCCCTTGAATTATCATGGTCAATCTATCTCCTGCAACTGGTACATAGTCGTTGGGCAATGCCTCCAAAATTTGAGAAATGGGACATTGGGGCTAAAAGGGTTAACAAAGATTTCACAAGCACAATCTGCATCCAATGGCAGGGAAGGGGTTAAAATAAAATAACCATGTCTCAATCCTCTTGGCTGTAGTTAACCTATTACACCCCGAGGTTGATTTTTTTTCAGATTAGCGAGTTGCTGCTTTTCAGTTCTGATGATAGACTGACCATAACAGTTCAAGGAAGGTGCCAGGTGCCAAGCTGCTCTGGCACCACCCTTGAACTAGCATGGTCAAATTTATCTCATGTGAGAGCGAATCAGGATGTACATGGTTAAAAGACAAAGATGGAATGACATTGCTAATCATTAACCCCTGTAGTCATGGGGATCTGTGAAAATCTCTGCCTCTTGCAGATGGAATAACCTAGAACCTGTGTCAAGCAGTAAATTTGAGTAATGAGTAATTCCTCTTTTTTTCTTTTTGACAACGCGCTCAACTGGAAACAAAACACAGATGCTATTGTGAAAAAAATGCATACCCGTCTTTACTGTTTGAGAAAGCTCAGATCATTTCATGTAAGCACTCAGCTTTTACAGATGTTTTACTGCTCCAGTATTGTTAGCATTTTAACTTTTGGACTGACGTGCTGGGGGAGAAATTTATGTAACAGAGACCAAGATCGTCTTAACAAAGTAATCCGGAAAGGGGGTGGGGTGATTGGTAGGGCACAGGATAATTTGGACACACTGTACAACAGACGGATTACAAACAAATTGGCTGACATTCTTGATGACAAAACACATCCACTTAGATATGAATTTGACAGCAGACGTATCGAACGAAGTGGCAGACTCCGAGTACCCAAAAGTCGTACATCACGGTATGCCAACTCTTTTGTCCCTCAGGCTGTTACCCTTTTCAACAGTAATATCAGTAGATAGTGTCGGTCAACATTCTTCCATCCTTAGTACTAGCCCTCTCAGTATTATTACTAGTATTATTATTATTGTTATACAAAGGTAACAATATGTCTGTTACAGTTCATTTCTTTGAGTGTTATGGGTTATTTAATGTTTTTTTTTGTTTTGTTTTTTTTAATGAGTGATTGATGATGCCATGTGTTGTATGGGCAGACGGTGAATTTCCCCGTGAGGGATTAATAAAGTATTATTGTATTGTATTGTATTGAAAACTAAACATGGATCCATAGAATAGAAAGACAACATAAACAGACTGTACTGTATGCAGTAGAGTAGTAAGTTATTTTTCAAGGTCAACCCTCAATAAAAGGAAACAGTTCAAACAACATGGGGATGGGGATGAGGGTGAAGATGAGGCTGCTGCACTTTTCAACCTTAAAAAAAAAAAACAATGGAGGTAGGGGTTGAGTGGTTGCAGGAGACAATTAAACCTATGGCAGGGGGGGGTGGGGGGGGGAGGGGGGAGGGGGAAATCAGACAATAGGGGGTGGCAGGATGAGGGGGGTTGGGGCAACCCAAAAAAATGTTAACCACAGATGACAAATGGTTTCTGACAGCATGGCAAAAAATTACTTGCAAGTATGAGTACATTTGGTCCTTCATGCATGTATAATTACCTTTGAAGCAGAAATCTTGCAATCTGTGTATCAGTTCTCAGGCCCTCCATGGGGCCCACACTACGCCAGTCTGTATACACGTCTCTCTCAATGCAGACAGTTTGTAGCTGTACAGCTGCTGTCACAAACTGGTAAGCTTCCATTCCTCAAACTTTGAAGATGAGCACAATAAACCTGAAAGTGGATATACATACAGTAAACTCTGGATATAACAAATTGCCAGGGGACCTAATTTCTCCTGTTGTTATATCCAACCTCGTTACAAGCAGAGCAGACTGACTGACTGACTGAATATCTATCTACAGGTACCTATCTATCTACCTACCTATCTATCTATACTGATAATACAGTTGACTTAGACTTTAACAACTTAGACTTTAACAATTTAACAAAGTCAAACATAACAAACATTGGATACATCAACACCTTATCCGAGGTCCTGACCACTCTATGTTATTTACTTGGCTTATAATAATAATAATACATAGTTATTGTATAGCGCTGTTCTCCAGGAAAACACTGGACTCACTGCGCTTGCACAACGGCATTTCAGTTGGCAGCGAGTTCCACAGACTTGGGGCTAAAAAGGTGAAAGAACGCTCCCCGACAGTTTTCATGTTAAGCTTCGGGATTTTAAAAAGTTTTTCACAGGAGGAACGGAGGGTGCGTGATGGCTTATAAGCAGACAGCTTGGCAGAGAGGTATGACGGGAGAGATCGGTCAAAATGCCGATAGGCGAAAATTGCAATTTTGTACTGGCAACGGAATTTGACGGGCAGCCAGTGCAGCTGCTTCAGTAGAGGCGTAACATGGTCTCTCTTTCGTTTCTTCAAGATGAGACGCACCGCATTGTTTTGAATCATCTGCAAGCGTGAAATCTGATCTGCCGGTAAACCTGCCAGTACAGAATTGCAATAATCAAACCTGGACGTAATGAATGCATTTACAAGTCTTGATGATGCACTTTCTGTGAGATACGGTCTGAGGGAAGAAATTCTGTGCAGCTCAAGGAAACCAGCTCGGCAGACGCTACTGATGTGATCATGCATGGAGAGCGTCGAATCAATCTTCACAACCAGATATTTGACACATTTCTGGAAGGGAACGCTGCAGCCACCAATGTTTGCGAACTCGCCGTCAATCAGACTAAGGCGAGACTGAGAGCCGGCAGGCATGACTTCGGTTTTGTCAGTGTTAAGCTTAAGTTTGTTGCTAGTCATCCAGGACAGGACGTTGTCTATACAACACTGTACGCTCAACTTAGCGGAGCTGAAATGGCTAGGCGCGCTACTTCTTGACAATTCAGTATCATCAGCATACTTGTGAAAATCACACTCGTGGGCGGCAATTACATCAGATAGAGGTTGTGAATATAGAGTGAACAAAACAGGCCCTAATACGGAGCCCTGGGGGACTCCACACAACAAAAGACTAGAAGCAGATAGCTGGCCATTAACAATAACAGCCTGAGAACGATCCTTAACATATGAAGTGAACCAGGCTAGGGCGGTACCACAGATGCCAAAGGTCACCTCTAACCTCTTCAGCAAAACAGAATGATCGAGCGTGTTGAATGCTGCGCTGAGGTCCAACAGAGCAATGAGAGAGACAAGTCTCTCATCTGCCTTCACTAGCAGACCATCCAGG
This sequence comes from Semisulcospira habei, assembly GCA_036245525.1. Lineage (NCBI taxonomy): Eukaryota > Metazoa > Mollusca > Gastropoda > Semisulcospiridae > Semisulcospira > Semisulcospira habei. Next base: position 8,524,815 of record BTPG01000005.1, read on the forward strand.
ACGCTCAGCACAGCAGTCTCCGTGCTGTGATCCTTTCTGTATGCTGACTGGTGCATTTCTAAAAGACCGTTTCCAGACAAATGGCTTTGTAGCTGTTTCAAAACAACCTTCTCCAAAATCTTTGAAATAAACGGAAGGTTAGAGACAGGTCTAAAATGCTTCAAGTCGTTTGGGTCCAGTCCAGTCTTTTTCAAGAGTGGTGTCACAACAGCGTGTTTAAACTGAGTAGGCACCGCGCCTGTAGAGAGAGGCATTAACTATGGTGGTAATCAGTGGGAGGAGATCATCGATACACTGTTTTATGAGGGACGTGGGCAAGGGATCAAGCACACAGCTCTTTGTTGGTGATTTCATAATGAGTTCATGGATCTCCTGCTCAGTCACTGGCTCGAAACGAGACAGTGAAGGGCCATTCATTATTCATTCAGTCCTCTCTGCGCCGTCTGGTGCTTGAGGCGACGGCAAGGGAGCGCCACTTTTGTCTGTCAGCTGCTATTTTGGGTGCTGTTTGCAGAGTAAGGCCTCTGTTCTTGAGCTCTCGCTCCACGGTTCGGCGCCACGTCTCCTTTGATCGCCCACGGTTTCTCTTCCCCTGTGGTGTCCATCTCAGTGCCACCCTTGGTAATGAGTCAGGTGACATTCTGCAAACGTGGCCTAGCCATCTCCATCTCCGTGTGGCGATGGTTTCAGCGATGCTGTCTGCGCCTGCTCTCTTCCGTAGTTCCTCGTTTGTAATCATGTTTGGCCAGAAGACCTTCATGATCCGTCGCAGGCACTTGTTCTGGAAGACATCCAGCTTGCGTTCCGTAGCGGTAGTGGATTTCCAGCATTCTGACCCATATAGAAGGACACTCAGCACGTTGCTCTTAAAAATACGGAGCTTGGTGTGGATGCTCAGGCTTGTGGTCCTCCAGATGGGTTTCAGCATTGCGAAGGCTTGGTTGGCTTTGCTGATTCTTGTGGTGATCTCCCTTGTGCAGTCTCCATCTGTGGTAACCTTGCTGCCCAGGTACATGAACTCGTCCACCTCTTGCAGAGGTTGGTCATTGATGGTGATTGGGTCGCCCACTATGGTGTTCTTCCTCATGACTTGAGTCTTCCTAATGTTGACCCCGAGACCTATGGAGCTTGCTGACTGTGTCAACTGTTGTGTCTTCTGTTGCATGTCCTGGTTTCTGCTTGCCAGCAGCCCGATATCATCGGCGTAGTCGAGGTCATCCAGCATTGAGGTCAGCGTCCACTGAATTCCCTGCCTCCTTCCCTCTGTGGTGCGGCGCATGATCCAATCAATTGCCATTGAGAATAGGATTGGCGAAAGAATACATCCTTGTTTCACTCCGGTTTCCACCTTAAACGGTTCGGTGAGCTGGTTGTTGTGGACGACTCTGCACTCAAAATTCTTGTACAGGGACCTGATGACGTTGACAAGTTTCTGGGGGATTCCATAGTATCGCAGGATTTTCCAAAGGGAGTCTCGATGCAGACTGTCGAAGGCCTTCTCAAAGTCTACAAAGACCACATAGAGGGATCCATTCCATTCGTTAGACTGCTCAAGGATCTGTCTCAGTACGAAAATATGGTCAATGCAGGACTTGCCTTTCCTAAAACCTGCCTGCTCCCGGCGAAGGATGCCATTCACTGCTGTCGTAATGCGTTCAAGGAGAATGCGGCTGAAGATCTTGCTGGTGAGGGATAGTAAGGTGATGCCTCGCCAGTTGTTACAGTTCCCCAGGTCTCCTTTCTTCGGAAGTTTGACGATGGTGCCGGTCTTCCAATCGCTCGGCGCTTCCTCAGTGTCCCAGATCTTTTGAAAAATCTGACAAAGAAGCTGCGGCGTTACCGTATCTTCTACTTTCAGCATCTCGGGGCACACTCCGTCATCGCCAGGTGCCTTCCCGTTCTTCAGCTTTTGAATGGTCTGCTTGACTTCCGCAATAGTAATGTTGCCGAGGTTAATGTCCAGGTCCTCCTCCGCTTCAGGAATGTCAGTGAGGGTTGGTGGGTCTGAGCGGTTCAGGATGGACTCGAAGTGTTGCTTCCATCTCTTCAGCTTCTCTTCCTCTACTGTGACATGAGTTCCGTCTTCAGCTCTCACTGGAAGGTCGTGGTGTTGCCCGTAATCGCCCTTCAGCTTCTTGGTGTTCTGGTACACTGTCTTCATGTCTCTCTGTTTTGCAGCTGCCTCCGCTTCTTCTGCCAGCCTTTCTGTGTACATTCTCTTGTCTCTTCTCGCTGATGTCTTCACCGCTTGATCTTTCTCTCTGTATTCTCTTGATATTCTTTCCTTCAGTCTTGGTGATTTGGTATCCAAAAGTTTCTTCTTGATCTGTCTTCTCTCTTCTATGCGAGCCCACGTGTCTTCTGAGATCCACTCTGTCTTCCTGCTCTTTCTGTATCCTAAAACTTCCCCTCCTGTTTCCTTCATGGCTCTGTTGAAATCTTCAATAGTCAGCGCTGTCTCATCTTCCAAAACACTAAATCTATTCCTGAGGGCCAACCTAAACTCTTCTTTCACTTTTGGGTCTTTCAACTTGGCCACGTCGTAGCGCTGATTTCTGGTGTCTCCTATCTTTACTTTCCTAAGCTTCAATGTCACCTTCCCCACCAGAAGACTATGGTCGCTGCCAATGTCAGCATGTCGCATCACTCGCACATCCTGCAGAGAGTGCCTCCAGCGACCATTAATGATGATGTGGTCGATCTGGTTCTGGGTCTTGCCGTCTGGTGATTTCCATGTGAGTTTGTGGATCTCCCTATGCGCAAACAGGGTCCCTCCTATGACTAAGTCATTCTCCTCGCAGAAATTGACCAGCCTCTCCCCGTTGTCGTTGATCACACCCGCTCCATGTCGTCCCATGGTCCTCTTTCTGTCTTTATTGTCGCAGCCGACCTTAGCGTTGAAGTCACCGATCAGCATCAGCACGTCATGTCGAGGGATGTCTTCCAAAACAGCTTGGAGGGCGTCGTAGAATGCATATGAAGGGCCATTATACACGCCAAAAGTAGGGGGATCACATTATAACAAACCCAAAGGGATTTATGCATATTTACCGAGGAGCAAAAGAAATGTGACATTTTTGGAATCACCGGAAACACTTTTCTTTTGCTCCTTAGTGTTTTCGATGATTCAAAAATTGTCACAAATATATATTTGTTTTCATCCCAATGTACCACGACCAGTCGCTTTAGTGCAAGCTGTACCATGTGACCGTGATACAAAAACCCTTGTAGCGACAAATGGTGGACTTCTTGTAGCCCTCTTTCTGACACGTCTTGGATGCCAGTTTTGCTCTATAAAAGATCACCAAACGTTCTAAAGTTACTTAGTGTTGTTCGAAACAACTGGCGCACTACTGGAGATGGCAACGTCATAAAATATTTTTAAATTATGTCGTAAGTCTATTATGTATAAATATATATTCCTTTTACGTCAGTCATGTCTGGCGCGATCCAGGTCAGAAGATTTTTTCTTTGATTTTTTTTATGAAAATAGTGGAGGAATGAAAACAAATACGTTATTTGTAGCAGGGGCTTGCTGCACGGAACCTTGTAGGCCTTCGGGAGGTCAAAGGAACCATTGTACCACTCAGGCCTTCGGGGTACAAAAGTTCCTTTGACCTCCTTCAGGCCTACAAGGGTCTGTGTAGCAAACCCCAGCGACCAACAATATATAATTTTATATATATAATATATATATATGTATATATATATATATATATATATATATATATATATATGCATAAAGCGCCTGGGGGTAGTCCCTATTGCTTTATGAAGGTGTTCAGTGGAAGGTTCAAAATGATAGGTCTGTCATTCCTTCTCTCCCACTACCCTCTCTTTCTAGATCTAGTGAGCGATGCAGTCACAAAAAGGGCATCTGATGTCCTGATGACACAATGCAAGCTTACCAGCCTGGAATTCCATGGCATTAGTACAGCTGAGCATTCAAAGAACTAAAATGAAAAATTACATCCCTTGGAGCTAATCTGAGTGCATTTTTGGCTTTAGGCGACGCCTTTGTTTAAAGTAAAGAATATAATATATATATATTCCTTCTCTCTCACTACCCTCTCTTTCTAGATCTAGTGAGCGATGCAGTCACAAAAAGGGCAGCGGATGTTCTGATGACACAATGCAAGCTTACCAGCCTGGAATTCCATGGCATTAGCACAGCAGAGCATTCTCAGAATTAAAATGAAAAATTACGTCCTTTGAAGCTAATCTGATTGTGTGAATTTTTGGCTTTGGGTGTTGCCTTTGTCAAGAAGTAAAGAATAATTACACCACAAAATTGCCTAGGTGTTGCCTTTTCAAAATTAGTCTGTCTTCTTCCACTGCAACACCACATTAAAAGCTTTAAGGATGCAACCCGCGTTGTACTAGTGGTGCTACTAGTAAATTCTGGAGGCGGCTTCTAGTACAGGTGTTGTGTTTGCAATTTGTCAGGTTAAACCGTATGCCTACCTGACTAGCTGCACCCCCCCCCCCCCCCACCCCTTTGGGGCAAAACTGGTCATAGGCGGCATAAACCTAAATCTACCCAGTAGGTCAAATATCTGTTTGGGTATATTCATGAACCTCTTGGGGGGATGACTGGATATGCAGTAGGTGTTCGGTAAGGCTCAAAATGATAGGTCTGTCATTCCTTCTCTCCCACTACCATCTCCTCTTTCTAGATCTACTGAGCGATGCAGTCACAAGAAGATGGGATGAACCGCAACCCACAAAGTTCCTTCTATATACGAGAGCCGTCTTCGCTGTCAAAGTATTGTCTTTGACTTGATTCTGATGTTGAAATATCTCCTTTAGAAAAAGCCTCACAGATGTGCCAATGCGTCAGAGTGAACTCTATAAGGGGCGCGCGCAGTGCATACACATTATTGGTTTGTCAAACGTCATTTGTCATAACATATTGTAAAGTCCCTTCTATTTATAGAAGGGACTTTTTAGGACGGGTCGTGGTGGGGCGAATTTAATAGCTTGTCCATAATGTCAAAGGGGGGCAGGCCTAAACCTCTCACAATCGAAGTAACAAGATAAAAATTACGTCATGTCTTGTTACGCTAACCTCACTGCTGAACGTACATTTGGCGGTGTGTGTGAATGTATGTATGTAAACAAGAGAATCTCCAATATTTCTGTACACACAAGCTTGAAACTTGGCGAAATACTTTCTTAAAGGGCTGGCTAAGAGAGCCTCTGAGCATATTGTAATTGAATGTCTCATTTAAGACATAAACAACCGTTTATAGGAAGTCGGTTGACCCAGATTAGAGTCCAAAATTTCTGTCATATTTACTTGAAATTTTAGATATAGCTAGTTTGGATAAAGACATTGGATGAGTTTGTTAGCCAGCTTTGTATCCTTTCAACTTCTTTAGTACAAATTAATTCTTTTCAGAAAAGAATTAAATGTTCAGTAAAGAAAAAACTTGACTTCTAGAGAAAGTCAGAGAGTGGCGGTGACGTAAAAGAGGCAACTTCGTCATGGTTTATAATCAAAACCCATGAGCGCAGGTCAGTCTCAGTTTAACTGTTGGGTACAGAAATGGCTGGCCTTTCCAGATCCATGGCTGTTTGTAACCCTTCAAACACGCACTTGGTTTTAAGGATGCATACAAGACTATTTTGCCAAAACACAAAAATACTAACTCTATACCTATGTTCTTTAACCCATATCATACTGAGGCTAAAAGCTTCAAATTTGTACACTGCCATATGCAAGCTACATTACAGTACTTACAGATAAGGATATAGACCAATGGCTTTAGTTCAAGGGTGGTGCCAGAATAGTTTGGCGCCGTCAGGCGCCAAGCTATTCTGGCACTACCCTTGAACTATTTTAGTCAAACTTATTTCACACACTGGTGTATTCCGAATGATAAGGGTTAATCGGTAATAACGATTATTAGGGGAGCTTGGGCGGGGTGGGCACTGCGTCTAATGAAGGCATGGAAACCTAGGGAACGTAAAGTTGTTCCTAAAGGATTTTCATGGATTTCACAGTGCTATTACCTTAAAATATCAATGAGCCTGATCGTGTTGTTCAGGTTCAGGTTACAAGTAACAGTACATGTATACAGACATCTAGTCGATTTCACATTCACCCCTAAGGCACCGAAATGGGAGATGGATCAGCGTGAGTGATTCAAGGATAATCTATCTATCTATATCCCGTAGTCTTGTCGACCGTTGGGGCACCACTGATGACTTGGCAACCAGCTCCCTCCATTCCTCTCTGTCCTCGGCGTATCGCCCAGCACTCGGTCCTGTCCACTCCGAGATATTGTCTTCCCATCTTTTCCTCTGTCTTCCTCTCCTTCGTCCTCCTTGAACAGTGCCTTGCAAGGGTAGTGCCAGGCTGTTAAGAAGGCACCACGTTAACCGGTCCCTTGCAGGCCCACCTCCCAAATGTTTTACTTGTAGTGATGTATAAGGTAAGTCTTAACATAATTATGCTGCAATCGCAACGTAGCATACCTAATAACAGGCTGTGGAAGCATTTGTGGCAATGGAAATACTTATGAAATCTGCCACGTTCAGCACCATAAAATTAAACGATTTCAATAGCTGAAACAGACCGCCTATCAACAAATGCTACCATTTATAGAAACATACCCTGTAAACAAAGTATTTTAACCTGCGCGAAAAGCTCGTTTCATCTCATTCCAGCAACCAAGGGAAAGCACTGCAGCACTTGGTCTTTTTACACAAATGTCACGTATTTTTCCGCACCGTGCGTTTGCGGAGGCTAACAAGTGCCTAAAAGTGGTTTATTTAATGCCGAACGCTGACAGCGATTCTCCGAGAATCAAGCGATTTTGATATCTTTTCCCTCATTTTTAAATGAGGGTCTGTAAAGGTATGGAGGTAGTTCGCAGGACATAATAAGGGGGATAATAAAAATAAAATATCAATGCATTAGTCACGATAGTTGCCTCCCTCTATCCACTTCAGGCAGTATAGTTCAAATTAAGTCACGATAGTTGCCTCCCTCGATCCGCTGCTGGCAGCCTAGTTCAAATAAGGCAGGTTAAGCAGTACTTGGTCCGTGTTTTGTTTAGAAAATCTGCCTTTTATGAAAGTTTGTACAAGGGCAGAGGAGGTGGGAGATGGTAATTCACCATGGGCAACCACACAACCCCCCCCCCCACCCCCCCACGAACCACCTCCTCCCCTTGAGGGGAAGGCGGGGTGGGGGTGGTGGTGGAGGGGTAGACTTAGGGCTAGGGAGTTAAACGCAATGTCGCCCAGCCACACCACACGCATTTTGTGACTCAGCGTTGCACACCAAGCGGTTTGAACCCTTAGTGGCCCATTTTCGAGGTGGCTTAATTCAGCGGATTAGAATTGGGGTTAGCTATTTTGGGCCATTTTCTCCTGAATGCAATGTTGTCCGGTTGCACCACATTTTGTTACTCAGCATTGTGCACCGAGCGGCTTAAACCCATAGTGGACCATTTTCATGGTGGGTTAGAGTTAGTCCTCGCGCTGGGACCATATTGCGTTGAGTCCCCTGGGTGGTGGATAGGGGGTCCCTCGCGAGAGGGGTGCACCGAATGAAATAAGGTGCCGTGAACCAACATGGTCTAAGGGAAGGTGACTACCCCGACAGAAAACCCCTGGTCCTCCTAGTAAGGGGGTTGGGCGTGGGGGTAGTTTCCCCACCCTGCAAAAAAGGAAATAACTACAAAAACGCCGACGAAAAGACAGTAATTCCTTTCCTGGAGGAGGAAGGTTCTTCTAACAGAAGTTTTATGACGTCCTATGGTGAAAGCCGGAAGTCTTCGGAAGCCACAGGACCGAGCCGCCTCTCTCTATCCAGGGACACAACCATTACTTACTTACTTACGCCTGTCACCCATACCCGGGTATAGGCCGTCGACGAGAGACCTCCAGCAACTCCTGTCCTGTGCTTCTCCTTCGATTTTACTCCAGATGGTTCCCAGTCTCTTGATGTCTGCTTGGATGTCTCGACGCCAGGAGTTTCTCGGCCTACCTCTTTTCCTCTTTCCCTGGGGGTTCCATGACAATGCCTGCCTAGTGATACTGGAAGCTGGCTTTCTCAGACTGTGACCGATCCATCCCCATCTTCTTCGCCCAATTTCATTCTCTGCTGTTATCTGCTCTGTTCTCTCCCAGAGACTGACGTTGCTGATCTTCTCTGGCCAGTGGATTTTCAAAATTTTTCTAAGGCAACTGTTCATGAAGGTCTGTACTCTGTTGACTGTGGTTTTTGTCAATCTCCAAGTCTCTGCTCCATATAGGAGAACTGCTTTTACATTGGAGTTGAAAATCCGGACTTTGGTGTGTTGTGACAGCTCTCTGGAACTCCACACTTTTTTCAACTGGAGAAAGGCTGCTCTGGCTTTACCGATTCGTGCTCTGACATCTGCATCAGTGCCGCCTTTTTTGTCTATGATGCTCCCGAGATAGGTGAAGGACTCCACCTCCTCCAACGGGGTGCCAGCAAGCAAGACTGGTTCTTCCCTGGTTGCGTTCAGCCTCATTGTCTTTGTTTTCTGTTTGTGAATGGTGAGGCCCACTTGGGACGAGATGTCAGCAAGCCTCGTGGTCTTGTCCTGCATTTGTTGATGAGTGTGGGACAGTAATGCCAAGTCGTCTGCAAAATCGAGGTCGTCAAGCTGTGTCCACAGTGTCCACTGTATTCCGCTTCTTCTCTGCTCTGTGGTCCTCTTCATGACCCAGTCTATGGCCAGTAGGAAGAGGAACGGAGACAGCAGACACCCCTGCCTGACACCGGTTCTGACCTGGAGCTCCCTGGTGAACTGCCCTTCGTGGATCACGCTACATGTCATGCCATCGTAGCTGCTCTTGATCAGGCGGACGAGCTTTGTGGGTACACCGTAGTGTCGTAGGAGTTTCCACAGAGTCTCTCGGTCCACACTGTCAAATGCTTTCTCATAATCCACAAAGTTGACTACAGCGGGGAGCTCCACTCCAGAGACTGTTCCACGATGATGCGGAGAGTGGCGATCTGGTCTGTACATGATCAGTTCTTCCTGAATCCTGCTTGCTGGTCTCTCAGCTGGGGGTCAACGGAGCTCTTCATTCTCTCCAGGATGATCCTGTTGAAGACCTTTCCTGGTACTGACAGCAATGTGATTCCTCTGTAGTTGGAACACTTGCTGAGGTCGCCTTTCTTGGGAAGCTTGATTAGGTACCCCTCCTTCCAGTCAGCCGGCATCACCTCCTCTTCCCAGATCTTTCCAACCAGTGGGTACAGCATCTCCACTGTTGTTTCTAGGTCTGCTTTCAGAGACTCCGCTGGGATGCCATCTGGGCCTGCTGCTTTGCCGTTCTTCAAGAATGCCACTGCTCTTCTGATCTCTTCCCGGCTGGGTCTGTCACAGCTGATGGGTAGGTCGATCTCTGCCGGCTGGATGTCTGGGGGGTCGGGTGGGCTAGGTCTGTTCAGTAACTCTTCAAAATACTCGGCCCATCTGTCGAGTTGGTCTGCTCTGTCTGCAATAGGCTTGCCTTCTTTGTCTTTTACTGGTCTTTCTGTATGGCCATACTTGCCTGACAATCTTCTGGTGATGTCGTACAGCTGTTTCATGTTGCCGCTTCCTGCTGCTTTTTCTGCCTCTGCTGCCAGGCTGTCTGTGTAGGCCCTCTTGTCTGCCCTGATACTCCTCTTCACCTCGCGTTGGCTTCCGAGTATTCCTCCTGTGCCCTTGCTTTGGCTGCTCTCGTGCGACTGTTGTTGACAGCTGCTTTCTTCTGCTTCCTCACTTCTATCTTCTTCAAGGTCTGTGCCGACAGCCAGTCCTTGTGATGGTGTTTTCTGAACCCTACAGTGTCTTTGCAGGTTGAGTTCAGCGCCTCTCTAACTGCCTTCCACTGCTGCTCTGTGGTGACCGCCTCCTCTTCATTTACTAGCTCCTGTAGCGCTTGAAACCGGTTGGACAGCACCAGTTTGAACTCTTCTCTAACTCCAGTTTTTCTCAGGAGGCCTACATTATAGCGCTGTCTTCTTGTTGTCTCTGTGCGGCTTTTCTTTAGCTTGAGCTTCATTCTTAAGGTAAGCAGATGGTGGTCGGAGGCGACATCTGCTCCCCTCCTCACTCGAACATCTTGAAGGGATCTTCTAAATTTCTTGCTAATGCAGATATGGTCTATTTGGTTCTCTGTTGTATGGTCAGGTGAGACCCAAGTTGCTTTGTGTATTCTTCTGTGTGGAAGATGCTGCCTCCAATGACAAGTCGGTTTAGAGCACAAAAGTCTACAAACCTCTCCCCGTTCTCACTCATCTCTGAGCCTAGTCCCTGTCTCCCCATCACCTCTTCGTATCCGGTGTTGTCCTCCCCTATTTTGGCATTAAAATCGCCCATGACGATGTTGATGTCTCTCTCCGCACATTTGTCCAAGGCACTCTGGAGTCGGTCGTAGAACTCTTGTTTCTCTTCCTCGTCACTGTCATTAGTGGGCGCATAACACTGGATGACGTTCAGCTTGAGCTTTTTCTTGGTTCTAAAGGCTGCTGTGATAATTCTTCGCCCAAGAGGTTCCCAGCCCATCAGCGCTCTCTGTGCCACTGGTGACAGCATGAATGCTACACCTTCTGTATGGGGGGCATTCTCCTCTTCATGACCTGAATACAGAATCATCTCCCCGCTTAACAGCCTTTTCTGGCCAGACTGCGTCCATCTGGCTTCACCGATACCTAGCAGGGAAAGGTTGTACTTTTGCATTTCCGCTGCTATCTGGGCGGCCTTGCCGCTCTGGTACATGGTCTTGACGTTCCATGTGCCCATGGTTGTATCCCTGGATAGAGGGAGGCGGCTCGGTCCTGTGGCTTCCGAAGACTTCCGGCTTTCACCACAGGACGTCATAAGTCTTCTGGTAGAAGAACCTTCCTCCTCCAGGAAAGGAATTACTGTTAGTCTTTTCGTCGGCGTTTTTGTAGCTATTTCCTTTTTTGCAGGGTGGGGAAGCTACCCCCACGCCCAACCCCCTTACTAGGAGGACCAGGGGTTTTCTGTCGGGGTCACCTTCCCTTAGACCATGTTGGTTCACGGCACCTTATTTCATTCGGTGCACACCTCTCACGAGGGACCCCTTATCCACCACCCAGGGGACGCGCCTCAACGCCATATGGTCCCAGCGCGAGGCAGGGACACAACCATGGGCACATGGAACGTCCAGACCATGTACCAGAGCGGCAAGGCCGCCCAGATAGCAGCGGAAATGCAAAAGTACAACCTTTCCCCGCTAGGTATCAGTGAAGCCAGATGGACGCAGTCTGGCCAGAAAAGGCTGTTAAGTGGGGAGATGATTCTGTATTCAGGTCATGAAGAGGAGAACCCGTGCCCCCCACACATGAGTAGCATTCATGCTGTCACCAGTGGCACAGAGAGCGCTGATGGGCTGGGAACCTCTTGGGCCAAGAATTATCACAGCAGCCTTTAGAACCAAGAAACAGCTCAAGCTGAACGTCATCCAGTGTTATGCGCCCACTAATGACAGTGACGAGGAAGAGAAACGAGAGTTCTACGACCGACTCCAGAGTGCCGTGGACAAATGTGCGGAGCGAGACATCACCATCGTCATGGGCGATTTTAATGCCAAAATAGGGGAGGACAACACCGGATACGAAGAGGTGATGGGGAGACAGGGACTAGGGGAGATGAGTGAGAACGGGGAGAGGTTTGTAGGCTTTTGTGCTCTAAACAGACTTGTCATTGGAGGCAGCATCTTCCCACACAGAAGAATACACAAAGCAACGTGGGTCTCACCTGACCATACAACAGAGAACCAAATAGACCATATCTGCATTAGCAAGAAATTTAGAAGATCCCTTCAAGATGTTCGTGTGAGGAGGGGAGCAGATGTCGCCTCAGACCACCATCTGCTCACCTTAAGAATAAAGCTCAAGTTAAGGAAAAGCTGCACAGAGACAACAAGAAGACAGCGCTATAATGTAGGCCTCCTGAGAGAGACTGGAGTGAGAGAAGAGTTCAAACTGGTGCTGTCCAACCGGTTTCAAGCGCTACAGGAGCTAGTAAATGAAGAGGAGGCGGTCACCACAGAACAGCAGTGGAAGGCAGTTAGAGAGGCGCTGAACTCAACCTGCAAAGACACTGTAGGGTTCAGAAAACACCATCACAAGGACTGGCTGTCGGCACAGACCTTGAAGAAGATAGAAGTGAGGAAGCAGAAGAAAGCAGTTGTCAACAACAGTCGCACGAGAGCAGCCAAAGCAAGGGCACAGGAGGAATACTCGGAAGCCAACCGCGAGGTGATGAGGAGTATCAGGGCAGACAAGAGGGCCTACACAGACAGCCTGGCAGCAGAGGCAGAAAAGGCAGCAGGAAGCGGCAACATGAAACAGCTGTACGACATTACCAGAAGATTGTCAGGCAAGTATGGCCATACAGAAAGACCAGTAAAAGACAAAGAAGGCAAGCCTATTGCAGACATAGCAGACCAACTCGACAGATGGGCCGAGTATTTTGAAGAGTTACTGAACAGACCCAGCTCACCCGACCCCCCAAGACATCCAGCCAGCAGACACTGACCTACCCATCAGTTGTGACAGGCCCAGCCGGGAAGAGATCAGAAGAGCAGTGGCATTTTTGAAGAACGGCAAAGCAGCTGGGCCAGATGGCATCCCAGCGGAGTCTCTGAAAGCAGACCTAGAGACAACAGTAGAGATGCTGTACCCACTGTTTGGAAAGATCTGGGAAGAGGAGGTGATGCCGGCTGACTGGAAGGAGGGGTACCTAATCAAGCTTCCCAAGAAAGGTGACCTCAGCAAGTGTTCCAACTACAGAGGAATCACCTTGCTGTCAGTACCAGGAAAGGTCTTCAACAGGATCATCCTGGAGAGAATGAAGAGCTCCGTTGACCCCCAGCTGAGACCAGCAAGCAGGATTCAGGAAAAACCGATCATGTACAGACCAGATCGCCACTCTCCGCATCATCGTGGAACAGTCTCTGGAGTGGAGCTCCCCGCTGTACGTCAACTTTGTGGATTACGAGAAAGCATTTGACAGCGTGGACCGAGAGACTCTGTGGAAACTCCTACGAGACTACAGTGTACCCACAAAGCTTGTCCGCCTGATCAAGAGCAGCTACTATGGCATGACATGTCGCGTGATCCACGAAGGGCAGTTCACCAGGGAGCTCCAGGTCAGAACCTGTGTCAGGCAGGGGTGTCTGCTGTCTCCGTTCCTCTTCCTACTGGCCATAGACTGGGTCATGAAGAGGACCACAGACGAAGTGGAATACAGTGGACACTGTGGACACAGCTTGACGACCTCGATTTTGAGATGACTTGGCATTACTGTCCCACACTCATCAACAAATGCAGGACAAGACCACGAGGCTTGCTGACATCTCGTCCCAAGCGGGCCTCACCATCCACAAACAGAAAACAAAGACAATGAGGCTGAACGCAACCAGGGAAGAACCAGTCTTGCTTGCTGGCACCCCGTTGGAGGAGGTGGAGTCCTTCACCTATCTCGGGAGCATCATAGACAAAAAAGGCGGCACTGATGCAGATGTCAGAGCAAGAATCGGTAAAGCCAGAGCAGCCTTTCTCCAGTTGAAAAAAGTGTGGAGTTCTAGAGAGCTGTCACAAACACACCAAAGTCCGGATTTTCAACTCCAATGTAAAAGCAGTTCTCCTATATGGAGCAGAGACTTGGAGATTGACAAAAACCACTGTCAACTGAGTACAGATCTTCATAAACAGTTGCCTTAGAAGAATTTTGAAAATCCACTGGCCAGAGAAGATCAACAACGTCAGACTCTGGGAGAGAACAGAGCAGATAACAGCAGAGAATGAAATTGGGCGAAGAAGATGGGGATGGATTGGTCACAGTCTGATTGATTGTATTGATTGATTGTACATTGCTTAACGTCCCGACAGCAACAAGGCTTTCTCAGGACGTGCCTGCACTGCTTGTGAAAAAAAACTAAACAGAAAATTGAATGTATGTCGCCAGCCGGTCAAATACGTTAAATAAACCTACGACATGGGGCCTAAATAAAGCTAAGACCATTTAGCAACACACATCCAACATCAAGAGCTACAGGCAGTGCAGACAGTAGGGAGAGTTTTAAAAAGGCAAATACAGGTGAATGGACAAAGGGTAGACAGAAACACATGCCCCAGAATAGAGAGAAAAACCCACCCTGTGGGGCTGACCAGGGTGACCCTGGGAACTAAAAAATACCTAACCCCACCCAAGTCCCCCAAGGCAGACCCGGGTGGGGTGGTCACAGTCTGAGAAAGCCAGCTTCCAGTATCACTAGGCAGGCATTGTCATGGAACCCCCAGGGAAAGAGGAAAAGAGGTAGGCCGAGAAACTCCTGGCGTCGAGACCTCCAAGCAGACATCAAGAGACTGGGAACCACCTGGAGTAAAATCGAAGGAGAGGCACAGGACAGGAGTCGCTGGAGGTCTCTCGTCGATGGCCTATACCCAGGTAGGGGTGACAGGCGTAAGTAAAGTAAGTAAGTTAGAGTTAGTGTTGGGGTTAGCTGTTTTCGGGTTAGAGTTGGCCATTTTTTTCCAAATGCCACGTCGTCAGTAGCACCATGTGTGTTTTGCAACTTGTTTGTTACTGACGCACCATGTGCTTTGAACCCCTAGTAGACCATTTTTGGGGTGGGTTAGGATTAAGGTTAGGTCTATGGTTAGACGTTTTCTCCCAAACGCAACTATCACCTGACCATGCGCACCGAGCGGTTTGAAACCCTAGTGGACCATTTTCGGGGTGGGTTAGGGTTAAGGTTAGGGCTAGAGTTAGTGTTAACTGTTTTCAGTATTTCCTCCCAAACACAATGTTATTGGCTGCCCTACGAGCGTTTTGCAACTCAGCATTGTACACCGAGCGGTTTGAACCCCTAGTGGACAATTTTTGGGGTGGGTTAGGGTTAAGGTTAGGCTAGAGTTAGTGACAACTGTTTTCAGCATTTCCTCCCAAATGCAATGTTATTGGCTGCCCTAAGAGCGTTTTGCAACTCAGCATTGTGCACTGAGCGGTTTGAACCCTTAGTGGACAATTTTTGGGGTGGGTTAGGGTTAGCTGTTTTTGGTCCTTTTCTCCCAAACACAATGTCGACTGGCCGCTGGTGGCAACACTATATGATACTTCTGCATCTATTGAAGCTGGACACCTTGAGTGAGTTAATCCATTTAGCCCCATGGCTGGCACATGTCCCAAATTTTGCAGAAGTTGCCTAACTCCTATAAACTAGTTACAGGAGATAGATTGAGCATGATAAATCAAGGGTAGTGCCAGATTGGCTTGGTGCCCTAAAGTGCCAAGCCGATCTGGTTCTACCCTTGAATTATAATATGGTCAATCCATCTCCTGCTGTAGGGTGTTGGGGCTAAATGGGTTAAGGGTTAGTATTTTGTGATACATTATAATAATATAATAATAATGGCTACTTATATAGCGCTTATCCTTAAATAAGCTCTAAGCGCTTTACAAATAAAGAGTGGGAGTGGAGGGGGTCATAAAACCAGAGAAACAACGGATTTTGCAATACACACGCGCACACACACAGGTACATAATGACAAAGTACTGAGCTACATTGGGGTATCAAACAGGTGGGGCTTTAGGGCAGATTTAAAGGCAGTGAATGAGGAAGAATGTCTAATGTCTATAGGTAGTGAGTTCCAGACAGCAGGTCCAACGTGCGCAAAACAACGGTCACGTCTGGTTTTGTATTTGAAGAGTGGGACTCTGAGGAGGCGCGTGTCACTACTTGAATGGAGGGAGCGGGAGGGAGTGTATAGTTGAAGAAGATCAGCGAGATAGGCAGGGGTAGAGTAGTTAATAGCTTGGTAGCACAGACAGGCGATTTTGTAGGAGACTCGTTGTTTGACTGGCAGCCAATGAAGTTGTCTCAGAATAGGAGTGATGGGCTGATGCTGTGAGGCGCAGACAATGAGATGTGCAGCACAATTCTGAACTAGCTGTAATTTCTGAATGAGAAACTGAGGGAGGCCAGCTAAGAGGGCATTGCAGTAATCAATGCGGGACAAGACTAAAGAGACGACCAGTTTGGTGGTAGCTTCAGGAGTGAGGTAATGACGGATAGAACTGATGCGTCTTAATTCCAGAAAAGCAAGTTTGCAGACATGATTTACATGCTCCTTCATTTGAAGATCTTCATCAAGAAAAACGCCAAGATTGCGAACTAAATCAGAAAATGGAATAGGTGCATCACAAATGCGCATAGAGTCAGGAGAATTGGGCAGTAGTCGAGAGGCACTGACAAAAAGAGCTTCTGTCTTGCCCTCGTTTAACTGAAGTTTATTTTCACACATCCAGAACTTAACATCTGAGATACAGTTCTGAACATCTGAAATAGCCTGACCGGAGCTGTTTGGAGGTGCAGATTTCCGAAGTTGTGTATCGTCCGCATACATGTGATGATCAGTTGAATGCGATGTGATAACCTGAGACAGAGGCTCAGTGTACAGCGTAAATAGAATGGGGCCCAGGACAGAGCCCTGGGTGACCCCAAACTCTAGCGCAGCAGCTTCAGAAAGAACGTTCTTGACAGAGACGTTGATCTGACGGGAAGACAGATAAGAGTGAAACCAGGTGAGAGCTTTACCAGAAATACCAAAGTAGTTTTCTAGACGTTGGAGCAAGATGGAGTGGCCAATGGTGTCAAACGCAGCTGATAGGTCTAACAGGGCAAGAACTGAGATCTGTTTTTTTTTATCATAGGCACTTAGGAGGCCATTAACGACACAGAGGAGAGCAGTTTCAGTACTGTGCCCGGCACCGTAAGCAGACTGAAGCGGATGGATGAGATTGTTTGACTGTAGGTATTTAGTGAGCCGTGTCAGAACGACTCAAGAACTTTGGACAGAAAGGGTAGGTTTGAAACGGGGTGATAATATTAGCATGGTGTCTGGCTGGTCTTTTCCCAGCATGCTTTAATAATAATAATAATAAATAATAACAAAAATTACGGTATTTATAATGCACTTATAATAATTATAACTCTAAGCACGCACTCACAACTCACGCACGCTTTTAACGACGACTCACATACCACAAATACGTTACAACAGTCAGCTGGGGGTGGGGTGTGTGGTGGCTTTAGGGTGCTAGAACTGTTGAAAGAGGTGAGTTTTATGGGCCGACTGGAAGGAGAAGGGAGAGGGTTTCTGACGGAGAGAGAGTGGGAGAGTGTTCCAGGTGGATGGACCGCAGACAGAGGAGTGGGGGCCAAAAGTGCTGAGTTTGGCGCGGGGGATTTGGAGGCGGAGAGGGTCGGAGGCGGAGCGGAGAGAGTGGAAAGGAGTGTAGGGGTGAAGTAAGTTGGAGAGATAGGCAGGAGCGTAGTTGTTAAGGGATTTGTAGCAGAGAGACAGGATCTTGTATTGATTGCGTTGGGAGATGGGGAGCCAGTGAAGGAGTTTGAGCAGGGGAGTGATGTAGTCGAATATTTTCTTTCAAAGGACGATGCGGGTAGCATTGTTCTGGACGCGCTGGTGAGTGAAAGTGGTGGAGTGAGACAGGCCAGAAAGGAGAGAGTTGCAATAGTCGATGCGAGATAAAATGAGAGAGACAGCAAGTTTGGTGGCAGCTTCAGTAGTGAGGTATTTTCTGATCTGACTGATGCGACGGAGGTGGAAATAGCATGCCCGGGCCGTGGCGGAGACAAAGCTGGTCATGGAAAGAGAGGAATCGAGGATAACGCCGAGGTTCTTGGCCGAGTCGGAGAGGGGATGGGAGTGCTGTCGAGTTGAAGATGGAGAGAGGGAGGGAGCTGGGAAAGTTTCGGGCGAGTGCCTACCAGCATGGTTTCCGTTTTGTCCTCATTCAGTTTAAGTTTGTTTGCTGTCATCCAGTTTTTCACGTCTTCGTAGCAATCAGCCATGCGAGTCAGGAGAGGTGTAGAGTGTGAAAAGGAGTGACTGAATGTTGTCAGGTTTGTCTTTGTCTAGTAGTTGTGAGTCGTCAGCGTAGAGGTGGTGGTGTATGTTATAAGACTGGATGATGTTGGACAGAGGAGAGGTGCGAGTGTGAAAAGGACCGGACTTTGATACATACATGTACATATACACATATATACATCACAATATGCCAGTAAAATGTCATTTTATCTTGACATGGGGATGTAGCTTAGTGGACAAGACACTGCGCTGGTCGCGTTCAAATCCCCTGGTGGGCAGGAATGGCATGTGGACTTTTTCTCATGCCCATCGAGTCAAATTTATGTACAGACTTGGTTTATGGTGCCCGTCTCGCCTTTGTGTATAGCACGCATAATCAAGTGCGCACTTTAAAAATCCCATTACCACTATTCGAAAAGAGAAGGCCAGTTAGGGCCAGTGAAATGGAAATAGATGGATATGTGCGCCTCGGAGACATTATATCATACCATACCATACCATCATAGTTTTTTCTCGAATACATTTTACATAGGTGCTTGGTATAAATACATCCATCATGTTTGTGTGCATATTTTATTAACATTTCTGAAACGAGAACTTTATGAGATGATAAAGCACTAGCATTTTAAAATAATAACAATTTAATTGGGCACATAAACCTGCTTTGACCTGTGAAGCATTATCAAAACAAGAAAAACAAGAAGAAATGGTCCATCAATTCATACTTATCAATGAAAAGATCTTGTAAAAAGTGGAGATGCCTGGACCAGTACAACATACAGCAATAAACCTGTTGCCTGCCGGTAGCGCTTTTTTAGTTGTCACAATGATTTCCAAAAGAATCACCATGACAAAAACTGCTACTGACAGGTAAAGGGTTGAAAGTATTAACACATACGCCTACAATCCATGGTAAAAAAAAAATTAAAACATGCACATACAAAGCAAACAGACAAAACTACAATTGTGTGCTGGTCTGCAATTCTGGACCTTACTATCTACACCTGTAATATGCAACATTGTAGATCAACACACATGGTGGTAAGGCAGCCCACAATAAACCCTTTGGCTGCCAGCGTCAGTTCTTGTTCCATTGATTCCTAAAGGAATCATCGTGTCAAAAAAGAAACACCACCAGCCAAAGGATCAAAAGGTCAACCTTCATGCATGTCCAGCCCACAATTCAATCAACTATCGATTTTTAACTCTAGCTGTTGTTTTCGAGTACTCATTATTTTCTGAGCTTCATGAATAACTTTTTGTATGTTCAGTTTCACATCGGCTTTCAGATCTTCCTCCAGAGTTCTTAGTTCACAAGCAATATGATTTGCAAACACAGAATCTGCATCCACTACCTCAGAAGTGTGCATCTTTTCCACAATAGTTGCTACAAGTTTTTGCATCACGCTCATCATAGGATCCTCTAAGTCATAATCCTCAGCAAGTTCTGAACTTGCATTGTGTCCAATAGATTTGTGCCTCTTAACTCCCCTGTGCATGCAACCATCGGTACTGTTTACAGAACCTCTTGCTGCATGCACAGGAGGGTTAACACCAAAGTCTCTAGCATTTTTCAAAGATGACAGGGTTGTTCTGGTCTCTAAAACCGAATTATCACAAGATACCCCATCTGTTGCTGAAACTGCTGAATAACGCGAGGGGAGTGGAGGGGCAGGGGGTGACGGTGGGGACACAGGTTTCACAGATGTGGCATTTTTCCTCACTTCACTGTTGCCCTGGAGGACTAAGGATGGAGAGTCATCACATGAAAGGTTAACTCCCTTTGGCCTGCAGCCACTGGTATTGTTTACACTACCACTGGCTGCATGCACAAGAGGCTTAATGGCTCTCCTGTCTATAGAAACCTGGTCAAATGGTGTGTCATGTGATGGATACAGATCAGACAAGCTCAAAATGTTGTCTACCTCTGTACGTTTACCAGCATGCTCTGATTCTGCGGAAAATTCTTCCCCCACTTGATCTTCTGTCTCCCCATCCTCAATAATCTGAAGATCATCATCTTCATCACTAGTCTGTTCTCCTTGGTAGCTCACAGAGAATCCCTTAGTTGAGCTAATGTCCTGATATTGTGGTCTTTGGGCTTGAACAGGAACCAAGTCTCCCGTGGATGAGAAGCTTGGCTCTGTGTTCTCCTGAATCCTGCCTTGAACAAGTCTTTGCTGAAATAAAACATGCATGTAACAAATTACAAAAAGGCCGACTGTGCACACATACATACACTGATACAGTGCATAAACAAGGAGTTTAGTGAGCAGCATTATGACAAATCGTTACATTAACCCACTTAACCCCAAGGCACTACAGCAGGAGATGGATCAACCATGGTAATTCAAATGCAATGCCAAATTAGCTTGGTGCCTGATGGCACCAAGCTGATCTGGCACCACCCTTTTTGTCAAGAGTATTGAAAATACGGTAGACTTTGAAATGAATAGGGCTGGTTGAAGCAAGTTCCATAGAATGCACACAATGTGCTGGGTGGGCAGACCGGAATTCTGGCAAAGAAGTAACAAGATAAAAATGACGTCACCTCTAGCTATTCAAACCTTGCTGGAGAACATACATTTGGCACCAAACATCGTATGCGTGCGTGCATGTGTGCGTGTATGTGACAGCCACTAGAGCCTGCATTTGTGAAAAGACAAGCTTGAAACATTAGGATATGTTCCCTACATGAATTCTCCAGATGCTGTTTTTTTAAAAATTTTTAATTAGGTTACTTGAAAAGAAAATGACCGTTCACAAAAACTGGTTGATCCGCAATTGAGTCCGTATTTTAAAAAATTCTTACTAGATACTTTGCATACAGCTAGATTAAAGGGAGATATTGAATGAGTTCGTAATCCAGTGCTGTACCTCTTCCAACTTTTAGAATAATAATTAATTCATTTTTTCAAGTTTTGGAGCCACTATATACTATCAAACAGTCAGCCCTGGAAGAGGCTGTGTGGAAGAAAACCGTTAGCCCTGGAAGAGGCTGCGTGCCTTTCATATAAGTGACATGACACATCAAATTCGTCACTGTGTACACAGCATCATAAGACAAGCGATGCCATGACGAGAAGCTTACACCGACGTCATTTTACTGCTCATGCTGTTCTTCTTCTTTAAATTCCTTTCGCTACACGAGCCCACAAGAGTGCTAATGGCGGGAGCGCCATGTGTTCATCTCTATTTGTGTGCGCAAGCATATGTGTTGATCAGAGGTTCGGTTAAGTTAGAGAGGAGGGAAATAGATCAGAAGGATAAGCTTAAAAATATGAACAACTCTGAATGTTCCTAAAAGAAAAACACATGTGAGCTCCAAACAATACGGTAGACTTTGGGATGAAATCCTCATCTTGCTTTTTACCATGGTTGATCCATCTCCTTCAAAGAGTATGTACTAGTTAGATAACGCATACAAAATTTGTGAAATGCGGCCCTGTGGTTAAATGGGTTAATTTAAGTGTTCATGAATCTTACTCTTCTGGAAGACAATACACTATTTCTAGTCTTTGCTGTTGTTTACCCCACTAAGCCCTATGACGGCATTATCAAAGTTTGCAGAAATCTGTATCCCCTAAGGTCTATGTCACAGTTCTGGTGAGAGACCAATCATGATAGAGTGATGTCTAGCATGAACTATAATCTCTTACCTACAGTGACCATTTTGCAGTTAGTTGGATGACTGCCTAGAGGGCCAGTTGCATGAGTGAGCCAAGTCCTCCACCATCCACTAAGCAAGGTGCTCCTCTACAGCAGAATACCTCACTTAGTGGCTATCGCATGACTAAGATTACTCATGCAACTGTCACCAGGTCTCAGGGTAAATTATTTTTAAAGTGGATGGATTTATTGTATGGTTGTGCGAGTTTTGTGTGATTCAAGTGCTGAATTTGTGATTTGTTAACTGTTGGTGTGATTCAGTGCCTCTGAAAGCAAAATGTAAACCATTCACTGCGAATGGCAATGAACCACAAAAAGATCAGTTGACTTAAACACATTTGAACACTTACATGAAAGGCACGCACTGCAGGAGTGTCTGTTTTGCGGGTGACGCAGAAAGGTTGGAGAAAGCTGTCCAGCAGTGGGAAGAATCGCCAAACAGGTGTGTAGACATCACCACTAGTGAGAGACACTCGCACCTTCACCAGTTCTTTGCTGTAGCGAGATCTTAGACTCAGCACTTTATCCCGCACTTGCAGCTCTGTGTTCATAACGAAACAAAAATTTAGCAGCAGGAATAATCACCAGCAGATCTAGAAACCAGTGAGCAAAATAACAGTCATCTGGCCAATAGAAACTGTACATAGATAGTGTGTGCATAGTTGTGCGCAGACCACCTGCAGCTCAAGGCCCTTTTGTTCGCTGGGAATTTCTGAAAACGTGAGGGCTGAGCATGGGTTTAACAATTTAGCCCAGCCACTCTGCAGCAGGATAGATCAACCATGATGATTCAAGGGTAGTGCCAGATTAGCTTGTCGCCACTAGGTGCCAAGCTAATCAGGCACTACCCTTAAATTATCATGGTTGATCCACCTGCAACTGGTACATAGTTGTTAGGTGACAGCTCCAAAATACTTGAAATAAGGCTTTGTGGTGAAATGGTAAAGCTGCTGTCGATGAAGTTGGGGTCCTAAGGTCTTAATCCCAAATTGGTACTTTCAAGAACAACTTGAAATAAACCAAAAATTACACAGCAAGGGGGTGGGTGGTGTAGTGCTGGAACTTCCAAAAGTACGTATCTTTAAAAAAAAACATGAAAGGTTTAGGGTTTAACATCTTTTGTCCACCATGGAGGTGATTTCAAAGATGGACCAGCACCTAGAAAGGGTTTGAACAAATGTTTACCCCAGCTGGGTTTGAACCCATGACCTTTAATTCAAACAAGAGGTGAACACTCCACCACTAGAGCTCCCCAGCTCCCTGGATACATGTCATAGCCATTGTATAAGCAAAATATGTAACAGGCTTTCCATTAATGGAAAATTCTCCATATCTGACACAAGTTTTGACAGGGACAGAAAAAGTGCAAGGCCACCCGAAGAACAAATCTTGAGAAAAAGAACTTATCCCCAGTGTTTTGTGCGCGACTGACTGTAGAACATCTGGGGCGGACTTTTTCTCATGCTGTTCGTCCCAATTGAATGGACAATATTAAATCCTAGCGGAAAGCCATGTACTCAATAGAATGTCCAAAAACCTGTTCTGTGAGGGTCAGATATGTTACAAGATATGCAGGTTAAGGCAAACATGTCTTTTTGAGCCCACATTTAGATGCTAGGATTGTGAGTTTTTGTGTACTTGGTTTTTAGTACTTTGAATGCATGTGTTATTAGAGTATTTGCTGTGACTCTAAACAATATTTTAATAAATGGGATAATTTATAAAATGTCAATGTGGTGAAATGACATTTTATGGCATTCAAACTTCCTAAGTTGGCCCTTCAAGTCAGTTTTTCAGCATTACTAGGAACATTGATAATGCAGACTGCTAGCACCTTTATTACCTGGAGTATGTCTCTTTAATTTCTTCTGATGTTGCATGATTCCTTGGACAGTACACCACTAGCACAAGACTTTAAATTGGTTATTCCTAATCCAAGCTATTACCTGTCCAATTGTTCCCCATCTTTTTTGCTATGACCTGAAGCTTCTCTTTCCGAACCATTTTGTTGTGGTGGTTTGTACAGTTGGTATTCCATAGAACCTGCTCTTCCTGATAAAGCTTGATGAGTTTTATGGTGTCTGGTGTGTTCAAAACGATACTTGCTGACTGCGGACGGAATCCCTCCAACGCCATTTTGCATGAATGGTGTCAATTACCGCTCCGCATTTTCTGCATTTGTCGGAAGTTGGTTGGTCAAATTTGTCATCCAAGGCATTTGTTAGTCTTGTCACATTGACAAATGCTAGTTTCTTTCTCCCGGCAAAAAGCTCGAATTACTCGAAATCATTCGTGAAATCAGATCAGAGCTGTCATTGCATTTTCTAGTTTTACGGAATAAAGAGTCCGTTTCACGACTGACTAGTAAAATTAGTGTGTGATAGTTTTTCCCTGGGCCGGTGAGAAACAAGGCGAATTTGTTTTGAAGGCAGCGCGAGCTCGGCTACATAATGCATTCAGCATTATCCTGTTTAGCGTCGTTGCCAGCTGCTGTCGGTTCTTTAATATTTGTGTGCGATACTTGTGTTGAACGCAGCGCCTGTTTCTGCGCATGCGTGAAAGTACGAACTCCTACTCTCTGGCAGAAGACTGCGCGAGATGACGCAGTAAACTTAAGTCAAGAGATTGATAAAACAAAAAGTAGAATATAAGTCATATGGAAGTGGTAATGAAATAGCTTGCTTTTTCGACGTCAAACGAGCGTTTAACGTCGTTTGGCACAAAAAAATTATTGTATAAGGTCTGTACACTTGGGTTACGTAACTGGAAATATCTATAAATACTTTGAAAATTTTTTAAAACGAACCTTCCAGGTCAAACATGGACAGGTCCTCTCAAAAACACATAGTACAGACTGTGGAGTACCTCAATGTACCTGTCTTGCCCCGACTCTTTTCAATATTATGATGGCGGATCTCCCGGCCTATTTAAAAGCTAAATTAGACAAATACACTAATAATTCCTTACAAATATCTCAGTACGCCGATGACATAGCCATATGGAAACCAGTTAAAACTATTAATTCCCGTGAGAGGGAAATATCCCGTGAAAAAACTATGAAATTTCAAAAGGCTATTGACCTCGTACAAAAATACTTGGAAAATAGCGGATTTGAGTTGGCTCCAGAAAAAACGCAAATTATAATTTTAGTCAATACTATGAAGGCAAAATTTAGTATTCCAATAACTATTAGTAATTTGGATATTAAATATTTGATTACCCCGCTAACTCAAATCAAATTCCTGGGCGTGATCTTCACGTCCACATTAAACTGGACACCACAAATAAATAGCCTTATTTGTAGGGCTAATAAAGCTGTAAATATAAGTCAGACTTCAACTTAAACATGAGGTGTGGGGCAGAAGTACTAAGCTACTGTTGCACCTCCATCATGCGCTTGTGCGTTCTAATCTCAATTATGGTGCGGAATGTTTTCTCTCAGCATCCAAACGTGTTCTTAAAATGCTGGAATCCGCTGAGATGAGATCGCTAAAGTGCATTTTGGAGGTGTCAGAAGTACTTCAAATAAAGCAGTATATGCCCTCACCAAGATACTTCCCCTGGAACAATTTCGTTTAAAATTCTGCGCTAATTATTTAAACCGTATATTTAAAGCCTCTAACAACGCCCAGGATATGTTTCATAGTGAACTTAACATGGATCGTCTAGAATTAGCTATCCATGCAATTCAAAAACGTAAGATCCAACCGTCTTTAACTGCTCTGGTTCATGAAGTCCAAGCTAGGGCTAATGTGACTCCCCAGACTACTAAACCGGTTCCGCTTTCCCCTTATCCGCCTTGGACTCTCCTCGCGGCCTCAATTAGTACAGATATACCAAATATTAGTTTAAAAAAAAGGTGATCCAACTCAATCTCCAGAGATTAGCAACACTGGAATTTTTGGAAACTCAGTATTCACACTCGCTCACTGCATATACCGATGGATCTATTAATGATGCCGGAGATGCCGGGAGCGGAGTGTTTATTCCGTCTCTAAATAAAACTATTAGCTACAGTTTGGGTAGCGGCTGGGCTATCTGCACGGTTGAACTAGTGGCCATACTTATGGCCCTTGATCACGTGCTGACCCTGCCGCTGCAAATGTATCAGTATTTAATTTGTACAGATTCCAAATCTGCTTTGCAGAGCTTAAAACATAGTGAATACTCAGCCAGACCTGATATTGTACTTGAAATAAATTTACTTATTAACCAACTCAGTCTTAGGGGGATCAGTGTCGCTCTCCAGTGGGTCCCTTCCCATGTCGGAATCCTAGGTAACGAGGCTGCTGATCGGGCCGCTCGGGCCGGAGCGTCCGGTGCGCTGGGCGCCCGGCCTGTGCGGCTCACTCACTCTTTTCAAGACGTTAAAAACAAAATTAATAAAGTAATAACCGAGATTAATAATGATAATAACTTAATGCTGGCTAGAGAGTTTCCAAGCATCCTTGCCTACAGAATTACGAATAACCACCTTATAAACTGCCCTTTGTAGACGGGGCAATTAATAGGATATGCACTGGAGGCTGGCGTGCCAGACTGGCTCGCCCGTCCTGTCTCTGCGGAGAGGGCTTCACCCCAGACCATGCGGTCTTGGAGTGTGTGGCTTTCGCCGCAGAGTGTGCTAATCTTATAACCGCTTATCCGGTAGGTCTCTTCATTCAATACTCGAAAATGCTAATGTTGATATTATTACCCAAATTACAGATATATTGAAACTTCCTATCTTTTCTGAGCTAATTTAAATAGTATATTATTAAATAAATACAGTTTAATTCAATATAGCGGTGAGCATTGCCGCTGGCCCTGATCCGCGTCTGTCTTGAACTTTATTCTGACCGTCACAACTGTTTGTAATGTATATAGTTTTTCTTTGTCATTTTAATAATTATAATTCTTAACGGATGGTCCTGAAATTTTAACCTAATTTTAACAGAATATTTTGTAATAAATTAATGTATAATGACCGTTGTTTCTCTTTTGGGTGAGAGACCAAACTGAGTTGATGTATATACTCAGTATATTCTTAATTTCAATTTTTATTCACTTGGCCGCCTATAACCAACGCTTTGTAGATAAATAAAGTTATTATGGCTAGTCCCCGATCACATTTTGTGCTAGTGGGACATTAAAATGAAGAAAATGAATGAATGTAATGAAATAAAACTTTATTTCTCAAGGATAAATGGTTAGGTACACAAACCTTTTTCTAATCATGTGCTAACACTAGCTGATTGATGGTCAAATTCGTTTGCTTAGTCGGCTTGCGTTGGTACGGTAGTTCCGTCACTGAGTCCGGCATGGCCGCGAAGGCGGCTCCGCTACTCCGACTCACTCAGACTCCGAAAAGCCTAATCATTTTGATTCGATGGAATGTGAGCTGGCGCTCTTCTCGGTTTCTGTCCCCTTTTTCCAGCAGAGCGGTTTGTTTATAATTGCTGTCCGCATCACGTCGAAGGCAGTCACTGAATCAGCTCGCGCAGCTTCTTGTAAGGACCAGCATAATGATAGCGGCAGGCAAGAGGCAGGATTCTCATTTGCTTTCGTATCTGCGGGCGCCATGGGGATCTACTGATGTTTATTCGAGACAGGCGGTGTTTATCATTCGGAGTGTATCTCGGACAATGTGATAGTGGTCCTTTCTACAGATGAGAAAAGGCATAGATCTTCAAGAGTCTGTCATGCAAGTTACAGGATCGTGACCCATGAGAATCTGTGCCTAAGTTTTGCTTTTTCAGTTCACACAATTTTAATTTCCAGGCTGAGTGGGGGAGGGGGAGGGAGATGCGCTTATTGTAGTTTGCAGTGAGTTTCATCCGTTTCTTTTGTTTTTCAGTAACCGTACATCAATGACCATATAAATGAACACACTTCCCCCCCCCCCCCCCCCCCTTTTTTTTTTTTTTTTTTGTTGTTGTGGTAAAGACAGAGTCGGGTTCACTACGGTAGTACTTGGATCTGCTGAGGCACATATACGGGCAGAAATTTAAAAGTCAGGTTACAAATTAAAAATATATACTAAAATGGGCTTGGATATGGCTGTTATTTGGTTGAGGGCTGGGGACAGTACAAGGCTAGAGCCAGCCTTGAAGGCCGCTTTCATCGGAACTGCCGTCAGATGGTACGGCAGAAAGTTCTCTGTTCCGTCTGATGTGCACAGAGACAAATGAACCTATCAAGAAACATTCATTCCACCGTTACCGCATACTTTCACGAGGATAAGTATATTCTTGTTTTTACATCAGACGGATAGCATTCACTGCCTAGCAATGTTCGCCTATAACCATAGACAAAACTCCCCAAGAGGCATAGATCTTCATGAGTTCCGCGCAGAGTGCGGGGGTTTGTGAGAAGCTAAATGTACTGTATGTATCTTGGTAGCTAGTGTTGCCTCTATGCTGCTACGTTTACGCAGCCGAGATGAAATCGCGACCACCGAGCCCAAAACAAAACACGCGCGATTCGACGACCGTCCCAGCTCTGCGGCGTAGACTGACTCTATAGCGCGATGCTCATGCTCCCTTTAGGTTCACGGCCGCAGTGCAAACTCGAGTCTGGAAACTAACTGACCGGCATTCTGACTAAATGACTTCCATTCTATAGAATGATTTAGTTAGTTCTGGGAGTTTAAAACTGAGTTAACTCATTCCAGGAGCCCCACAATGCTCAATAGCTGCGGAAGGGTCGTCTAGCTTTGGGTGCCGACTGGACGATGACGACAGGCTAATTTCACAGCCGGGCTACTGATCGATGTGGGACGCCTTAAATGACTTAACACATTCGAGACGACCGGCATGGGGACACGCGGCAAACAGCATGCAGGTTGTCTCGAATGAGTTAACCAAAACTTTGACAGGAACTCTGACAATCTGCCACGGCGTCAGAGAGTGAAGGCGAGTTGGCTGGATACTGATGATCCAGCTAGATTGGGCCGGCGGTGATTTTGAAATGATACAGAGGTTTTCATCCACTATTCCGCGATGCATCAATGCATCATGGCCGGGTGACTGACATCGCGGGATCAGCTTCAACTGACCATCCCGGCAGTCAATGGTTAGTAGTAGCGCCACGGTCAGCAGACGGCTGACTACCGGGCGGCTGCAACTGACCGGCCGGATCTCTGACTGACCTTAACCCTTTGAGTGTCGGTAGCGGTTTTAGTCGCGATGATTCCTGTAGGAATCAGCGCGACGGACAGTAAAACCATTCAGTCGATACGCAAAGCCGCGGCTTAACAGTCGCGGTTGCCGGTTGGTTAGTCAGTTCGGGGTTGACGTCCACGGGCGGCGGCCGCCGCACCGCAGTACTGCTTATAACTGACTCGGACTTGATGAACTGACGGTCCTGATCCGACGGGCGGCCCGGTAGGGACAGCTATGGCAACATGGAGCCGTACGACATGTACACTGATCAGTTCACTTCCTACCTATCTACCTATCTACCTACCTATCTACCTACCTACCTACCTACCTACCTATCTGGGGCACCACTGATGACTTGGCAACCAGATCCCTCCATTCCTCTCTGTTCTCTGCCATTCTTAGCGTATCACCCAGCCTCAGTCCTGCCCACTCTGAAATATTGTCCGGCCTCCCATCTTTTCCTCTGTCTTCCTCTCCTTCGTCCTCCTGCACAGTGCCTTGCAAGATTGTTTTGGCAAGCCCTGCTGAACGCATGACATGCCCATACCACTTCAGTTTGCGTTTCAGTTTTCACAATGGCTAATAGGTCTTCATAGGGCCCGATGGCTTGCCTGATTCTGCTTCCCACTTCCTCGTTCGTGATGTGATCTCTGTATGAAATGCCAAGCAGCCTTCGAAAACATCTCATTTCAGTGGCTTGTATCCTCCTTTCAAGGTCTGCTGTGAGGGTCCATGACTCGCAGGTATACAAGAACACTGAGATGACTAAGGAGCGCATCAGTCTGATCTTGGAGCAGAGCGTGATGTTTCTGTCCTTCCATATGGTCTTCAATCAGTCCAGGACCAAGGCGAGCCACAAGTTATGTGGAGTTTCGGTTGTGGTTAACAGCCTGGAGAGGGATGGGCTCCGCCAGGTTCTTTTGCCCAAGACGCACCACATACAATGACAACTTTACTTTAGTCCATACCGGATCGGTCGTCGGCGCCCGGAACAAGGACCGCGCCTTCTGTCTTGCGCCAGGGCAGAGGTGTTAAGTGTGTTACTGGTGCACCACCCAAAACTCCGTGCCAGAAACAACATCAGCATTGGCACCTGGAACGTCAGAACATTAAGAACGCCTGGAAAGCCAGTAGAGGAACTGACACACAAAATGAACCGATACCATTGGACCATCCTAGGACTGTGCGAAGTACGATGGAAGAACCTTGGGGAAACATCAACCCAGCAAAACCACAAACTGTATTACAGCGGCAGAGAACCCAGCAAAACCACAAACTGTATTACAGCGGCAGAGAAGACAGACACGAACAGGGTGTCGGATTTCTCGTCCACAAAGACATCGTGAACACTGTCATGAGTTGTCGGCCAGTCTCTAGTAGGCTTATCACCATACGCTTGAGGGCAACCCCATTCAATATCACCATTGTACAAGTTTACGCCCCAACAACAGACTGAAGATCATGAGGAAATAGAAGACTTCTATGACCAACTGCAAGAAGTCTTGAACCAGACCCCAAAGAAAGACATTCTTGTGGTGCAGGGAGACTGGAATGCCAAAATAGGAGAGGATGATGCTAGGAACTGGAAAGGCACATGCGGACGCTACTGCAATGCAGAGACCAACGACAGAGGCTTAAGGCTCCTGGAATTTGCCAGCTCAAATGATCAGTTCACTAGCGCACTGCAACTGTGCCGTTTGGATTTACTTACTTACTTACGCCTGTCACCCCTACCCGGGTATAGGCCGTCGACGAGAGACCTCCAGCGACTCCTGTCCTGTGCTTCTGTTTGGATTTACCAGGACATTTTAACGGACATACGGCCGCTGTTTGAGCCGCCGCCGCAGTGGTTATTTCGGGGTTCAAGTAACGTCCACGGCACCAAAGTAGGCCCTGACGGGCGGGTTATGGGGGACAGGGAAATCTATTGCCTATGGAGTACGACCTGAACACTGATCAATTCAGGCACACTGCAATTGTGCCACTTTGATTTACCAGGACCTTTCAACGGACATGCTATGGCCGAACAAGCCCGTCTTTTCCCCCTCGATTGCGAGTCCAGGCTACCGGCCGGGGGCTCGAACCCACGACCCGGCGATTCCGGCCCGCTTCGCCTCTCTTGCCGGCTCAGTCCGACGCTAGTAACCGCCTGAGCTATTTGGGACTCCCAGTTCCGCCGGGCCCGCCCGCTGTTAGTCCGGCCGCCGCTACTCAGTTAAGGCCCCGCTACACGAGCCCGGTTTTGAGGCCGATTCCCGATCAGTTTTCGAATCGGTAGGTGATCGGGCCAGACTAAAAAACGTGTGTACTGCCACACATTTCCCGACTTGTTTAGCCGACCGGTTTGAACCGAAGATCAAAGTCGTACCTGTTCTGCAAAATGACAACTAGTTTTGACAGTGATGATGGTGTGCTTGCATTATCAGCAGTTTTGCATCATCGTCAGTATTCGGGAAGAGGCGTGCGAAACATCAGCACTGAACGGCGGTGTTACTGATCATAACAGGCGTGTTCCACCATTTGCAAACCGTGCTGAAACGACATGATTTGCGAGACGCGCTCTGATTGGTTGAAGCTTACGATCGGGACCGATTCGGATCGGAAATATAGAGCAGGTTCTAGTCAACCCACTCGATTCCCAGCCGATTGGGACCGGATCGGATAATTGACGTCATCCGATCGCAAACGGATCGGAATCGGCTTCAAAATCGGGGCATCTTTATAGACAGTGAGATACCTACCAACCGACTGACGGGCCCGGCAATCAATCGCCGGGTTGCACTAAGACTTGAACTTCAGTAAACTCGAAAAATCAAGACTGACATGAGCCCGGTCACAGCACCCGGCCCAAACCGTGCGCACAGGCACTCACTTCAAAGTTTCTCTGCCGGCGATCTGACGGACGGACGCGCCGGCCGGGCGGGAGTGGGTAGAATGTGCCGTGCCGCTGCGCATCAGTCATTAGGGCCGCCCCGAAGGAAGGTCCCACTGAGTGACCAGTGCGCAAAGGCCATTGGGCCGATATTGGCCTCCGTTGGCCCGCGCACAGCTGTGCGCGGGCCAACGGGCAACGCCGGTCGACATGGGCCTTTTACTACGCATTGGGATCTCTCAGTCTCTCTCCTTTCTTGTTGCTGTGCGGCGGTGCGGCCGTATGTGTGTGCCGTAGCATAGACCACAATAACCGGACAAGCATCTCTTTGCCGAGAAACAGACGAACCGCAGGCCGAACTCCCGTCGCGCATGCGTCAATTGATTTAGTCATCCTACGCATCCGCTTTTGTTTCCACACACAACAACAATGGAGATCGACACTGTTTTGCAGGTAAAGAGGAGCAAACATTCCCAAGATTTTCTACCTTGAACACTTATTCAATAAATAGGGGCATACATGGTAGCCTTTTTTTGTTTTTTGACGGTTTATATTTCGATTGAAGTCTTCCTTTGTGCATTCTATCGTTTATTTGTGTCACACGTGATAGGCTGCTGGAGTAGATCAAGTGAAGTGTTCTAGTATTAGTTTCACGTTTACACGAGATGGAAACTGTTGAAATATAATTGACTGTATTGTAAATCTGTCATAAATTAGTCTGTAGCTTCTATCTAGATAGATCTGTAATTATTCTTTCTACTATAATTCTGCCGAGCTGTATTAACATTCTTATAATATCTAAACCAGGAATTCGATCAGGACCAAGATGTTGGAGAGTGTCTGCATGCTGCCAGTTCGGCGTTACCCGCCACTTCCAACGTTGTCAAGGTACATATTAGTGCAAAAAGTATTAATCAATAATATTTGTACCATTACAAAGAACTGATTTTTAATCTCTCACGTGTACAACAGTAAGGGTTGAGGGAAAGTGACAAACTTTTGGTTAAAGTAACACGTACGTTCCTCCTCCCTTCCCCCTCAACAAAAAAATAAAATAACTATACAACACAAAAGAACTAAATAAATTGGCAGGGAGCATGAAGGCCAACATTTTAATTGTTCTTAGTTTAACTTAGTCTGTGCCTGTTTTTTAATCAATGGGTATACATGTTGCATTCTCTTTAATTGCCTAATGTATTAATGGCGCTGTTAACCTTTTTTTTTCCTAGCTGACGGTGAATATTGTTAACCAGGCTTGCGGAGAGCTGCAAAGAGATGACTGTATGCCAGAGAGCGTTCGTGAAATCTGCAAAAACTTAGACAGTACGTACCATCATATGTTCCCCCATTATCCCTGCCTTTCACCTTTCTACAGTGTTCAGAAATCAGTGGGATGACACAAAATGCACATCTAAATATCTACTATTGGTGTGGATGTACTGGTTCACAAAGCATTAAATAAAAACAATGCTTGCAGTACTCACACTCACATGCACAATGTGAGTGTGAGTAGTGCAAGCATTGTTTTTATTTTTGTTACCATTTTTCATTGTTCTGTAGTGAGATGTGTTCTGTGATGACTCTTATAATCCCTTTTTGACTGTTGCATTTTTTATTTTATTTAATGAAAATCGAAGTGAATGTGCTTGCTGTAATTTGTCTGAATGAGTTTTAGTACTTGATAATTATATTAGTGTGGATACATAATATTGTGCAGTATATATTTATTAAAATGTTATTGTAAATGTGGTGTAGGTGTATGAATTGTGTGTGATCAGGATGTCTTTTTACATTTTAGCCATGTGACAATGCTATTGCTGTCTATTTTAATTAATTATCAATTGATTCCTGTGTGGTATCCAAAAAGCATTTTGATTCTGATAAATCTCTCATCCATCACATTTCTATATGGTGCAATGTCTGACTTGTTTTTTTGTTGAGCTTCTGTCAAACTACGTGAATTCATGCAGTCAAAAAATCTGTCCATCAGCAGTATGAATTTGGCAGTTTGTTCCATTTCTGGCCTCCCCATTTCCAGCATAACCTTTCCAACCCGCTCACTCAACACTTGGGCTGCCAGCTTGACATTCATGACAGATTGTGGAGTCAAGTGTATGTGATCAGCTGTTAGTCGCGTTCGTCTTAGCACCTGAGCACAATCGCTGTTGTACACAGCCACAACATGCTGCCAAAGAAGATGACAACCATTCTGCCACAGGAATCGAGTGTTCTTGCCTGACCCTGAACAGCTCAAATTGTTTCGCACTGTCTTCACAAGATGTGGTGCATCTGAAAAGAAATATATTTCTCGCTGCTGTGCAAACAAATTCATTGTTTTATAACAGATGCTGCCAGGTGTGCCATGCATGTCAACAAGACGTTGATTAGGGGATGCCTTATCGCTCGTCGAGGCAATAACTTTCAGGAAGCAGTATGTTTCGAGAAGGCCTACAGCCCTCCAAAATAAAGGGTACAGTGCATCTGCTGTGACTGCTTTGGTGCCAAAAAATCCCACACTCTTGCTGAGATTGGTGTTTACACCAACTACATAAAACAGTAGTGCATGGGTGGCAATATTCTTTAGGTCTCCGGAACTGCCTGTTACGTAGCCAACAAGCTCACTTGAACGGCGATCAAAGACGAGATCTGATGTGATCGTCATCTCATCATGTAAAAGCACCACAAAACGTTCACTGTCCCTATAGTTC
This sequence comes from Semisulcospira habei, assembly GCA_036245525.1. Classification (NCBI taxonomy): domain Eukaryota; kingdom Metazoa; phylum Mollusca; class Gastropoda; family Semisulcospiridae; genus Semisulcospira; species Semisulcospira habei. The sequence goes on from BTPG01000005.1 coordinate 8,559,106, forward strand.
TTTGTTTCATTGCGGATACTCTCCAGTACTTCACTGCGGAAACCAGCGTTTGGATGGAATACATTAGTGTAATCTCTTAGTGTAGATTCACCAGGAAGGCGAAGCACACCTGTTGCTCGAAGGGTTTCGTAAGCAGCAGGACTTCGGCTGTGCAGAAGAATGGCCAAGCGTATCATAGTTGGATGCCATCGCATCCCCTTTTTGCCAACCTGGAAGGCTTTCTGTTGCTCAGCCCAAAACAACTTGGTCAACTTAGATTCATTTGAGAGTTTTTCTTTATCAATGGCATTGATCAAAGACTCATGCAAGGTGTCGCTCACTATAACGGAGTCCGTCTTCAGAGATTTTTTGAAGTTTTCCAGTTGTAGTTTCAGCTTAGCAGCTTGCTTGCGAATGGTCTTGAACGCTTGCTTCAGCTTTTTGTGTGACACTGACACCAATGGATTGTTGTTTAGAATTGGCGTCTTTTCGTTTGCATGTGCTCTTGCCTGTTTTCGCAGTAGTAAGTTCTTTACTTCAAGGCAGTCGTTACAGATCTTGGAGAATTCTTTCACCAGCAAATGACAGGTACTTGATCGAGCAGTAGAAGAATGTGTTATAGAAGAAGTCTCTGAGACATAGAGTACATGTCTGTAATATAGATCCTGTCCAGTTGGGAGCTCGGCAAATTTCTGCAGGGCATGGTCCACTACACCTGGACATACATGCAGACCAATCAAAGCTGTTAGATGTTTAGAGAGGTGAGTTGATTCAATATTGGCCGTCAGGTGGGGTGCTTGCAGTCCAAAAACAGAAACCACTGCGGATAGATCTGGGGTGATGCTAACTTGCAGATGTCCAATACCAGTTGGCGTTAGTGAAACAGCTACAACTTGGGCATCGGAGTGCAGAACTACACACCATGGAGCTTGCAATTTTGATGCAGCTTTTCTAACATCACTGAAGTTATTGTAGACAACCTTGACAGGCACCAGAGGTGGTTCACGTGCTACCTGAAATACACACAAAGAAATTCAGGTATCAGAGTAATCCCTTTAAAAAGTGTGAAGTTGTATTATGATGCATAATGTTACCAAATAGATAACAATAATATTCTATTATATCATTATTATTATTATAACAGGTTTTGCCAATAAACAAAAATTACATCCCCACCCCATAGCATCCTTTTATGCACAAGAGACATAATTGCTGTCTGCGAAAAGTGTACTGCCAATAAAACAAATTTGCCTTCATGTGACAGTACAAAGAAATTCAGTCATCTTGACCCTGTGGCCATGACCTGGGTGACAAACGTTGTCGTGGCCACTTCAAGTGAAATGTCCATGAAATCGGTCCAAAAGCACTGAGGATATGAGCACACTTTTGTTAAACAGTTTAGCCCCTACTGGCCTAGTCTGAATTATTGCACTGACAATACCACCTCATAAGGTCACTATACACCAAATTTTAAATTTGACCTCAATCCAATGGAAATATATTTTATATAAACATGTGACATTTCCATGTAATTGTGTGACCCCTTTAAACAGAGTTATGCGCACTGCACATGCCCTGGGAAAGTTACAGGACTATCCTCTTAATATAGTCATAAATTGATCATAAACCCTGGAAAAATCAATGCCAAAGGCAAAACCAGATTTATGCCACAATGGAGAAATGAATGCCCAAGTCTAAAGTACAAAATCGACATAACTGCATGGGCAAGTGCACAACTGTTCATCGGATATGGATCTACTGCTCCATGGGATGTTATCAAATGTCATACAACACTGTCAACAGGATTTTATAAGATAAATAGACACTTACAGGTTCTTTTCTTGGAGGAGGTTGCCTTGTGACAATGGACTTGACAGGCATACACTCTGTTGGAAGGCTCCCGGGTAGAAGATACCGTTTTTTCCCACCAGGACCTACAGCAACATAATACCAGAAAAATAAGAAATTTGCAAAGACACAAATTATATAGTGATCAACCATAAACAAAATTGACAGTTAATTATACTCCTGTGATTTCTATTCCGTTCTATCGTTCCTCTGCATGAAGTAGCAAACCGAATAAGACTCAGAACTGAATACTTACTGAAAGTGAAAGTACACACGTGTGCTACTGGGGAGTACTGCTACTTTTGCTTACGATATTAACATCATGCAAGAGTCCCGAATAAATCGCAGGATAAAACTTTTGTATAGTGAATTGAACTTAATATGATTAGAACGAGCTTATATTCTAGGTAAATAATACTTACCCAACTTCACGCATTCCTGTCGAAAGTGTCTAGAACAAATCTTTGCAGTGTCTTTGTTAAAATTGCTGTCTGCACGATTCACGGCGTGAACAAGCTCTCTCTCCCACTTCAAGTCCTTTGGTTGGCGAATGGAGAAAAACGACAGCCCCTTGTGCTTTCCGTTGCATGCACCACAGCCCACAATCGTACAACTTGCACCAGGCATAATGCAAGACAAAAGACACTTTACAAACTGCACCACTAACCAAAATCATAGAAACAATCCACGTGAAAAGCTCCGATGTACTGAACCGGAATAATGAGTTGACTGATGCGCAAGAATAGTTGCGCGACGAGTGCAGAGACCGGAAGCAGGAGAGAGAGCGGTCCGGTTATTTATGGTCTATGGCCGTAGTGAGACGCCGGTCAGCCGAGACTTGATGCCGCTTTCACAACCGGCCGCGGCTTTTTTTTTTCTTGACGGACACTCAAACAATTGGAAAGGGGAGGGGGGAGAAGGGTGGGGGGGGGGGGGGGTAGGAGACGGCCGGCAGCGGCGCCAACTGACTGAGAAGGCCGGATCAGAGTCATTGGCGGACACTGAGTTTTCCCAATTCAGTGTGGTTGAGGGTCGTTCAACTGACTTACCGCTGCTCGGACCGAGTCATCGGAAACCTAATGGGCACACAGGGCATGCTCTAAAATTCAGTGGTGCGCGTATTCAGTGACTGACTTACTCAGTTTTCGGTTCCGGCTCGCGATTGCATTTGAGTGTTTGCATCTCAGTTGGAGTTGTGACTGATCCGGGCCGTAAAAGAAAGGTTCGTCGCCGGGGAAGGCCAAATATAACTAAGATGTTCAGTCATATAATGTGAACTGGCTATTTCATAAAACACGAAAGGCCGTCTGTCATGCAACTACACCGTCATTAATTTGTCTTCAGAACTGAATCCCCCGGCCCAGTCCCCTCCCAGGCCACCCCTCGTCAGTTCAACTTTTAACTACACTAGATGAATATCCCATCACTAAGTCCCTGCATAGGCCTACCCGACCGCTCCCCGCACCCCACCTCCCCCCCCCCCCCACCCCCGCTTCCCGCCCATCGTTGCCGCGTTGACTGAGTCCTTTCAGTCCGGCACTGAGTCGGCTTCAGTCCTGTTTTCAAGTCAGTTCCGCCGGCCTTCATAAAACGCGTATGATTTGCGTGACTCGGTCATCATGCATCGCAGAAGATAAATCGTCATGATTTGATAACTGATTCCGCTATAGCGGAGCACCTTGCTTAGTGGCTTGCGCAGCACTAAGCTCACTCCGCATGCAACTGAGCCCTCATACTGTTGGAGTAATTATGGCCGCCGGAATCGGCCGCTCAACCGGACTCGGTCAGTTCTAGCATGTGCAAGAGACATAAACTCTAGACAGGTGACTCTTTGGTGCGGCATGCCGCGGATTTCTTGCGCGGCCGGAATGCCGCCGCCGGTGTGCGGCTTCTCGCTAATCTTTTTGTGAGCGCGGCTCTAATTTCCACCTCAAATTGAGGATGTCCTCGGGGTTTGAACTGACGTTCGACACACGGAGAAACAGCTGACTGAAAAGACTGAGCGGCCGCTGACCTCTGAGTGCTACCCGGTCCGGCACTGATTTTTTTTGTCACTGGGCCGGTTCTCAGAGCGGCCGGCCGCCGCCGCGGCGGGCTGGCCGCGCAACGCCGCGGTTGTCGCCGGCACCGTTGAAGCCGACGGACTAAAACGCAAATGAAAAGTTTACAGGTGACACCCATAGCATATGAAACATAAAATATTACTATGTTACAATAAATCACGTGAGAAGAAATCTCGAAACTAATTGAAAACTGTTTTTGAAAGTTGTTTTGGGTGGTCAATAAGAGTGTCATAAAAAGTGACTGGGTGGTCTGAGAGGGCTGATACTCCCCAAAGACTCATGGCAAGATTTTTACTTTCAAAATATGCATGAATTTTAATTATGCAAATGATATGCAAATTAGGTGATTTGCATAAATTATGTTAATGAGCTCCAAAACGAGGTCGATCACGTGACCACTTTTCTTTGGTCTTGCCGCCATCTTCAGTGTACAGCCGATTTTCATGACAGAAATTCTGACCTTTGGTTGATCCTTTATCAAACGAGGTAAGTCTATTTTACACGTGGATTGTCGCAGCGCCGCACTCCATCTATCGATGGGACACCGTAGCCAGATAGCGAACAGCCTACTGTGAACACGATCGGCAGCACACTTGGCAGCATTCAGTTTTCATTTCGCGGAAAGGTCTGCACGCAGCGCGCAGACGACCTGCCGGTGCGAGAGTAAACTATTTTTAGCAACAGGGAGCACCCGAGGAAAACTTCCGTTCAGCCATACCCAAGCTCCTTTCGCCGATATTGTCGCAGCGATGTATGCTTGAAATAAAAGAAATTTACACAGTCATATTGCCTCTTATTTCTTTTTCAAAAATTGTGGTACGCCATATCAATAATCGTCACAGTTCGACAAAAGTCGTGGTAGAATATTGGCGGTAAAAGGTCTGCTTTTGTTTACCGCTCTGCCTCGCACAATCTATCTTCAGCCCACGCATTGCAACATCAGAAGCCTGGAGGTAATTTTCTGCAGCACAGAACTCCGAATTAACTTTAAAGCTGACGTGGGTCACTGTATTTTATCACTAAATCAGTAAATGGCTGATCTTTTAGATCGATGTAACGTATGTTGTAAGAAATGCAGCATACTAGGTCCAGCGGAAAGAAAGCAATGAACATGAAGAATTAACACAGGAACAAAAATAGTCTTCAGCCTTGTACAAAGCAGCGACAACTGTTCTTGGATCATTTTGTAGAACATTGTTAAATTGCACACATAATTTTAATCTTGTTTTGGAGGGTGGGGGTGGCAGCGTTACAGTTTTTATTCTTAGGAATAAATAATTTTATTGTTTATGTATTTTAAGGATTCCACTATCTAAATTGTATGTTAGTATTGCTGTAAATTTGCATGATTTAGACTTAGAGAGTATAAAATTACAAAAACAAATCCAGAAAAGGTGGGTTCCCACAATCCAGGCTGAGTGTTCACTGACACTGTTTAGCATTTGCGCAAGGATTTTTGACAACTTGTATTGTGTCTTATACCTTGCCAAAATACTGTCCATCATATAAGTTCCTGGGAAAAAACCTATTAATCAATCCCCCAAAAGGTCTTGGAAATCATGTAACAGCTAGGGGTGGAAAAAGAAGAAGGGTGTGTGTTAGTGTGTCAGAATACAAATTTACATTCTGTGACGATTCTTTCGTTTATCAATGTCATTCTTGGGTCGCAAATGATGTTTGTCATAATGTCAGTAATATCTTTGTAGCAGTTATCTTTAACTGGCTGCTACTTTCCTTTATGGCATTTGCAGACGAAAGCTGTTAGTGTTATACATAGTGTTAACCCTTTTAGCCCCAAGGTCCCATTTCTGGAATTTGGAAGTGCTGCCTAATGACTATGTACCAGTTGTAGGAGATGGATTGATCATGATAATTCAAGGGTAGTGCCAGATGAGCTTGGCATCTTCAGGCACCAAGCTCATCTGGCACTACCCTTGAATTATGATCAATCCATCTCCTGCTGAAGGGTCCCTAAATGGGTAAAAAGGGTTAACAGAGAATTTACAGATAAATACAGAGTGTTTCATTAAAAAAAAAAATTAAAACTTAAATTCAGAACACCAAAGTTAGAGAGCTAGCTCTGATTACTAAGTAGTAGGTCAATGCAGGGGTGAGGGAGGGTAATGCCCTAAACTCGTGATGTGTGATTGGTGTTTTTTTTGTTGATAGTTCTTGTGATAATAATAATAATAATACCGTTATTATATAGGCGCTTTTTCTCAATTTTGGGGAAATCGACTCAAAGCGCCGCGCCTAAAACCCAACACACACACTCACGAAACAGACACGGATTTACGCCATTTAAGACAAACACAGTACAAGACAAACGAAGAGCCAGTCAGCTACTGAAGTTACAGAGATTTTTGATCGCTTGTATTTGAAATTTGTAAAGTGGCCTGAGACCGGTACCAAAGTGTGGGGGGTAGGGGGGTGATGTAATTTAGTAATTGCATTTTTTTCAGCCTCATGATTCGTGAATAAAGGATTCATTGTGAATATGATACTGATAGCCAAAATAAGATTAATGATCTGTGAAAACCTCTTGGTTATTTTGTGCAACGTGAATGTTATTTTAAAAATGTTTGTGATTTGTAAAGTAAATCATTGTGAATTGTTGACAGTGATCACCTCCATCCAGCTCATTGCAAGTTGGGCATAGAAAAAAAAGCAATCACTGTGTAACTGTAAGTGATAAAGGATGCACAGTGTTTCCCAAAACGCACATGTGTGCGTCAGAGACGCACAAAAACTGAAAAAGGACGCATAAAAAAAAAAATGGTGCGTCACAAGGGACGCAACGTTTTTTTTTTTTTTTTACTGCCGTTATGTATCCTGGCACCTCTGAGCTATCGTGCGCCCGACGAGCCGAGTAAGCGCGGTGATCTCCCCTACCCACTGACCGCACTGACCGGCATGCATTGCGCAGCCTTTTTGTTTACTTCCGAAAAGCTGAAACATGTCGCTCGACACATGGCTACGGAAAACGATAACCCGCAGAAATGCGGAAGACGATGCAATCGTTGAACTTGAAAGCCAAACTCTGACATCATCGGCCCCGAAGGCGGATGGGAAGAAAGACAAACAAACCCGACCGAGAGACACGGAACCGGAGCAAGAGGACTCAACCGGCACTGGTGAATCAGCTGCGAAGAAACGTCGCATTAACGACTCGTGGCTGCATGACTTCCCGTGGTTAAACTTTGAAGATGGAAAAATGTTCTGCAAGGTTTGCACCGAGGCGGCAGAGGGCCGCAAGCAGTCCAAGTCGGGAAACAAATTTGTTGAAGGCGCTTCGAATTTTCAAAGGTGAGTTTTTCAATTTTCGAAGAAGAAGAAGAGTGCAGTCCAAGTGTCACTGATTGTGATTTTGTACTGTCTTGATGTTTAGTCCTTTTAGTTTTAGTTACACATTGACAAACAAGTTCATTTGAGTGGAAGCTTTTTAGTATCTACCCCCCCCCACCCCCCTCCCGTCTCTCTCTCTCAACTCTCTCTCTCCCTCCCTCCCTCTGTCTCTCTGTCTAATGTAAAGTGTTGGGGTTTTATTCTTCAGAACTGCTCTCACTCGCCACTTGGGTAGTGATTGCCACAAAGCATCAATTTATTCATGTACCGTGATCCAGCAGCGGAAGGCAATGGCATGCTATCAAGAGAAGCAACTTCAACAAGAAATGTCTACGATGTGGCCACTACAGAAAGTGTGCATGATGTTGAATCATCATTTTCAGTTCTCCCTAGACTAGGCAATGATGATCTTGTCTGTAATACGCAGTTGAACAGATTTTTTTGTCTCTTTTTTTTCTTCTGGTCATCGACTTAGTCCCCTCTAACACTAACTGCTTTTACAGAGACAATTTCTCAGTACATGCAGGTGATGTGTGTAAATTGTCGTATGACCATTTCATGTTTGTTCTATGGTCATTTTATGTGATTTTAAGGTTCCTCTAGTCAATGATGGATTCCTTTGTAACATTTATCAGAACAGTATTCCTTTTGTTGTGTTGCTTGTTTTATGGCTATTCATAATTTTCAATAAAGTTGCATTGAAAACTAAGCTTTGTTTGGCTTTTGAGGCGTATTTGTGTGTCCGTGATGTTGGTAATCAAAATCAAGGTAAATGTAGGAATTGTACGGGTACTCTCAAATTTTGTAAGGGGACTCTTGAAATTTTGCACCAGAGAGTCCCAAGGACTCTCTGAAAAAAAAGCTGTGGGAAACACTGCCGGATGCAGCTTGAACTGCCTGTTATTACAGCAAATTTTGAAATAGTTCTCTAATTCTGAGGAGTGTTTCAATTCAATATCTTTAAGATTTATTTATTAAATTTTTAGTTGGGGGTCAGTAACTTGCATTTCAGTTAAATGCCCTCACTGCTTTGGGTACTAATGCCCACTAACCTATTTGTTTAGTTTTGTATACATATTTTTCTCGTTCAATTCTGGCACTACGCTTGAATTCTCGTGGGCAATCTCTCGCCAGCTGCCATGTTTCAGGGCGAAACGATGCGAGTGCTCTTGCTGCTTATTCTTAAAATAGGCACGAGCATGCTAGACAGTTTTGCATCAGTGCAAGTGTGTAAGTGTTAAACTTAACCATCTGATTTTTTGGATCATGTGCTAAGCAAAAGTGAGTATGTTTTGAGCGAGTGGTCGTCCGTCTGTCGTCTGTGGTAAACTTTAACGTTGGCATTTTCTCGGAGACTATTCAAGCCAGATTCTTCAAACTTGGTTCAAGGATACTTTGTGGCAAGACCTTTCTAAACATACCAATTTGAGTGACCTCTCACAAAGGTCAAGGTCATGGGGATCAGGAAATATGTCAAAAATAGCTGTATTTCGACATAATTTATTTTTTCTCAAATACTATTCACAACTTCAAACTCAAACTTGGTTCAAAGATACCTGATGGTAAGATCTTTTTATGCATACTAATTTGGTTGATCCCTCGAAAAGGTCAAGGGTCAGGAAAGGCTCAGGAAATAGGTCCGAAATAGCCATATTTTGACAAAAGATGTTTTTTCTCAAATACTATATTAGCATATACAACATTAAACCCAAACTTGCTACAGCAGCTGCACTGGTTGCCCGTAAAATTCCGCTGCCAGTACAAAATTGCAATTTTCGCCTATCGGCATTTTGACGGATCTCTCCCGCCGTACCTTTCTGCCAAGCTGTCTGTTTATCAGCCATCACGCACCCTCCGTTCCTCTAGTGTAAAACTTTTTAAAATACCAAAACTTAACATGAAAACTGTCGGGTAGCGTTCTTTCACCTTTTTAGCCCCAAGTGTGTGGAACTCTCTGCCAACTGAAATGCGGAATCTGCCCACATTGTCACAGTTCAAAGCTCATTTAAAGACTTTTCTTTTCTGTCGGGCATTTAACACTTAGCTCATCTTTAGCTAACTGTTGACTGCCTTTTATTCTGATCCTTGAGGAAGTGAATGTATAGTGTTGGGAAGAGATGGGGTGGTTTAAAGTAGTGTATAATCGTGCGTGTGTCTGAGAGAGAGGGTGTGCTGTTGTGCATGCGCAGTGAGTCCAGTGTTTTCCTGGAGAACAGCGCTATACAAGAACTATGTATTATTATTATTATTATTATTACAGAGATACCTGATGTGAAGACCTTTTTATGCACACTAATTTGGTTGATCCCTCGGAAAGGTCAAGGGTCACTAGAGTTCAGGAAATAAGTAAAGAACAGCCACATTTTGACAAAAGATGTTTTTTTCACAAATACTATTAATTTACAACTTCAAAACCAAATTTGGTACAGAGATACCTGATGGTAAGACCTATCAATGCTTACTAATTTGGATGACCCCTTGGAAAGGTCAAGGGTCACAAGGATGGCAAATGTGTGTAAAATGCAGATTTTTGATAAAATTGTAGGAATTGCCAAACTTTTTGCAAAAATTTCAACCAAATTTGGTACAATTACAAAGATAGCTGATGATAAGATCTTCCTATGCATACTAACTTAGTTGACTCATCACAAAGGTCAAGGGTCATGGGGGGTTGACAAATGCGTGAAAAATGATTACATTTCAGAAAACATGGATTTTGCTGCAGCAGAAGCCAGTCCTTGTCACAAAGGACATATATGTAAATCGGTCATCCACGTGAGCCATAATGGCTTTGCCTTGTTTTAAATTCATATTTTGATTTCTATTTTTAGGTACCATATTAAAGCTTAGTTGGTGGTCAGAATGGAAGTTCCTGCAAGTTTTTGTTGAACAAGAATGGAGGTAAATTCTGTTAATGTTATGGGTAGTCTCTGTAGACTCCTTTTGCTTGCAAGTTTAGAAACGACACATGTTCTGAGTACTGTAGTTTGACTACTCTGGAATTGTTAATGTTATGGTACAGTACAGTAATTATGGAAAGTAAAATAATTAAAAGCGAAATTGAAAATTTTAAGAAAATTGCAGACTTAACTGCTCAGTGACAGAATTTCAGTCACTAAGCAGCCGAGTCTGTGAAATCGAATTTATACACATAATTGTTCAACAGCTTTCAGTTTCATACTTTCAGTCATTTATTTAGCCCTTTGGTTGTTGGTGGCACCTTTTTGTCGCAGTGAATCTTAGGAATCGACCAAAAAGCACTACGGACAGCCAAAATGTTGACCCATTTAACCCCAAGGCTGCATTTTTGGAAGTGTCGGCTAACGACTGTACCATTTGCAGGATATGGATCGACTGTCATAATTAACCCATTCTGCCCTGATGCAAGACAGCAGGAGATGGATCGACCATGATAATTCAAGGGTAGTGCCAGATTAGCTTGGCGCCTGTTGGCACCAAGCTAATCTGGCACTACCCTTGAATTATCATGGTCGATCCATCACCTGCAACAGGTGCATAGTTGTTAGATGACACCTCCAAAATTTGGAAAATACGTGCGTGGGGTTGAATGAGTTATTTAGTGCTAGATTTGCTTTGCGCCTAATGGCACCAAGCTAATCTGACACTGTGCTTGAATTCTCATGGTCGATTAATCTCTTGAAAAGAAGTACCCAACGGAGAAAGAAACACGCTGAGAAAAGACAGTTACAGCACAATTTATTAATATTTCGGGTAAATACCCTTTTTCAAAATAAACAGAGAGATCAGTCGCTACTTATCTTCATTTATCACAGAAGGAATGTGGCAATTTGATTAATCTCTTGTGGTAGTGCATCAGGACTAGATGATGAGTTTATCAGTCTGATTGGGGGTGGAGATTGTCTATCACTGTGTGACGAGAGGCACAGATTCTCAGCAGCCTGCAGAGACTTGTGAGCATCTGTACTTCTTGTGCACAGTAGGCGCTCTATCATAACCAGTAAATAAATATGTAAGCAATTAAAACTACAGATTTCACTCTTTAATCTGGACTGCTATTCTCACTTTGGAATCCATCATTTGTATTGATTCACCATTTCACTTTGTTACAGTCAGGGTTTAGCAGTATCTGTGTTTACATTGTAATCAATCACTAAACTATCTTTGTTTTATTTCTTTTACTTTTTCCGACACAGAGCGAGAACAGAGGCAGTTCTTCACGCCGGTAAGCTCTGCTTTCAGTGTGGCGTTCACTTGTGATGGAGTTCATTTTGCGAAAGCCAGTATATGTATTTTTTTTTTAGAAAAGCAAGATTTTCATTTCATATACCAAAGGGAATTACTCAGCGCTGGACATACAAACAGTTGGATCCCCTGTCCCCACCAATCAGGGACCCAAATCGCCAGCCCACATAAAAATACTGCGTATTTTTCTGTGGGCTGGCGATTGGGTGCCTGATAGGTGGGGGCAAGGGATCTGTTTGTATGTCCAGTGCTGAGTAATTCTCCTTAGTACTGTTCTTTCAGCGCTAGCCTCACCTATCATGTTTGTGAGATTTTCATTGTTTGTAATGGCAGTGTACTTGGCAGTGTTTGAAAAATAATGCATATTGCCACAGTGTTTGCTGATTCTCGTGGGTGGTTGGCTTTACTTATCTTGAGAATGTTGAGTGGAATTAAACGGATATCCATTTTATAGTTTCATTAAAACTAATACTAGTTCATACCCTAAAACAGAATCAAAATCGCAGTCCTTCCTCCAAATTGCAGTATGTAATTTCTGCTTTCTAATAATAATGCACATTCACTTTTTAGCTGTTGGCTGCTTGAATTACTGTGACTGAAAACACTACCGACATCCAAATGGTTAACCTCCCTAGGGCATGCAACCAACAGCAGTGCTAACCCTTATCATTGGAATACACCAGTGTGTGAAATAAGTTTGGCTAAAATAGTTCACGGTTAGTGCCAGAATAGTTTGGCGCCACTAAGCGCCAAGCTATTCTGGCGCCTCTAGTCGCCAAGCTATTCTAGCATCGCCCTTGAATTAAAGACATTGTATCATTATCTGTAAAAAGTGTAAGTACTGTAAATGTAATGTAGCTTGGGCAGTGTACAGATTTGAAGCTTTTACTTTCAGCCTCAGTATGATATGGGTTAACAATACTGGTGGCTGCATGCTAAAAGGTTTTACTTTTACATTTTGGTTTGGATACTGAAGCGAGTGTTCAGCTTTGATCTTGTGTCACAGGAAAGGCATGCCGCTAAAGGTGAAGCTGAGCTTGGGAGGTGGGGTGCCCCAGGTGAAAGTGAATGGCGATGGCGACAACGAAGCAGACGATACCAGCGATGTGAGGTCACTGTCATCTGACGAAGACAGCAGTGACTTGCCAGATTTACCTGAAGGTGCTGAATATTCTCAGTCCTGAGAAGGAATTTTCTTTACCCATCATAACTGACAGATATAGTGCAGCTAACATGCACACAGAAGTAAGAGAATGAGTGCACAGTGTATTTTGTGGGTATTTTGTCTCATAACAATATGAATGCTATAGACAGGATATGGATTGGGTATGTATGAGAATTCTATCTTGTGCCAGATTGCTAAAAATAGATAACTCGAGAAATTACCTTGATATTTCAGGGCTGGTGACATTTTGTACTGTAGAGAAGACTTTACGTAACGTGAGAGAGTATTCTTGCTGTCAGCTTAAATTACCCTTCAAAACAGTTTGCAAATCCAAAATTCAGCATGTGCAGTGTAAGATGAATTTTGTAAAATGAATTAAGTTTTTTTTTCCTATTTGTATGCAGGGACAGTGGTGGTTCAGCCAGAGCCCGTGGATGAGAAGAAGATTCGGTTCAAGGGTCCAGAATTCAAGTCCTCTGTAAACAGTGGTTCAAAGAAAGGTCCAGGTATGTCAAGGCCATAGCATGGGTAGATGGGTCATCTGAAAAGGTGGTCAGAATGTGACATAAGGAGCCAAAATCCAACTTCCTGCAATTTGTCCAGCAATGTGGTATAATGTACTCTTACTATCCCTTCAATGTATGACGAACAAAAAGATAGTTAACACAGTGGTTTTTGTGCGAGCCATAAATAATGTGACTTGGCATCTTTGGAGGTTGCTACATGGACACCAAACTGTGTCTTTAACTCACTCCACCCGGATCACCGCGATCCCGGTGATGGCCTGCACAACGCTTGCACTCGGATCACCGCGATCACGGGTTGTGACGTTGGGCGCCTTCTACAAGAACTGGGGATTACTGAATACGAAACTAACCTGCCTATTCTGCAGCTCTGTTTTCGTACAATGACCCTCATTCCTATTTTTATCACTAGGCCTCACAGTTACTGTAGTAGAACGTGGTTTTCGAACATACTAGCTTTGTTTACATTTGCGAAACAACATGGCGTCTCCGCGTGCTTCACTCACAACAAGAGCGCAAAGTAATCGTCAATTTACTGTCAGAGAAGTGATAGAAATCATCCAGATTGAGGGTTCTGATGCAGAAGAGGCTGATGAAGACAGTGATAGCGATTTTGAACCAGCAGAGAGTGAGAAGAATGCATCTGATTGAACTGTTCGGTGGATCACAAGTGAACTGATAACCGATTACTCTTGGAAGTGCAGTGTGGAAAATAAATGGTATCTTTACTATGCTCCAGAATATACATTTTTGGGGTTAGTAACTCAAAATTTTGTATATGCATGCACTCATTTACTAATCAAATAACCTGAAAATTGTATTTACGTTTGTCAAAAAGTTTTTTTTTAATGATTTTTTTTTCTAACCCATTGAAACAGCCAGTATACAGAGCATTGCTTACGAAAAAACAACCAGTGCTGAGTGAGTTAAACGAGCTTCATTAAATAATTTAAATTCAGATGCATTACAGGAGTGTTGAATCAAGCTTATTATTGTTTATTTAAACATTTTTGGGCTACAGATTTGGAAATACCCTGATATTGGCTGCAGGATCGCCTTCTTAAGGCCAGACACTACACCCCAAATATGAGCTTTTGTCTGTCTAGAATCTGTTTTAAACTGTTGATGTATTTTGATAGGGTTTGGTGAGCTGAGACCAAAAAAGTGATTTTTGGGTGTGTAGGACTCCCTGTTGCCCTGGAAACCAACCAAGATGGCCGCCGTATACACATTTTAGTACAAATTCAAAGCAATAGATCTCACACTACTAAATTTAGAAACAAAGTTCTTTTTTCTGGTGATTCTTTGTCAAAACAATTACATTTTGTCATAAGGATTTTATTCTGAAGCTGTTGGGGAAAAAAGTTATTCATGATGATACACTACATGAGCTATAAGAGGGAAAATGTCGATTTTGGGGAATTGAATAGCCACAGATTTTTTTTCCCTTGTGCAATCACAAATCCTTCTGACAAAATGCAGCAAAGTGAATAACAATCATAACTGCAAAGTTTGAATGCTGTGCCTATTCAGGTTTATGAGATCTATTCAATCAAAGATGAAAAAAAGTGAAAATTAGAAAAACAGAATAAGGTGAACATCAACCTTTACTTTGTCATAATTCAGCTTTGTAGTCATCAATATGTGAATTATGCAGTATAAACATTTCGCATGAGAAAATGAAAAGCAAAAGTTTTCTCAGTCTTGGATATATACACTCTGATGAAGTTTTTGCAGGTAAAATGTCGAAGGAAACTGTCAGGTGCACAAAATGTCTCCTGTACTTTGCCACTTCAGATACACCTGAGCGAAGTGTAAAACCAATTTTTTTTATCATTTACTGAACAATGCCGACGTCGCGCGCATCTTTCATCAGTTTAAGTTTCTTGGGCGTTGTGGATTTCAACACCGTCCCATAGGCATTTACATTATGAGGCTTAGGAATGTTTTTTTTCTCTTCACTCGGGTTCGTCTGCTCGAACACATCTCTCTTCGTCTGTTCAACCTCGCAGCTGCTAGCTGAGCACCATGCAACTTCTTCAAAGCCGTTGGAGACATTTCCAACGATTACAACTGATGGACTTTGCGAAATAACTGCTGAAGGGATGTAAAACGTCGAAAATGCGTGATCTGAACTAGCGATTCTCCTATTTCGATCGAGTTGTGCGCGATGCGTAATGGTGCATTGTGGGACGGTCGGAAAACCCGAAGCTGCCCGGAGCCTGGCCGGAAAAAACCCGAAGTTGCCCAGAACACTCGCCGCACTCTGCTCATTGGTCGGTTTTGGAAAATAGCATTATCTCATTAGCATAACGTCCGTACAAAGAAATCTCCGGTCATTTGTGACTTCAGTTTCACGCCAATAGCTATTTATAGAGCCTTTGTAGCCTTCAACTGGTTTGTGGTTGGGAAAGTAGAAACGGAACCGGTTCGAATGGACCCAAACATGGCGCCGTTCGTCGTCCGCAACGCAGTGTAGTCGGGGTCCAAACATTCGATGTTTTTTAGCAAAAGACGTCGCGAACGCTTGAAAAATTGAACAGGTGCTTCACTTTATTTATTTTTTTTACAGCAAATAAAAGGTATTTTTTGATATTTTATGGTTGTGACCAGGTTGTAAGGGGTTCAAACAACCCAAAAATCAACTCAACCCAAAAACACTAAGGAACCCCGAAAATGACTTTTTGGGGTACCGTGTCTGGCCTTAAAGCATGGTGGTTACTCTTGTGTCTGTACTAAATATAAAGAAACAAGCCACTATGCGGTCAGTACACTGACATTTTCACGGTTGCTTCACGGACACAGACGCATTTGCTTGTCACGAGTGTGTTGTTGTGTCCATGCATCAACCGAACATCGTTTCTTCGAATTCGTACACCCTGAAGCACATACAATCTGTGCACAGCATGTTCCAAATCAACCTTTGTGTCGCAGAAGCACAATACGTATGAAGAATCCGGCAAACAATGGCTAAATTGCATGATTTTTGCATTTTACTGTTCGGGGGACTGGCACGCGCACCGCGGTTGATACGAGAAAGTGTTCACGTACCCCACACTTTCAGTGAATGGCTTCGAGTAAACAAAGACCCTTTCCTGCACTTTCATGCACTTTACTCAACTTGCGCCGGAACAAGCGTATGAATACAGTAACAAAATCGTGCACCCAGCTGTTATAGAAGCAGGACTTATCGTTTTGTTCCGGCAGTTGATACTCAAAGATCTTGACCCAACACTCGGCTGCATTTGTTTCCTCAAAAAACATTACTGATGGCATTACTAATAGGAAGATGCGTCTAGCTACCGATTTCAGCCTAAACTCAGCAACACAACCGGGGAGGCGACTCTGGGTAGTCGTCTTTCAAGAACTCCCCGAGTGGCCTCCCCTCCCTCCCCATGAGGCTGCATGGGCTCGCCAGTCATACGCTTAGCTTCATAGAGAACGGACGTACCGGTTTCGGCTTCGAACTTTCCACATGTTCTATTCTCAGTTTCTCGGATTTCGACCTGTGTTTTGGGACTCTTCATGTGTTGGTGTGCTCTTTCAGCCTTCTGGTTACTGTGAACGGCGCCTGGTGGGATTTTTTTCCCCCAGCTGAGCCCCTTGTTCACAGGCGCGGCCATCATGAGGTAAGGTCTCGGGTGAAGCCTAAGCCGGCTGTTCTGTCTGGTGCCGGCTTGACTCGACTGGGCTGCCCCCAGCGTTTTCCGAAGAAATAAACGACTTGTTGCCGCATGCCTCAGTGATTAGGTTGAGTTTTGCAGTCAATAAGTCATATGACCGAAGGAACATGAAATCAATAGGTCATATTGAAAATCAATAAGTCAACAAAAAATCACGTTTTTGGCATTTTCGATTTTGAAATGTCAGCAGCAAAATAATCGGATGTTGTCGGCCTAGTCAAAAGTAGTGTACAACGAACGAAGAGAATACACTTGCATAACCAACACCATCTTTTAACGAACTAATGTGATCCTCCCCACAGCCGCAAGCTCCGTCACCCTTGTAGCCTGTTCAGTAGGCACAGCGGCTTTGTGTTGCTTTGTGAGCCACCAGTCATAATCGAGAAAACGGGCTACTCAGTGTCAAGTTATCAACTGCGATGTACAGTTCTACCTCAATCACATGTGCCGTTTCGTAGTCTGCTCATTAATTGTCAAACTTGTCAACACATCTTGGTAACTGGGTCTGCAGACGCTCACTGTTTACGCTCACTGTTTACGTTTTCACTTTCACAGTGCTTGCCTGCCATTTGGTTACAGTCAAGGCTGTTTCCAGTTAGACTCAGTTTGAGAAACATGAGCATGAATGGCACCAGTCAGAGGCGTAGATTTTCATGAACCCGCTGACAGAGTGGACTATTGAGGATCTGTGCCTCTTGCAGATGTTGATTATAATCGCTACTTACTCCGCATCTACTTCCTTAGTTTGAGTAACACTATCAGATAAAATCTCAAGCAATATGCATAGATTCTCATAACGACCCTTAGGTGGTGAGGACTTTTGAACGTCTATGCCTCTTGTAGACTTTAGAAACTCACTCTTGCACTGGTTACATTCATCATGCTGCCAACTTTACCTACCTGTTATACATGGTGTATAAAATACCAAACGCTAGTAAATTTGGCAATTTCGGATTTTTATTTATTTTTTGCTATTTTGCAATCTAATGTAATCATGTTTGCATTTCAATGACTTCCATTACATATAATATACTTTTTTCAGCCGTAAACATGTGCAAACACTGAATTACTATGCTACAGTGAAGAGCACAATGGTTTTCAGCAACAAGAACCAGCCGAGTTTTCTGGCAGTACCGATTCAAGCTTTAGTGTCCAAGACACCTACCACAACACATTTTTGTCAAATTGTCATAGACACCCCCTCCCTCCGCCATCTCCCAGAAAACAACAAACAAAGCAAGAAACAGATTGTGGTTGTCAGTATACAAGTAATTACATGATGTGGACTTCAACTACAACTGAGACGCGAACAAGCAAGATCGAG
Organism: Semisulcospira habei; assembly: GCA_036245525.1. Lineage (NCBI taxonomy): Eukaryota > Metazoa > Mollusca > Gastropoda > Semisulcospiridae > Semisulcospira > Semisulcospira habei. The sequence continues at coordinate 8,577,261 of BTPG01000005.1, forward strand.
TTGCTGATTGTGTAACCATGAAATAAGAATGAAGGTTATATGTGTGAGCACGAGAGACACTGGTACATCAATTACAACATCTTACATTACAACATTTTGGACATCATATAAAAATACGCATATCTCCGTCCAAAAATACGAACCGGCAGCACTGACAACAGTAAAGCCTGTTTCTGTACACATCTATTATGAATACATGGAACTGCTGAACTGCGTGAAAATACTGGCTTCAGACATCTAGACCTTTGCGGCACCCTCATACCAACTCCCGAGGATCAAAATGAGCGTCAATGAGAAGATAATGCAGCCTTGGGGACGGATGCAGTCTTGCGACAAAGTCCGAGCCACCAACTTGCCTCAAGTTAGTAGTAGTAGTAGTATTGTGAGGACAAAATAGGCCGTGAGGCCTTTATAAATGTCCTTTCTTTCTTTAGTTGCTTTATGGGTCTGCTATGCATGCAATTTTCCTATAAAATCATTCATCATAGGAATAAAAAATCTCTTTAAATTTTGGTAATTCGTCCAGCTGGTTTTTAAAAGAATTTATATTAGATGCTTTTTTTAATGAAACTGGTAAGTCATTCCAAACAATGGCAACTCTGTTAGTAAAACAAAACTTCCGCAGGTTAGTGTTACAGTGCTGTACAAAGATTTTCCCTTCAGAATTTCGGGTTCTGTCACAGAATGGTGTTGCAAAAAAGTTGTTCCACTTTAGGTCGTCGATGCCATTATAAATTTTAAAAACTTGGATTAAGTCTCCCCGTATTCTACGTCCGCGTAAGGAGTGTAATCCAAAGTATCTGAGTCTGTCTGAATATGTCATATTTCTACATTCTTTGACCAGCTTTGTTGCTCGTTTCTGTACCCTTTTGAGTGCAGCTGATTGTCTCTTTAAACCTGGGCACCATACAGCGTTTGCATACTCTAAATGTGGTCTGACTAGTGATTTATACAGTTTACTAAAAATGTCCTTGTCCAAATAATTAAAAGCTGTCTTAATTACTCCAACCATTTTGTTGGCCTTATTGATGCAGTTCTGAATATGGGGGTCAAAAGATAGAACTTTGTCGAAGACCACACCTAAATCTCTTTCCTCCTCACAAGATACCACCTTTTTAATGTTGCTGTTCACTTTCATCAAGTAATCGTGTTCAGGATTGTTCCTTCCAGCATGTAAGACCTTGCATTTCTCTACATTAAAATGTAAGTCCCATGTGTCGGTTCCCCCACCCGGGTCTGCCCTGGGGGACTTGGGTGGGGTTAGGTATTTTTTAGTTCCCAGGGTCACCCTGGTCAGCCCCACAGGGTGGGTTTTTCTCTCTATTCTGGGGCATGTGTTTCTGTCTACCCGAGGTCCATTCATCTGTATTTGCCTTTTTAAAACTCTCCCTACTGTCTGCACTGCCTGTAGCTCTTGATATTGGATGTGTGTTGCTAAATGGTCTTAGCTTTATTTATGCCCCATGTTGTAGGTTTATTTAATGTATTTGACCGGCTGGCGACATACCTTCAATTTTCTGTTTAGTTTTTTTTTCACAAGCAGTGCAGGCACGTCCTGGAGCCGAAATCATGTCGGGACTTTTCATTAACAGGACCACAAACCCAATCGTCCTTTTAGGAACGGTCCCGTAAACAACGCCAGTCAAATGGAATTCATGACGGGCTCGCAGAAGGAATTTACAGGGACGGCAGCTAAAGTCCCAACTATTTATATACTAGTGACCTTGACTTATTTTGGGGGGGAAGCCCTCCCAATGCGCATGCGCAGCCTCTAGTTTTGTCCTACGGGCATCTGGAAATCATCGTTGAGGGGTCGGCATAACTGCAACTGACCCAGGAAGTTTGCATAACTTTCATTGACCATGTACACCGATGGGTATAACCCAAACCCACCGTTGTCGGAGAGACATAGATCCTCATACTATGGGAGCCTACTACGTACTCCTTACCTAACTGGAAAAAGGAATTTAAAGAACAAACAAAATCGTGGAAGCGAAATCAGATTTGTTAAAAACGCTGAACACAGTATTGTACACAGGATATATATGCGCATGATTACTTAGGCTGGGGGCATAGCTACCCCTATGCCACTGACCGTGCATCGCACTACGACTTTCAGAGTGGTAGAAAGGTGGTTGTAACAGTACGTAGCTACGAAAGTCAGCCTGACATGATTCGCCACATCCACTTCGTCTTTTACCGCATCAATTATATCAAAAATCTGTTGACGCGTAAATCTAAACTTCGTGTGCAGCTTTACGTCGTCGTAGTGGTCCAAAGGGTTAGTTCTATCCCTGAAAATGCGGTCCCTCCTTCTCAATTGTGCTCGATGAATAGCCAGCAGTAAGGGCTCAGCCATCTTGGAATACGACTTGGAACGGGACTTTAGCTAAGTTAAAGGAGGGGTGTTGTGCCTCTAACTTACGGGCCCTTAGATGACGTCAGTCGGGACAACAAGTGCTTCATGAATCCCATTGGAATCGCTTTATCGGGTCGGTAGGAAATAACAGGCCGATAGATACCTAAAAGTCCCGTCATGATTTCGGCTCCTGAGCAAGCCTTGTTGCTGTCGGGACGTTAAGCAATGTACAATCACTCAATCAATCAACCATGTGTTGGACCACTCTTGCAAGTGATCCAAATCGTGCTGCAACACGTCTTTATTGTTCGATTCATTATAGATTTTAGTATCATCTGCGAAAATTTTGCACATGCTATTAACACAATCTGGCAAGTCATTTATAAATATCGTAAATAATATAGGTCCTAAGATGCTACATTGAGGTATGCCGCTCAGTACCTTTATTTTGTCCGATTTTGCTTCTCCAACCTTTACCATTTGTTCTCTTGCATGTAAAAAACTTCTTATCCAGTTGGAAATGTTTCCACATACACCATAGGCCTCTAGTTTCTGAAGAAGCCGTTCATGAGGAACAGTGTCGAATGCTTTTCTAAAGTCTAAGTATATGATGTCAACCGTTTTTTTGTTGTCCAGTAAGGAGGTTATATCATCCATAACCTGTAGTAGCTGAGTAACACATGATCGTTTCCTTCTAAAACCATGTTGGCATTCAGTGTACATATTATTCACCGTGAAATGATTAACGATCTCATCTCGGACTATAGACTCTAAAACTTTACATACTATACACGTTAAGCTTACTGGCCTGTAGTTTCCTGCATCTGACCTAGAACCTTTTTTAAAAATCGCACTTACCTCTGCGGTTCGCCAGTCTTGCGGTACAATACCTGATTCAAGGGAAAAAGTAAACAATGTGCAAAGTGGCTCTGCCAACTCATTACACAACTCTTGTAAAACTCTGGGAGGGATGCAGTCTGGACCTTGAGCTTTGGAAGGATTCAACTCCTTTAGTTTTTTCTTGACAATATCAGGAGTTATTACGATATCTGTTATGGTGCACCCATTCGATTTTGAGCCTCTACCAAGCAACGGAACATTACTCAAATTTTCTTCCACAAATACACTTGAGAAGAATTTATTCAATGTTGCTGCCTTTTCATGATCTCCTACAGCAAGTGTGCCATCTTCTTTTTTAAGTGCATTTATTCCAGAATTATATTTAGTTTGTTCCTGTACATACTTCCAAAACACTTTGGGGTTCATTTTACATTTATCTGCAATATTTCTTTCACGCAATTTTTTTTTGTTACGCTTTATTAATTTGTTACAGTCATTTCTTAGGGTAATATATCTTTGGTAATCTCTACCTTCTTGAGTTTGAAGATATCTTTTGTATAACTTGTATTTCTTTTTAATCATTCTCAAAGTACCCTTGTTCATCCAAGTTGGAACCACAGCTGATAAATATCACGGAAGTAAGGCACACAACTGAAACCAACCATGCCATATACCCTGACAATGTCGGAGTAGACAGACTAAGAACAGCCCCCTCCCATTTGGCCAAAGAGAATACAGCAAACGTAGGAAGGGTCATGCACTTGTGGCGTTATCTATGCATGTTAATGTAACAGAGAAATAGAGTTCGCCATTGATGTGTGATGTGAGTGATACAGACAGTTCGTAATCAGTCTTTAGAAGAGGGTCCCCTTTCCTGGTATTCAATGTAAATAACGAAAAGTATAAGCAGGATTCAAGGGCTTAAGGAAATATTTAGAAGTAAATGTACTGTCATTTACGTCTGTATCCTTGATGCTGTAATGCCGGCAGTTTCAAATACACTTGTTTGTTAAATCTCAAAACCGGTGTGCCCCACCCGGGTCTGCCCTGGGGGACTTGGGTGGGGTTAGGTATTTTTTAGTTCCCAGGGTCACCCTGGTCAGCCCCACAGGGTGGGTTTTCTCTCTATTCTGGGGCATGTGTTTCTGTCTACCCGAGGTCCATTCACCTGTATTTGCCTATTTAAAACTCTCCCTACTGTCTGCACTGCCTGTAGCTCTTGATATTGGATGTGTGTTGCTAAATGGTCTTAGCTTTATTTAGCCCCATGTGTTAGGTTTATTTAACGTATTTGACCGGCTGGCGACATACATTCAATGTTCTGTTTATTTTTTTTTTTTTACAAGCAGTGCAGGCACGTCCTGAGAAAGCCTTGTTGCTGTCGGGACGTTAAGCAAAGTACAATCAATCAAAACCGGTGTACCGTTATATTTCACAACTGCACAACTTTTTGATGAGTAATTGTGGGTGAAGTCTTTCCATTTTCTTTCCAAAAGAAGCTTAAGTTGAGACGTATTTATTTATCTATTTATTTATTTTGCCCTTTCTCTGGCCACTTTCTCTTTGTTTAAACTTTTTAATCAGCTTGCATAGCTCAGTCTACAATTTTACAATAAATTTCAAGGTCTCCCTGTAAAATAAAGATTGTAAAATAGTTTGCAGAGAGAACTCAGAAGAGAAAATAGGGCAGCAAGGTTTTTAGCTGGGAGAGGACCGATCACACGGTTGGTTGGTATCTGTCTCTTCACCTCCAATGCTGTCTTCATAAGTACTGAACTGAAAAATCAACTCAGTCTGAGGAACACAGCTGCATATTTTTAGATGCAATAACTGTGGATTGAAATGACCCCTCATGAGAATTATTCATGTGCCTCGTTCATTTCAGAAAGCTTTCCTGCTTAGTACAAGGCAGACGCAGATTCAGCAGCAATGATTCTCTCACTATAGCGAGCACAGCTGTTAATTCTGGCACAAATATAACAAACGCCCCCTGTATACCTGCTTATGAGAATTTATGCTGTTTAAATGCGGAAGGCGGTGTCTGTCCCGCAGGCAGGCATTAGTTTAATTAACTCGACGGGCTTGCTTCGGTGAGACGGCTGGTGTTTATGTCAGCTGTCAAGTGGGGGGGGGGGGGGGGGGGGGGGGGGCGCCTGTTGTGGATGAGGGGGATGCGTTTCCCCACTCATCCAGCTTCAGTACTTAGTCTCTAGACTGAATGAGGATGTATGCCTCTTACAGGTGAAAAACGTTTTGCATCATGTTCGACCGTGTACCTAGTCAGGGCCCATGCTTGCAGTATTGTTTACATTTGCTCGAGAGAGGGGGCAAGTGTCACCATCACTACTGGCCGCCCGCCGCCCTAATTTTAGGATGCCCTCTGTTCATTGAGGACTGACTGTAGGCCTACAGTGCACTAGAGCATCATGCTAGCCGGCCATAGCTCTCTCTCTCTCTCTCTCTCTCGTACGCGGCAACTAACTCGGTGCGGGTCTCAGTGACTGTCGAAAAAATGAATAAGTCATATGACCGGCTCACTGACAGAGCAATGCGTCATATAAAATTTGTATGCGTCAATGACCGATGAGCATCCTATACGCTGAGGCCTATTCCAGGGAACAAACATGGAGAAACTAAAGAAAGTGGGTCAAGACAGACAGCCACGATAGCGCGGCGGCGTGTGCTTTCTTGGTGCGCTTGTACCCCGGGCTTACACCCGGTGTGTGTCGAGTTTCCTTTTATAACGGACGTATACGTTTATACGAAACGACATGGGAATGTATCCTAGTGTTTGTGAGATTCAACTTTCGTGTCAGACAATTTTCCATCATTGCGTCATTTTTAAAAAAATTTTATTTTTTTAAATTTTATTTTTTTCCTTTTTCATGTTTCCTTTATCCTTCCCCTCCACCTTTTATTTTCTCTATTCTCCTTCTCCCCCTATTTTCGGGGTGTTATTTATATCCCTTTGGTCACTTCAAAGGAGGTAGAGATTTGATGCCAGTGTCCTTTTTTAAACACTATAAGTAGGTATCACACGTTCAACTGTTTTTAGGGGTGAACTTGTACGGTTCATTCGTGTGTAAAGATGTGTTTGGCATCGCACACTATATGATGCAATGGCCTGTTTATCTGAACTGAATAAAGCATTGCCATCTTAGCAACTTGCGCGTTAAACTACTCTTGACTCGCCAAAACTACTACCACTTGTCCAAAATACTACTACCATAGCCGTGTTTGTGTTTGGCAGGTTTGTGCCCGTGTGACGTCCATCCGACGGGTGTGCGAGGGCGAGTGGAGGGTCCGGCGGTCCTGGTGTTTTTCTCCCCAGGCGCCGGTCTTCCACAGCTCTGACAATGCCGTGGTTGGCCGAGTCCTTTCTGTGGCCTTGGAGAGCACGGTTGGCCCCTATCTCCGTCCGGGTGTATCTCTCTATGGTCGTAGATGCCTACCGCCATCTGGTTTGACCTGGTCCAGGCGTGTGCAAGACCTCGCGCTGGGATCAAGCTTGGGTCGCCACGTGGCTTAGTTTGGGCCGTTTCAAACCTTTGCCCTCAGCCACTAGGGCCGACGTTCACCAGGACGACCTGCTTCCTACTCGCCCTCAGCCAGAGTCAGCGAGCTGCATGCGCTGTTGGTGGACCCAGCTTGCCTCCAGTTGTGGGTGGATGGCCCCATCCAGCTCATGACGAGCCCATCCTTTCTCGCCAGGACTAGGCTTCCCTCGGTCTGAGCGTGGGTCATGACCCTCCGGCCGCTTCAGATCTTTGACCGTTCCTCGGAGTCCCACCAGCAGGACCCTTTACGGGCCTGGTGGATTTACCTGCGCGGATCGCGGCCCTTCCATCGGGGACGGAAGCGCCTCTTCCTGCCCCTGAGTCGTGGCGAGGACGATATCTCAGTGCAGACAAGATCCTCGTGGCTGCGCGGAGGGTCATCCGCTCCGCTTTTGAAGAGCTCTCACCCATAGGGGCGCAGAGTCTGCGGACTCGAGCGCACGAGGTCAGAGCGGTCTCCACCAGCGGCACCTTCTACCGCAGTTGTGCAGTGCGGGACATTGTGGCGGCTGTCCGGTTGCGTTCGAGTTGCACCTTCGCCTGCTTCTACCTCCGGGACCTCTCGGGCCAGCGGGAGATCCGGGGCCCTCCTCAGGGATATCTTGGCGGCGCAGCACTCCCCCTCCCGGCGCCCTAGGTAACGCTTAGTTGAAATCATCGGGAGTTCGCGCCCAGGGCACCCCGCTAAGCATATTACCATGGCGGGTATGGTGGGCGGCACCCTCCGCCTTTTCGTTATTCATCCTATTAGTAATGCCATCCCAGGCGGGGAAGTGGCGCAGTGGTTAAGGCGTCTGCCTCCAATGCCAAAGGTGCGAGGTTCGATACCGGGTTCCGGCGTTGGATTTTTCTCCTCTGGTGTCACCGTCTGGGCAGTGGGCAGATGTTCACATCTGCACGGGACATAGACGACCCCGGCCCCCACGAGTCCCCTGCTGCCTTGCAGGCCTGGCCGCTTGGCTGCGGAAAGGCTAAGGGAGAAAACCCCTGACATCAAAGCCCCCGTGTCTCCGGGGAAGGCTTTTGAGCCAGAGACTAAGACAAGGACAGTCTGATATAAAACCTACGACCCGAGGACCTCGATGCCACCGTCCCAGCTTGCTAGGCCATGGCAAACGAACCAAGGGTTTAAAGGGTGGGGCCAGTACTGCGCACACTGCACTCCACCAAAAAGCTCCACCGCGCAGGCTTTAGGAAAATGCCTGCAGACGACGTGGGCAAGCCCTATAGAATCTTCGTTCGCGAAGTCAAGCCAAGAGAGAGAGGCCAAGAGAATGCCATCGGTAATGTTTTTTTAGGAAACAAATGAATTTTTCTCTAAAATGTATTTATTTCGAAAAATACTTACCGCTTGCCGCCAGCTACGTTCGCTTAGCGTATGACTGGCGAGCCCATGCGGCCTCATGGGGAGGGAGGGGAGGCCACTCCCCGGAGTCGCCTCCCTGGTTGTGTTGCTATACACAACGGAGACGTAGGCTGAAATCGGTAGCTAGGCGTATCATCCTATTAGTAATGCCATCAGTAAGTATTTTTCGAAAAAATAAATTTGAGAGAAAAAATTCATTTTTTAAAGGTCATTCATTAAAGCTTCCTCACACGGAGCCATGAAACGGAACATTTCGTTGAAATGTCCGCATTTCAGAGATTTCACCGTTTCACGAAATGTGAAACGGCACATTTCGAACAATAAAACCTGTGTCTATTCGTGAAACATTTCGCTGAAACATTTCTACCTGTTGCCCAATCAGCGTCGTCCGCTCGGTCACAAGTTAATCTGATGTCATTCAAGCCAAAACACTGAAGACGGCAGGTAAAGCGATGGCATGAAGTCAGGTCTATTATGGCTAAAAACGCGTGATGATTTAAGGTGTAAGATTTAAGCGGGAGGATCATTTTCGAAATGGAATCTGTAAAGAATCATCACTAAAGTACCACCAACATAATTTAAGGTCAGTTTTCTGAACCTCACTTTCATCGGCCGTCGCTGCGAAGCCTACAAGATGGCGGCTATCGCTTTGAGACGGCGGCATCCTCGATTCACTTGAAACATCCCTGTTTACACATTCAAAAGCTCTTAAGTTTATTCGATATGGTTGGGAATTCACTTTAATTGTGTAAGCGAAGGCACACGTTAAATTTAAAGCAGTGAATTTGTCTGATCAAATAAGTTCTTGTCGCACACTATGAGCCATGTCACAAATCGGCCTCGTTCGTTCTCAAGCTTTTAGGCATAAAAAGGCATCAAACTTAAGATAAACAAAATGCAAAGGTATGGTTTTATGCATGCTATCCCCTTACTATCAGAAGAACAAGTCTAGCAAATAAAATGGGTAAATGTGTGAACACGAATATTGATGTGGGTTGCTCAAACTGTTGCACCGTCAGCTGACCACCTTTTCAGAGAATGACCCATTTATAAATAACACTTTGGCGGTCAGTAGCGTTTTTTGTCACAATAATTCCTACAGAAATCAGTGTGACAAAAACTGCTGCTGACAGCCAAAGGGTCAAACTTCTTTCATGCTGTGACATGTACTATTTACTTGTGGAAAGCAGTTTTACCTAGAAAGTATTTTTCATACAGATGCTAGAACTCGTGAGAATCAGTGACGCTTAGGGGCGGAAGGGTATTGATAGGGAATTGACAGCTAGTTGCAAGGAGAGTAGGGGTGGTTGGTGGTGGTGTCAAACTGGGATGGGGATGTTTCAAATTCAGCCCTTCCCTGTCACTAGGCATTTATTTCTTTTCCTGAAATATTTATCGTGAAAGCCACAATTGTCAAACTAACATGGTTACAAATTATTCTCAGCAGGAGGAGGCATAGATACTTATGAGCCTCTACATCTTGCAGGGGGATCACGAGGATCTATGCCACCTGCAGATGGGTGATCTTCAATTTCCTCCGCAGTAAAGGGGTTAACCTTTTTAGCCCCAGGACCCTGCATCAGGAGATGGATTGATCATGATAATTTAAGGGTAGTGCCAGATGAGCTTGGCACTTGAAGGCGCCAAGCTCATCTGGCACTATGCTTGAATTATCATGATCAATCAATCTCCTACAGCTGGTAGTGGTACATAGTCGTTAAACAGCACCTCCAAAATTTGAGAAATGGGTCCTTGGGCAAGTTGGGGCTAAATGGGTTAAAGATGCTTTGCTATCATATTGTCTGGTTAGTCTCAAGACTCGATACATGCATTATATGTATATTTAGATAAACAAATTTTGGGTGTGTGTACAAGCACTCGGTATTAACTCCTTTAATGCTGAGAAAAATTGAACGCCGCAAAACTGCAAGGGGTACAGATCCTCATGAGCCCCCGCGACTGCAGGGGCTCTTGAGAATATATGCCTTTTGCTGTATCCATGTTTCTTGGACAGTGGGCATTTTTGATGTTGACAGTGCCTTCAAAAACACAATGTATGCCCACTAGCAGTGAATGAGGAATGAAATATACAGGTGCACATATACAGCACAAAAAGTATTTATAAACTGTCATGTTCAGAATTGTTGCCATGCGCTACTTACAGACTTGTCATGCAATGGAGCATGCCTCGAAACTTTATAATGCTGATGGTCTAAGGGAGATCACCAGCAGAAATACCATGCACAGATGCTCCCCCCGTACTTTCTAACAGTGCTATACCTGAACCTCTCTTTTGTTGAGCCCAAATATTCACAACAGTTAATCATAATAATACAGCGCTTTTATATAGCGTCCTTTCCCACTTGCGCCATCTTGGAACGCTTTACAAATGATTATTAACTCGCACAATAAATAATGAAAGCTGATCATAAAGTTGTCAGAGATATAGATATAGCGTCCTTTCCCACTTGCGCCATCTTGGAACGCTTTACAAATGATTATTAACTCACACAATAAATAATGAAAGCTGATCATAAAGTTGTCAGATATAGATATAGCGTCCTTTCCCACTTGCGCCATCTTGGAACGCTTTACAAATGATTATTAACTCACACAATAAATAATGAAAGCTGATCATAAAGTTGTCAGAGATATAGATATAGTGTCCTTTCCCACTTGCGCCATCTTGGAACGCTTTACAAATGATTATTAACTCACACAATAAATAATGAAAGCTGATCATAAAGTTGTCAGAGATATAGATAATAGCGTCCTTTCCCACTTGCGCCATCTTGGAACGCTTTACAAATGATTATTAACTCACACAATAAATAATGAAAGCTGATCATAAAGTTGTCAGAGATATAGATTTACTTGGGGCAGGGAGGCTTTATTTTGCTGGAAGGGAATGGGGAGTCCTTCGTCCTCGGCTGGTCTTAGAAAGGTGTCAGGGAGTCTGCATGACTTGGTGACAATTGTTCAGGTTATTCTTGATATTCTATGGGACATGCATAGCTTGCGCTGTGAAGTTGTGAGATGTATATGGGCAGGTTGAAGGTCTTTTTTTTTTTTTTTACATAGAAAATGTTATCCCACAAAGCCCTGACATTCTATAGCAGGATGTGGATTGATTGTGATATTCCAAGGGTGGTGTCATGATAGCTTATGACACCACCCTTGGAACTGCCGTGGTCGATTTTTCTGTTTTGCAGACCTCACAGGATAATAATAATACTGTTTATTGCCATTTGCCTTAAGAACATAAATCATAGGATTGTGTGTTGGTGTCGTTACAATTACAAACATCACAGTCAACAATAAAAATAATTAATACTCTTATCACACAAATCCAATGCTCTACACACACTGTCAAAACTTTAAAAGATAAACGACTAATCTCACAAACCAATACGTACCCATTCACACACCCACGCTCATCTCCCACACACACACAACACACACGCTTATTAATCTAAGAAGTCTAAATTAATTAAAGGTATATCGTTTAAAATGAAAACAGAATAGCATAGAGTAAATATGTCACTAATTAAGTGATCACAGTCGGGTGTAAAACTAGTTAATGTATATATATGCCTAAAAAGCAAAACGGACAGTTTCATCCCTAGGATGTAATGAGTTGATGGCACCTGTGCCAGGTACATGTGTTCAGTATGAGTGTACCTAGCACATTGAGCCCTCTCGAAACAAGTGAGAAATCAAGCATGGTAGTTCAAGGGTTGCGCCCAAATAGAAACCATGATAGTTGAAGGGTGATGCCAAAGTAGCTTGGCGCATATGGAGGGTCTGCTATTCTGGCATTCTGTCCACTTGTGTAGTGGTTTGACTTTGAAGGCTGTTTGGTTCATTTGATGTTTGCAGGGGGCTCTACCATCGTCCTCGAAAATGTCTTCTGTACAGCTTGTGGCAAGCAAGTGAACCCATGGAAGCCTGGCGTGATCAAGAAGCACAAAGAACTGCGCGTCCTCATCTGTCGGGTCTGTACTGTCACTATAGAATATGATGTAATAGTTTCCACTCCAAGATCATCTGGTGCGGGATCCGTCAACACTAAGTGGATGCAACCACCAGTACTGTATACGGTATCCGTGGCTGCATGCCCGAAGGGGTGAAACCCAGTGCTGAACAGTCACAGAACCACTGGTTGTTTAACCCCTTGGCTGTGGGCGCACTTGTTGAGGTGATTCCTGCAAGCGCTACTGACAGGTCCTATAGAATGGAAGTCATTTAGTTCTGGAGTCAAAGGGTTAACCCTTTTAGCCCCAAGGTCCCATTTCTCAAATTTTGGAGGCGTTGCCTAACGACTATGCGCCAGTTGTAGGAGATGGATTGATCATGATAATTCAAGGGTAGTGCCAGATGAGCTTGGCGCCTTCAGGCGCCAAGCTCATTTGGCACTACCATTGAATTATCATGATCAAAAGGCGCCAAGCTCATCTGGCACTACCCTTGAATTATCATGATCAATCCATCTCCTGCTGCAGGGTCCCAGGGCTAAAAGGGTTAAGAAGTATGTAATGGTGCCAAGAGGTGGATCAACCATGATAATTTAAGGTTAGTGCTAGACTAGCTTGGTACCATGCTAATCTGGCACTACCCTTGAATTATCATTGTCCCATCTGTTGTAGTGCATCAGGGCTAAATCATGGGCTTACATAGTCTGCCTCTCTTGTGTTTTCACCATTGCCAGTTCTCACCCAATAGCAGTTACTCTCTTCTATTGTGGTACATGTGTGTATGCTGAATGACATTGGTGTTTGTCTTGACAGAAATGCCACAACTTCCTTGGGAGTGGTGCTATAGCGAAGGACGAAGATGGCTTTGATGAGCAGTGTCGATGGTGCGGGGAGGGTGGGAGGCTTACAGTCTGTGACAAATGTCCACGGGCTTTCTGCAAGGCCTGTATATTGAGGAACTTTGGGCGAGCCACTTTCACAGCAGTCAGTAAGTACATAGGAGTCATAGTTTGGAGCATTTATTCAGTCTTATTTTGGAAGTGAAACCCAGTCAAACATGTCTAAGCGCCGGGCATTTTGAAGCAATAATACAGTCCTTTTTGCGTCAAAATACAGTTAACCCTTTTAGCCCCGAGTGCCTACAGCAGGAGATTTCAGGCGCCAAGCTAATCTGGCACTACCCTTGAATTATAATGGTCAATCCATCTCCTGCAACTGGTACATAGTCGTTAGGCAACACCTCCAAAAATTGAAGAATGGGACCTTGGGGCTAAAGGGGTTAAATCTGTCCCAGGTTTTTTAAAGCAGTCTCTTTTGCAACTGAAATGGTCAAACTTTTGAAGATACGTTTGTAATTGACTAGCGAAAAAGGAGGGTGTCGGTTGCAGAAATGAATACTTGTTATGTGAAGGGGCAACCTTTCTTCGCCCTTTGAATGTTGGTAGTGCTTTTTTGCTTGAATCGAAAAGCACTGCCGACAGCCGAAAGGTTAAGGCAAATGTATTAAAGGGGATCAACCAGGGTCCGTACGGTCTGTGAACATTTGTGAAAGTTGTTAAAAAATTACAGGGCTTTTTCAGGGCCTTGGAAAGTGTCAATTTCAGTCCTTTTCCTTAAAGTCTGTGAAAGTTTGTAAAAAAATGACGAAGTGCTGGCAATCTTTTGTCTACTTCTTTTTTTTTCTCCCCCAATTTTTTTACTATTCCATTGTGAACGATCATGCTCATGCTTGTTGCAAGTGATCTATATTTAGTTCTAATCATAAAGTGACTGCATGGTCTTTCTGCCGAACATTCTGATTGGTTGTTTACGCTTCTACTGCACTCTGCCATTCGCTAAGCGTTCTTTTATTTTGGAATCTCTTCTTGCATTAGGCAAAAAGCTTCAAATGAGCTGCTGATACAGAGTGATCTAATTAAAGTGTGTAAACCTTCAGGCTTCATTTTGGGTTTGTAAAACGTTTATGAAAATTTTGTGAACTTCGTCCCTGCTTTTCTGTACGGACCCTGTCAACTGTATTTTCCTTGCCTGTTGTACACGGCCACTTAACGAAACCATTTCGTCCAGCATTTTAACCCTTTGCATGTCGGTAGCTGTTTCAGTCTGATTCTTTTGTGACTAAAACCACTAGCAACACACAAAGGGTTAAGCTCATTAGCCTATGTGCTCAAAGTCGTCAGTAAGTGGAATGTGAATGGCTGCTTGCCTTTTTCTTGGTCTAAATATTTTGGTTTGATACAAAGCCTTTGTCAGCATCAAAATAAGTGATAAGATACCGTTTGATGATTGCAAGTAGCAATGTGTCATCTGTTAATTGTGTTTTCTAGCTAATACATGCATCATGAAAGTGTGCCAAAATGCTTGCTTGGTCATATTTGGATAACACACTGGTGACAATCTTCAGTCCTGGAGGCTGACTCGGCTTTTTCAAAAGCTGAAGAGCTGAATTTAAGCTTTTTGGTTTAGACAGAAAGCAGTCTTTCAAACAGTCTGTTTCATCTGCAAGAGGCATTAATTCTCAGCCCCTGCATGCGCAGGGGCTCGTGATAATTTATGTCTCTTGCTGGCCATGGATTGTGGGACCTTGTTAGGCCCCGGACCTTTAACTTTTCCACACTTATTTCCCATGATAAAATGTGTAGACCATCAGTTCTTGTTTTGGATTTGATACGTTTGATTTGACGTTCCCAGATTTTAACTTGCTACATTCTGTCCGCAGCTGAGAGTGAGAACTGGGAGTGTTACTGTTGTGATCCGGACCCCTTGGATGAACTGAGGAAGCAGTGCAGGACTGTCAAAGAGGCTGTCAAGTCTGAGGGGAAGAAGTCGTCCAAATCATCCGACAGCCTTCCAGGCAAATCATCTTCATCCTCCTCAGCCAGACAGGCCGCTCCGTCATCATCAGCGTCAATACAGAGTGAGTTTTCGGACAATCCGGCCGCGCTTCTGTCCAGCCTCTTCGCTAAGGTAGACTTTGATGAGGACAATGTAGTGTCTGTGGCCAGCAATCTGCTGCAAGCCACCGACTCCTTGCGTCGCGTTCTCCGCTCCATCATCAACATGGTGGGACAGTCGCAGGATGTGGAGAGCTGTCATGATGAAAGTCACACTCGGCCGTTGTTTACGCTACCACCAAACATGAGCTTGTCACAGAAGAGACAGAAATGTGCTAAGGTGCTCGGTCAGAGTGTTCACACATTTATGGGCTCAGCTGGCAAAATTGTCCATACAACCAAGAGAGCTGGTCAGACTTCAACTCCCTTAAAATCGTCCTCCAAAACTCTAGCCAAGTCTGAGTGCAATGGAAGCAGAAGTCTGGGCAGTACCTCCACAAAACAAGGCACGAAGTCCACAGATCTCAGCAGCAGCTCTTCATCCCTCTCATTAACTTCACGCGGTTCCGTCTCTAGCACCACAAAGCCAAAGGAGTCTCGGAAGAGTAGACGAGCAGAAGCACAGAGCCCAGCTAAAAGAGAACAAAAACTGATGAAAAAGGACAGTACAAAAGAAACAAGTCGACTTGATAAAGGGAAGAAGGACATTGGTGATTCAGTAGAGGAGAGTGATGAAAAAAAAGCTATGGAAGAAAGCATGGATTTTAGTGAGCATGGCTTCTTGGATGACAAGACAGGTCAGTTAAATAATGATAAGACGAGTGATAGCCAAGCATTGGGAAAACAAGGAGATGTAGAAGGAGCAAAGGCCTCAACTTCTCCTGTGCAGTACATTGAGAGCAGTGGGGTCAAGCAGCAGGCTGATGAAGATGAGCTGGACAAGAAGAGTGTAAGTAACAAGGGGACAGCTTCATCATCAACCACTGATTATCTTAGTACTCCCTCCATCCTCACAGCCCACAGCTCACAGTCGCAGGACGACATGAGCCAGCAGGAAGAGAACTTGTTTGCAAAACTAGAACTCATCCAGGAATTAGCAGAGGAATTCTGCAAGGAATCTGCAAAGACTGAACAAAATGACAGTGATTCGAAATCAGACATTGATAATAATGAGAGTGACAGTGATCTTCCAGAAGTGGTGTTTGGTGGGACAGTGGACCCAGTAAGTGACAAAAGCAGAAACAGTCCTAAGTCTCCTATGAAATCTGTGAGAGGAGAATTAGACAAGAAATCGAGAAAGACAGACAAGGGGTCCAATGATTTCTCAGACATCTCTGACTCGGAATCATGTCAAGGTGGACCTGAAGGCAAGCCCGAGCCTGAAACAGATGTCAAAAGTGCAAAGTATGTTGAGAGGAAAGTTGATGATGCAGGTGATTCCCAGAATGTGGTTGACAGTGGCGATGAACATGACATTGACTGTGAAGATGTGTCCAGCTCAGATCTCATCCTCAGTTCAGACGATGATGATGGTCAACAGAGGCGCAGATGGAAAAAAAGTGAGTTTTTCCTGTCCGTCTCCTGTAACCCTATTCATCACCTCCCTTTACAACTTCACAGCATTGGGGAACCTTTCGTCGATGTCTTGTGCATGGCTTTGCACATGTACTTTTACACTTTTTTTTTAAATTTATAGACCCACTGAAACAGATTCACAGATGACAAGATGCACACAGATTACAAGGTGTCACATTGACATTTTAAAAACTTTGAACACACGGATCTGTGCAATTATCTGCGTGCTACTGGCTTTAAGGCAGAACATGTTTTTTTTCATAAAGAGACATTTATGGCAATATTTGCTAACCTTGGAGCAAAAAGTGCTGAGCAGCAGAGATTTTTCTTTGTGTATTCATTTCAGTGTGCGCTTGCTTGTTGCTTTTTTATTTGGTAGGTAACATTGCAGGTCATGCACACAAGTTATCGTAATGATGAAAGAGGTGTGCATTTCTTTGCTGTATCAGCAGCCTACATGTCCTAAGCTGATTTTTGCGTCCTTTCATATGCTTTTCAAGACTTATGACAGGTGTTTTATGATTTAAAAAAGTACTTATTTTAGGTGGATAAATGACTGGAGGAAGTGATTTTGATATTTTATGTGCAGATTGATCAAACAAATGGATTGTTGTTTTTAATGATTTTAATTTTTTATGACGAGAATAGTTTTTGCATCATACAAACTTATGAAGTTCAGTGAAGAACTCTAGTCACGCCTTTCTGAATGCCATCAGGTCATTTGTTTCAGTAGCATTTTATGTGCATATTAATTGATTATTATCATTTGATATATATTGTCCTGCAGGTCTTTATGCAAAGTTCTTGTGATATCACTAGATTAGAATTTTATTTGAAAACTTTGGTTGCTAGAATTGTGCCTTCAGATATGGACACAATACATCCATTACTGAGCTTACATGCAGAATACACATACTTTAGTTTTGCACATGCTGTTTAAGTTTTAACCCATTTCATCCTGCTACCTTATTGCTGGAAATAAATTTGACTGATGGTTCATGGCGCCTGAGGTGCCACGCTATTCTGGCACCACCCTTGAACTAAAATGGTTGATCTGTATCCTAATCTGCAATGTAGCCTTCATAGGACAATGTAATAGGTTAACCCATTCAGCCCTGATGCCCTGTCGGCACCAAGCGAATGTGGCACTACCCTTGAACTAACATGGTTGATCTGTATCCTAATCTGCAATGTAGCCTTCATAGGACAATGTAATAGGTTAACCCATTCAGCCCTGATGCCCTATCGGCACCAAGCGAATGTGGCACTACCCTTGAACTAACATGGTTGATCTGTATCCTAATCTGCAATGTAGCCTTCATAGGACAATGTAATAGGTTAACCCATTCAGCCCTGATGCCCTATCGGCACCAAGCGAATGTGGCACTACCCTTGAATTAACATGGTCGATCAGGTGCACACACGTTAGATGACGCCTCCAAAATTTTGGAAATACATGTGCTGGGCTGAATGAGTTAATCCTCTTGTGCATGCAGCCACCAACACTGTTAACCCTGTGGCAGTCAGTAGCAGTTTTTGTCACAACTCTTGCATAGAATCATCGTGACAAAAACCGCTACCATCAGCTAAAAGGTTAACAGTTTTAGCACCTGCATGAACAAGAGGGTGAAAAAAAAGGTCATTAACCCCCTTGTGATGCAACCACTGCTATTTGGTGAACAGGACTGGTGGCTGTGCGCAATATGGTTAATACTTGTGATTATACTTGCCACACAACAAATTTTTTTTTCTCTCTCTACAGAGAATGGACTGGCACAGAAGAAGAAGCCGGCAGCAGTGAAAAGCGATGGCGACAAGGCAGAGTGGAGGCCAGGAGGCAAATCCAAACGTCACGTAAAGACCACCCCTAAAGAATCTCATCGACGACTGGGAGCAAACCACCAGCCCATCGACATCGGATCTGACAATGAAATTGAAGACAGTGATGAATCTGAGTCAGATCCTGAGGTGGAGGCAAATGGTAAGATCTCCAAAAGTAAGGTCAATGCTGCTGGTAAGGTATCCTATAAAGCCTCGGAAGAGGACTCTGATAGTGGTGCTGGTGCACAGACAAAGCAAGGGAAGTCTGGCAAAAGTGACTGTGTGAAAGACAATTCAGAAGGAGGTGCAAAAAAGACCAAGGGACGACAGAAGAAGGATATGGATTCATCAGAGGAAGATGGGAAACTGGAGAAAGAGGTAGATAACCTGTTGAGTGGAGCAGCCCTACGGGCAAGAAAGATGAAAAAGGCCAAAGATACGGAGGAAGAGGACAGCGAACCAGAGAAAAAGTCGGAGAAGAAGAAAGCTGACGATGACAAGGCAGCAAAAGGCAGAAAAGGTAAGATTTAACTTTAAGATTTTAAACAGTTTTGATCATTTTACATTTATGTCATACTGCATTGATTGCATACTACTTGACCAAAATGGAAGAGTGCATCTTTTGATATTGCATATTTTGACAGCCTTTTCTGTGTTCAGCTGAGATTTCTGAGCTGTCAGTTAGGCTGTCAGCAGTGCTTTTTTATTGAGATGGTTCCTGTAGGAATCAGCGTGACAGTCCCCAGAACAGGTTACCTAATGTGTACCATTTCCAGTGTCAGTCTTAGTCTTCGCTCACAATAGCACCCCTACACTGATAATCAGTAATGACCGGCTGCAAGAGCATTCATGTTTCATCTGAATAAGGCATATATTTTCGAGATGAAAGGCAGACTGGCCGTAGGCCGAGCAAGATGTTTGGAATCATGAAAGCCCCTAGGGTCTTTTGTTATTCCAGACATCTTGCTGGCCAGTTTCACACTGTTGTGTAAATGGCAAAATTTCTAAACATTGGTGGGCCTGAGGCCAGGTTTGGCTTTTGAGAATACGTGCCTCATCCAGATGGAAGGTGATCGCTCTTGCAGCTGGTCAGTCCTGATCATCAGAGTAGGGATGCTATTGTGAGCCAGCAAAATGTCTTGACTCACAAACCCACACTAACAGTGTGGCTCATGAGAATCATGCCTCTGTCATACTCAAATGTGCACACTTGAACCAATTTTGCTCTTGCCAGATTTACTTACTATATACATTTTTCATAAGATTATATATATAAACAAATTTGAGGGTGTTTTGCAGGCAGGCAGAAGAAAACATCGGATTCCTCAGATTCATCTGACCAAGAGGAAGATGAAGCTGATGAAGATGATTTTGAAGACGAAGATGATGATGATGACTTCAAAATTGAATCAACAAATAAGAAATCGAAGGTAAAACTAAAAAATCTACACTTTATAGTTAATATGTCATTTTCAATAGAAAAAAATGCTCTTGTTCCAGGACCCTGCAAATAATGAGATGACAACATTGATTGTGGTGTTTTGTTTTAGTAGTTCAGAAGTTTCAAACAGTTGAACTTGAGAGTTTGAACTTGGGTTTGAGTGTACTCTTTGGCTCACGTGCGAAGCAAAAGTGAGTCTTTTGTTTTGGGCCAGTGATCATCTGTCTGCCATCAGTCTGCCGTCGTCTGTGGGTCAAGAGTACGACTGGGTGTCCAAATGGTGTGACAAGCACCTTGCATTTTCAAAAGCAAAATAATTTTAATATTTCATATAAATTTGATGTACCTTTGCATACATAAACATTTACACTAAGTAAAATTTTTATGTTATTTGCAGTTTGGTTGTTATTGAACTTTAAAGTTTAACGTTTGAACATAACATAACATTTACAATGTCACACATTTAACAATTCACAATAAGCTCAAGCTGTAAGCAATTTTTTGCATTTGTATGTTTCAAAGTAATCAAAGTATGTTCCCCATCCAGAATAAATGGTATGTCTATAAATAAAAGTGTTAGTGGAAAATGCAACCTTTTATTCCATAAAAACTGTTTGAACATAACTTTACATCATAATTTCCAAAAGCCACTAATTTTTAATTCTGCTTGGGGAACTAGTTTAAAATGGTATGCTAAATGTACAGAAACAAGTCTCTAATTTAATTTAAGTGCAAAAGCCAATTGAAAAAATAATGTTTACATAGTTCTGAATACTGACAAAGTTGTTCAATACACCTTCACTGCAATGTTATTCTCCTTTTTTTATCTCATGCAATCAAAGACAGCTTCTGTACGCTAAAAATGACTACACTAGATGACCTTTATCTGCTGTTAACTATTCCAATAGAAAATAAGCCAATTTTTACAAACTGAGCCGAGTTTTGGCTCAAATTCAATTACATTCACAAGATTGAACATAACTTTACACCTTCACCAAATATATTTTTGGTCTCACAAGGGCAAATCACAAAATCTTTTGAAAATATAAGTATGCATACCAATCCAACTAACAAGCACAGCCATTATACCAAACTAGTGATGTTTACATGATTTTCAAAAAGGCCTGTTGCAACTTTTCAAGTGTTTGTACATAACTTTACACCTACTGACTTGCACACAGGAAAAATCTTAAGATTATTCAAGAAAAGTCTATAAAGAAGACACTATCATCGAGCCTGCTTTCACCTATAAGCAGTGTGCATACTGTTCTGGTAAAATTTCATTTGTTAGTCCATCATAATTACATAAACAGTAGCAAAAAGACTGAAAAACAGGATGCATGAACATAACTTTACACAGTCACATTCACACATTTGCCTTGTAACTTGACAAGTAGAATTATTTAGAAATTTGTTAATTGCCTGTAGTGTACAAAAGAAGAATGACGTTTGCACTAATATGATTTCATGAAAAAAAACATGAAACAGAAAGGTAAAAAATAATGATATGGCATGTTTGAACATAACATGACGACACAGGACCATTTTCTAAAGCACAAAAGTAAACTGAAAGCTGTTTGTGATGATAAATATTAAGATAGTGCATGAATAAAGTTTAATGCACAAATTTCAATGCACAACAGGAAATGTAATCATCATTGCATGAATGTAACATGATATGACATAGAGTTATGTTCATGAGAAATTGCTGTGACATTAACTTGTTTTGCAGTCACTAAAATTTTATAGGTCTTGAAATTCATATTTTCTAGATTTATCTGGTTATCTTACTTACTTTATTGCAGGACGGTCAAAGAAATTAAATTGGTGTTTGTTCATAACTTTACGCAATGCATGTGATGTACTGATGGTGTAAGGTTATGTACAAACAAAAAACAAAGAAATTTTTATCCTAGAAGGTATCACATGCTTTATTATTATAAAAAAAGTAAACAGCATCTTTCAGCTATTGGTAGTTTTTAATATAAAGTGATTCTTGTGATTTTAGGTGATAAATGTTTGAACGTAACTTTACATCCCACAAAGTTGTGTCAAGTTATGTTCACGAGGAAAAATTGAAAAGAGTTTCAAATGTGTTGTGTACCAGCATGTGCATAACTATTTTATGTGTTGGCATCATCTACTATATGATTTGCAACAAAATTTACCCTTCAACAAAAATAATGTGCATACTGGTTTGAACATATAACATTTACACACCAGCACGCAGAAAAAAACAACAAAAACAATAAAATTATGTCATCTGAACAAAATTAGGTATTTTTGGGTCTACCAAGATCTTGTCTAAATAAGTATAGTGCTACTATATATTTATTGCAGAATAAGTGAAAATAAAATAATATATATCTATAAAGTTTGCTGGACTGCTTGAACATAACAATTTACACCCAAAATTTGGATGCATACTGTAAACTTCCTAAAGGGTTTCTTTCATCTATCACTCATGCATCCTCTTCAAAACCTTGATATAAATCACTACACCAGTTGTCTTCAGCAAAAACAACAGATTAGTAGAGATAAATAAGTGCCTAAACTGTTTGAACATAACTCGACATTTACACCATTCTGAGTATAAATCTTCAAAACTGGATCATTTGATTTTCCATGTAAGAACCACAAACCTTTCATTATAAAAACAAAGTACATCTCTACAAAATAACACATAAGTTTAATAATTGACCATTTGTCAAAATGTGTTTAGTAGTATGATTTCTGTTGACAAAATTTACAACACGTGTTATGTTCAAGCAGGCTCTTATATTATGGTGAATTATGCAAAAGAGCTCACTCTAGAAAATCATCAACTCAATGGTAATTTAGGCCAACATTGCAAACATCTTGTGACAGTAACAGTGATTTTTCATAGTGCAGCATGCCTTTGAAAATCTGAGTTCCATGGAGCATGTGTAAATGTGTCACATTTTGTTCTCAAGTTCTAATTCAATTTGGTCAAGCAAACTGTGATAATGTCCCAAATTCCTCTGTGGTCACCCAAAAATCATGTATCACTGAAACCCTTACCTATTTCCCTACAACATGATGTATGCCTTAAGGCCCCGCTACACATGCCCGGTTTTGAGTCCGATTCCCGATCAGTTTTCGAATCGGTAGGTGATCGGACCGGACTAAAAAACGTGTGCACTGCCACACATTTCCCGACTTGTTTAGCCGACCGGTTTTAACCGAAGATCAAAGTCGTACCTGTTCTGCAAAATGGCTGCTAGTTTTGACAGTGATGATGATGTGCTTGCATTATCAGCAGTTTTGCATCGTATTTGGGAAGAGACGTGCGAAACTTCAGCAACGACGGTGGCCGGTACTGATTACAACAGGCGTGTTCTGCCATTTGCAAACTACGACATGCTTTGCGAGACGCGCTCTGATTGGTTGAAGCTTACAACCGGGGCCGATTCGGATCGGGAAAATAGAGCAGGTTCTAGACACCCGATTCCCAGCCGATTGGGACCGGATCGGATAATTGACGCAATTTGATCGGAATCGGTTTCAAAATCGGGGCACAACCGGCTCGTGTGGCGGGGCCTTAAATTTGATCTGACCACTTCTGATAATTTTGTAGCAGGTTTTGTGAGGGAGGGTGTAGATTTTACCACTAGACGCCCAGTCGTACTCTTGACCTGTGGTAAACTTTAACGTTGGCATTTTCTCGGAGACTATTCAAGCCAGATTCTTCAAACGTGGCCCAAGGATACTTTGTGGCAAGACCTTTCTAAACATACCAGTTTGAGTGACCTCTCACAAAGGTCAAGGTCACAGGGGATCAGGAAATGTCAGAAATAGCTATATTTTGACATAATTTTTTTTCCTCAAATACTATTCAAAACTTCAAACCCAAACTTGGTACAAAGGTACCTGATGGTAAGACCTTTCTATGCATACAAATTTGGTTGATCCCTCGGAAAGGTCAAGGGTCACAATAGCTCAGGAAATAGGTGAAAAATAGCCATATTTTGACAAAAGTTGTTTTTTCTCAAATACTATTCTCAACTTCAAACGCACATTTGGTACAGAGATACCTACCTGGCCGCTCCACTGAAACTGCCCTGATTAGAATCTTAAACGATCTCTTTTGCGCTGCGGATAATAATGAGCTGTCTGTCCTGACTCTCCTTAACCTGTCCGCAGCCTTTGATACTATCGATCACTCCATTCTTCTGTCTCGTCTTTACTTTGACTATGGCTTCTCTGGTTGTGCTTTACTCTGGATGGAGTCATACCTCACAAACCGGCGTCTAATTGTCTCTGTCAACGGCTGTCACTCTGCCCCAGCCCCACTACTTTTCGGAGTGCCCCAAGGTTCTGTGCTCGGGCCGATTTTTCTTCATTCTGTATATGCAGCCGTTAGCTACTATTTTGTTTCCTCAAAATACATTACCGATGGCATTACTGTATGGAAGATACACTTAGCGTGACTATTTCAGCCTAAAATTTGTTGTGTAAACATACACAACCAGGGAGGCAACTTCAGGGAGCCGTCCTTACCAAGGGCACCCAAGCAGCCTCCCTTCCCTCATCCAGGCACATGTGCCGGGGAGTCACACCATTCGAACGCTTAGCTTCATAGTGATAGGTTGTGGTTTCATGCTCAGCCTTAGATTCCTTGCGTTTCCTCTCGGTTACTTCATTTCTTTCCCTTGGATTCTTGGATTTCTTCGTGGTTCTTTGTGCTTCCGCTCGGACTATGGGTGTAGCGGTTTAGCTTCGTGTGCCTTTGAATTTTCTTGTGGTGACTTGTGTTTCTGCTCGGACCACACGTGGTTGGTGTAGCGGATTACTGGTCCTCCCTGGGTCTTTCTTTTCTCCTCGCTTGCCTTCCGTCGCTTGAGGATATGGCCAGGTCTCGGGGCATGCTTCGGCCGCTCAGGTTGCTGACTGGTCGACGCATTACTCGGATAAAGGCTGGTTCATTTGCAGCCGATTTTTGTGACATCGTTCGTGAGTTTTGCCCACGTGGCCCTTTGTTCTTGGGGCCACGTGTTGTTTTCTTTCTTGCGTTTTGTTTCTGTTGCAGCGCGAAACTCTGTACTTGCCCTAGGTGTAAAGGGTCCCAGTGGCTCTCGGACTCTCACACAGGAAGAACTGTGATCCCAGTTGTGGAAGTTTTACCAGCATAACCGGCCTTCTCTCTCTCCAGGGACCCCCCTTGGCCGGATTCCTCCCCAACCCCTCGGCGGGCGACTTCTGATTTCGTGGGTCTCTCTTCTCGACACGCGCGGCTTGCCTCGCCTTTCCTTGCCCCCATATCCGTGCCCCCTTCCTCTCCGGGCCACAAAAACTTGACCAGCGCTCGGTGAGTCCTGACTACCAGCCTTCGCTCGCTTAGATGCTCTCGTTCGGCCTCAGTGTCTCGCTCCCCACGGCCTCATTCGGCGACCCGAGTCCCCTCGATCTCGGCCTGTTTTCTAGATGGAGCGGATACTAGAGTTCAGTGGGATCCACTCTGGTACAGCACAAGTCAGCTCCCCGTGGCCGAGAGCAGCCTGCCGATCTGCAGTCCAGGCCAGGTTCAGCGAGTGACAGGATCCAGCTGAGCTACAGCACAGTTCTTCTTCTTCCCGTGACATACGGCGCGCTACAGCGCGGGGCTGCCGCCATTCATCAATGACGAGACTTAGCTGTGCTACTGCACAGCCCTTTTTCCCAGGACCTACGGTGTTTCACCGCGCTACAGCGCGGTGCCGCCTCTTGTGACAAACGACGGGACTTAGCTGTGCTACAGCACAGTTCTTCTTCTTCCCGTGACATACGGCTTTCCGCTGCGCTTCAGCGCATGGCTGCCGCCATTCACCAACGATGAAACTTAGCTGTGCTACTGCACAGCCCTTCTTCCCGTGACGTACGGCGTTCCGGGCCTCCGCCAGTGACCAGCATCGGGACTTAGCGGTGCTACAGTATAGTTCTTCTTACTGTGACTATGGCGTTCCGCTGCGCTACAGCGCGGGGCTGCCGCCATTCACCAACGATGAGACTTAGCTGTGCTACAGCACAGCCCTTCTTCCCATGACTTACAGCGTTCCGCCGCGCTACAGCGCGGGGTTGCCGCCATTCACCAACAACGAGACTTAAGGCCCCACCATACATGCCGGTTGTGCCCCAATTTTGAAGCCGATTCTGATCCGATTGCGATTGGATGACGTCATATATCCGATCCGTTCCTAATCGGCTGGGAATCGGGTGTCTAGAACCCGCTCTATTTTTCCGATCCGAATCGGCCCCGATCGTAAGCTTCAACCAATCAGAGCGCGTCTTGCAAAGCACGTCGTTTCAGTTTGAAAATGGCGGAAGATCAGTACTACCTTCGCCTCTTCCCGAATATGATGCAAAACTGCTGATAATGCAAGCACATCATCATCACTGTCAAAACTAGCAGCCATTTTGCAGAACAGGTACGACTTTGATCTTCGGTTCAAACCGGTCGGTTAAAAAAGTCGGGAAATGTGTGGCAGTGCACACGTTTTTATAGTCCGGCCCGATCACCTACCAATTCAAAACTGATCGGGAATCGGCCTCAAAATCAAGCATGTGTGGCGGGGCCTTTAGCTGTGCTACAGCACAGCCCTTCTTCCCGTGACGTACGGCGTTCTGCCGCGCTACAGCGCGGGGCCTCCAGGACTTGGCTGTGCTACAGCACAGCCCTTCTTCCCGTGATGTACGGTGTTCCGCCGTGCTACAGCGCGGGGCCGCTGATGCGTGGAATTCTGCCGCGCTTTTGCGCGATACTTCCTCCAGCGACCAACAACGGGACCCAGCTGTGCTTAGCACAGACCTTCTTCCCGTGAGTTATGACGCTCTACCGCGCTACAGTGCGGTGCTGCCAGCGACCAGCGAAACTCTTACAGTCTTTGTGGCTGGCTCGTGCACAGCCGACCCTTTTGCGGCACCGGTTGTGAGTCTCGCCTGCGTGGCCCCTTTGTTCGTTGGGCCACATCCCGTTATCTCTTATGCGCTTTGTTTTCTGTTACAGTGCGCACCTTGGCATTTGCCATAGGTTTAAGGGGTGCCGGTAGCCCTTGGACACGCTCACCTTGCCTCCCTTCCTCTGGCGGCTCCTCCGCACATCAGTGCGAGAGGTGCACTTCGTGGCGGGAGAACGGTGGACCCAGTTGGGAGTTTTCCGCGTGTCCACCCATGAGCCTCCCTCCTTCGCGGCCGGCAGCCTCCCCGCCCCTCGACGGGTGACTTAGGACTTCATGGGGCTTACCTCCCGCGGCATGCTGCGCCTGCCTTGCCCCCAGGTCCGCGTTCTCTCTCCGGGTGGTGGAGACCTTGCCCGGCGCTCAGCGTGTCCGGACTGCCGGCTCTCGGTCCTTGATACGGTACGCTCACTTTGGCGGGACCCACCCTGGCTGTGGCGCAGGTCGTCTTCCGCACCCTTCAGTAGCCTGCCATTCTACAGACCAGGACTGTGGTCAGCGAGCGACGGGACCCACTGGGCTACAGCACAGACCTTCTTCCTCGTACTTACGGTGCTCCTCTGCTGTGCTTCAGCACAGACCTTTCTTGTACATACGGTGCTCCTCCGCGCTACAGCGCGGTGCTGCGATCAGCGACGGGACCCAGCTGTGCTACAGCACAGACCTTCTTTCATGTATGTACGGCGCTCCTCCGCACTACAGCGCGGTGCCGCTGCCAGCATCCTGAGACGGGACACAGCTGTGCTACAGCACATACCCTCTTGCACGTACGTTCGGCGCTCCTCTGCGCTTCAGCGCAGTGCCGCCACCTGCCATGAGACCCAGCGGTACTACAGCGCCGGCCTTCTTCCCGTGACGTGTGGCGCTCCTCGCGCTACGGCGCAGCGTCACCAGCGGGAATTTCACGGTCTTCGGAACAGGTCATTGCTCCCGATTCAGCGCTCCTTCAGGTCCCTGACCCTGCTAGTGTCTTCCGCCTCGAGGACCCCGACGACTCCCTTTCCCCCACCCGGGTCTGCCCTGGGGGACTTGGGTGGGGTTAGGTATTTTTTAGTTCCCAGGGTCACCCTGGTCAGCCCCACAGGGTGGGTTTTTCTCTCTATTCTGGGGCATGTGTTTCTGTCTACCCTTTGTCCATTCACCTGTATTTGCCTTTTTAAAACTCTCCCTACTGTCTGCACTGCCTGTAGCTCTTGATATTGGATGTGTGTTGCTAAATGGTCTTAGCTTTATTTATGCCCCATGTTGTAGGTTTATTTAATGTATTTGACCGGCTGGCGACATACATTCAATTTTCTGTTTAGTTTTTTTTTCACAAGCAGTGCAGGCAAGTCCTGAGAAAGCCTTGTTGCTGTCGGGACGTTAAGCAATGTACAATCAATCAACCGACGACTCCCTTAGCCTCCTCCCGGTGGGCTCGACTTCTGCTGCTCTCCCCTCGCCCGACCCTAACCGCTTAGGCTCTTCTGTGTCCCTGGTTTCCAGTTCCGTGGGTGCGCTCGGTCTCGCTTGTCCTCGCGGGGCCTTTTCCATTGCGGACACGCGCTGGCCGGCGGGCATCGACTTCCTCTTCCTACGGGGCTGGTTGCGGGACACTCTGTCGTTTGCCTGCCCGCTTCCTCCAGTAGACCCAGCCGCGGAGATGTGTGGAGCCCAGCGAGCCCTTCAGCATAGCACCCCCTGCAAGCTCAACAACATGGTGACCCTGGTCTCCATTTCCCTTGCCTGCACCAGGTTCTTGGGGCTAGCGTCGCAAGCCGTGCTCTTCTCGATGAGTCCCTGGAGCGCTCGGATACGGATCTCCGGAGTGACTGCCTAGCTTTGGCGGTTTTTGCCTTCTCCTACATGTGCCCTTCCTGCCGTCTTCCTGGTCGTTGGTGCTCCTTTGACCTCTCACGCCTCGTTGGGCTTCCTGGATTGTTCGCTCAAATGCTTACCTTCGCGCCGGTGTGAGGATGGGATTCTTCTTCTCTGGCTCCAGCTTCCAGAGTCAGCAAACGGTGCGTGCTCTTGGTTGATTCACCTTGTCTGCGGCGCAAGTGCGTTGGTCCCACGCGCGTGTCTTCGTGAGCCCCGCGGTGGCCAGCCTGGCGGACGTTACCAGACGGTCAGCTTCCTTCTGACGTTTGTTACTGCGTCTGGTGTCAGCTCGCTGCGTGCGCCCTCAATGGTTCCGGCTTCTCCTCTGGTACAGCGTCTGGAGTCAGCGGGCTGCATGCGGTCGCAGTGGACCCGGCCTGTGTTTCAGCACAGGGTTGATGGATGGCCGCAGGAATCAGACAACGGCTGTACCACGTGGAAAACACCGTTTCTCGTCTGGTCCCTGAAGTTAAGCAACGTCGGGACCGCCTGTGATCTCCAAGTGCTGTTGGAAAGAATGCTGCATGTACTCTATGTGTGCCCGACCTGTACTCCAACACAGGGCTGATGGACGACCGCCGGATTCAGGATGCGGCATACACTCCTTGTGGACCCGGCCTGTGCTTCAGCACAGGGCTGATGGAGGGCCGATGGATGACTGCTGGAATCAGCATGTGGTATTTGCTCCTTGTGACTCCGGCCTGTGCTTCGGCACAGGGCTGATGGACGACAGCCGCAGGCAGCACGCGGCATGCTCTCTCAGTGTACCCGGCCTGTGCTTCAGCACAGGGCAGATGGACGACAGCCGCAGTCAGCGCGCGGCATGCGCTCTCAGTGTACCCGGCCTGTGCTTTAGCACAGGGCCGATGGACGACAGCTGCGGGTGGCATTACTCGAATGGCCCTCAGTGTACCCAGCTTGTGCTTCAGCATATGGCCGATGGACGGTCGCCAGAATAAGTATGCGGCACGTGCTCTCTGTGGACCCGGCCTGTGCTTCAGCACAGGGCCGATGGACGGCAGCCACAGTCATCGCGCGGCAGACTATCTGTGTTTCTGGGCTGTGCTACAGCACAGGGCCGATGGACGGTCGCCGGACCCGGCAGGCAGCATGTGCTCTCCGTGGACTTGGCCTGTGCTTCAGCACAGGGCCGATGGTCGGCAACTGCATTCGGCGCGGTACTTGCACTCTCAGGGTTCCTGGTCTGTGCTTCAGCTCAGGTCTGAGGACCGGCCGCCGGAATCAGCATGCTGTTGCGCTCCCTGTGGACCTGGCCTGTGCTATTGGGGCAGCTGTTGGGTGGCGGGCCAATTCCACCTTTGCCCGCTTCTACCTCCGGGACCTCACAAGCCAGCGGGAGAATCTTGTCTTGGTGGGGGACATCACTGCAGCGCAACACTCTCTCCCGGCGCCGCCAGCGCCGTAAGGTACGCTTAGCCGAAATCGTCGGGAGGTTGCTCCTGTTCGCGACCGTTAAGCACGAGCAATGACGGAACCTAGGGGCGGCACCCTCCTCCTTTGTTTTTTCAAAATACATTACCGATGGCATTACTATATGGAATACACTCAATTGCCTGTAGATTTCAGCCCAAAGTTGTGTCCCCTACACAACTGGGGAGGAGACACCGGGGATCCAAGTATAGGCGCCCGGGTGTCCTTCCCTACCAACCTATCCCGCCATGCGTGTGGAGAACTCACCTCCGTTTCACTCTTAGCTCGACCGTGGACGGTTGGGCTTTTGCCTTGCTACGGTTTTTGACCGGTTCTTCTGTGGTTTACTACTACTTGGCTTTTGCCTTGTTTTTGACTTCTCCTTGGACTCGGTGTACTTCGTTGGTGTGTTCTACACTTCAACGTTTTTACTGTGTGTGGACTTAGCGCCGACCGGTTCCGACCGGTTTGACTTTCAGTGAACTTCGTCCTTGGCTGCAGCCTTGGGGTTTCAGCTTGTGACTTTTCTCACGTGGCTTTTGCCTCGCGGTGTGAGTTCGGCGCTTGAGTGTGTTCCTTCCTGTGAACTGTGTACAACGAACGCTATGGCGACTTCTGTTGAAGTTTTGCCCCCTTTGTGAGGATTTCTGTGGCCCTCGGACGCTCTCGTCGCCTACTACTCTTCCGACAGGTTGTGTGACGGGTGTACTGACGGGATTGAGGACCGGCGGTCTCAGGTGTAGGATCCTACAGACATGTCCTTCTTCCTGGTCTCGACCTTCTCCCCGGACTTCTCCGCAGGAGGGCGTCGCTACGTCGGCTTCTCGGGCCTCACTTCACTACGGCTTCCGGGCCTTTCCAGCCCGCAGGTAAGTCCCCTTCGTTTACATTAGCCGCGCAGAAACTCCCTCCCCTCTCCGAGTCTTCTGAGCAGGGCAGGCGAGTATCAGGGTCGTACTCCCCACCTTGGAGTGATGGGAGCTCCTTTACTTTGTACTAAGATTGTCCCCTCCCCGTTCCGCTTTTCCTGAGCGGGCTTGGCGTGACACTTTTCTGCCCCCCCCCCCCCCCCCCCCCCCCCCCCCCCCCCCGCCTCGAACTTTCCAGGCGGGCCCGGTGTGACTCAGATTTTTACTCACAGGTGCGGTTTCGTAAACACCTTTTGTCCCCTCCCCGCTTCGCTTTTCCTGAGCGGGCTTGGCGTGACATTTTTCTGTCCCCCCCCCCCCCCCCCCCCCCCCCCCCCCCCCCGCCCCTCGCCCCAAACTTTCCAGGCGGGCCCAGTGTGACTCAGATTTTTACTCACAGGTGCGGATTCGTGCGCACCATTTGTCCCCTCCCCGCTTCGCTTTTTCCGGAGCGGGCTTGGCGTGACACCTTTCTGTCCCCCCCCCCCCCCCCCCCCCCCCGAACTTTCCAGGCGGTCCCGGTGTGACTCAGATTTTTACTCACAGGTGCGGATTCGTGCGCACCTTTTGTCCCCTCCCCGCTTCGCTTTTCCTGAGCGGGCTTGGCGTGACACCTTTCTGTCCCCCCCTCCCGCCCCGAACTTTCCGGGCGGGCCTGGTGACTCAGACTTTTACTCACAGGTGCGGATTCCTGCGCACCTTTTGTCCCCTCCCCGCTTTGCTTTTCCTGAGGGGGCGTGACACCTTCTGTTCCCCCCCCCCCCCCCCCCCCCCCCCCCTGCCAGTTCTTCCAGGCGGGCTTGGGGTGACTCAGACATTTATTCACAGGTGCGGATTCGTTCGCCCCAACTGTCCCCTCCCCGCTTCGCTTTCTGCGGAGCGGGCTTGGCGTGAATTCAGACTGTCCCCTCCCCGCTTCGTTTTCGCTGAGCGGGCTTGGCGTGACTTTAAGACCGTCCCCTCCCTGCTTCACTTGGCTGAGCAGGCGTGGCGTGTTTACAGACTGTCCCCTCCCCGCCTCGCTTTTTGCTGAGCGGGCTTGGCGTGACTACAGACTGTCCCCTCCCCGCTTCGCTCTTCGCTGAGCGGGCTTGGCGTGACTTTTAGACTGTCTCCTCCCTGCTTCGCTTTTGCTGAGCAGGCTTGGCGTATTTATAGACTGTCCCCTCCCCGCTTCGCTCTGCGCTGAGCGGGCTTGGCGTGACTTTTAGACTGTCTCCTCCCTGCTTCGCTTTTGCTGAGCAGGCTTGGCGTGTTTATAGACTGTCCCGTCCCCGCTTCACCTTTGCTGAGCGGGCTTGGCGTGACTACAGAATGTCCCCTCCCCGCTTCGCTCTTTGCTGAGTGGGCTTGCGGTGGCTTTAAGACTGTCCCCTCCCTGCTTCACTTCGGCTGAGCAGGCTTGGCGTGATTACAGACTGTCCCCTCCCCGCTTCGCTTTCGCTGAGCGGGCTTGGCGTGACTTTTAGACGGTCCCCTCCCTGCTTCGCTTTGCTGAGCAGGCTTGGCGTGATTTTAGACTGTCCCCTCCCCGCTTCGCTGTTGCTGAAGCGGGCTTGGTGTGACTACAGACTGTCCCCTCCCCGCTTCGCTCTTCGCTGAGCGGGCTTGGCGTGATTTGACCGTTCCCTCCCCGCTTCGCTTTGCTGAGCGGACTACGCATGACTATAGATGGTCCCCTCCCCGCTTCGCCTTCGCTGTGCGGGCTTGGCGTGACTTTAGTCTGTCCCCTCACCGCTTCGCTTTCGCTGAGCGGTCTTGGCGTGACTTGGACTGTTCCCCCCCCCCCCCGCTTGCTTGCTGTGCGGTCGTGGGCGATTACGGTGGGTTACCCCCTCCCACCTCCAGCGGGCCCGGCAGGACCCGGACTCTTGTCCCTAGACCGGTTCCTTTCGGGGAGCGGTCTCTGGCACCCGCGTTCGGGTCTCAGTTCGCTGCTGACCGTCCGTCTTCGCGGTCCCTCCGCCCGTATGACGCACCGCCTGCGAGCTTCGCAGGCGGGTTGCGTCTTCCTCTCGCGGCGTTTCGGCGCTCTGGGAGCCGCTCGCCCCTCCTTGCGCCTCGAGGGATGGACAGCCTCGCATCTTCGAACCGGATGTTCTCAGCCGTCTTCCTTCGGGTTCGGCTGTCGCTTTCTTCTTCGAGACTCTACGGCTGGTTCTTTCCCCCGCCTTTTAGCGGTCACGTCGGTCTCCTCTTCGGATGACGTCGGCTCTAAGCTCAGCTCGCCGACTTCTCGCTTCGCTTAGGTGTTGGCGAAGTTCCTCCCCCTCTTCTTCGGTCCTCCTTCATTCTATGGAGAGACAGGCTTCCGCGGGGATCTACGCGCAGAGGCAGGCCTAGGTTCGCTAGTCCCTCCTTCAGCCAGCGGGCTTCCGGGACTTCACCAGTGCATTCTTCGCCCTGTTACGACACGCCTTCTTCGGCCTTTGCCCTCTGGCGTCGCCTTGGCTAGTTGTGGACTTGCGTAGGCCCTGGTTGCTACCTGTGCCTCGCGGTGCTGTTCCATCTTCGCCGACCAGTTGTGATGGCCATCTCTGCTTCCTGCGCCGTTCGGAGCCCTCGGCCGGACGGGTTTTGGTTTTCGTCGCCATCTTGGTGGGACGGCGCCTGGCTACTCTTTTTGTTACGTTCTTCTTGCCTCTTCCTTGCGTTCTGGCAAGGTAATCTCGGGCTCGGCTTCTGTCCGGCGCTCATGGGACGGGGTAGGGCGTCGTGTGTCTGCATACGCCGTGATCTTCTTCGGGCGGTTCCACAGTTCTTGTGTACCTGCGGGGGCGCTTGCGCTTGGTTCCTTGATTCACTATGTTGCAGCTGGCAAGTCCAGCACGGTTTTAGGTCCAACTCTGGTAGACCCTCAGACCCGTCTAGTGGTTTTTTCACCTGGTGAGACTACAGTCCACGCCGCAGCTTAGGCTGCGAGCCCGTCCTCCTGCACCGGCAGCTAACACAGACCCGTCTAGTGCACCCTTTCCGGCTGCTGCTACTAGAGCCAAGCTTCAGATACAGCCTCTCCTCTCAAGTACAAGTCTAACACGCTGGTAATCCCCTCCATCCCGGTTTGGGGATCTACCAGGCGTTGGCACAGTCGGCGCTGCGACTTCGGTCGCGCGTCCGTTCTTACTCCTGCTGGCTTCCGTCGACTTGGCGACACAGGATAATCCACTGTTACGCTGACGGTTAGTGGTTCTTGCAGGCGACAGAACAGTCAACGCCGCGACTTCGGTCACGGGCCCGTTCTCCTGCTCCGGCAGCTACCACAGTCCTCCTTTGGATGCTGTCCGGTTCCGCCGACGTCGGCGGCTCGGATTCTTACAGGAAACAGTTGGCAGCTCCCACACGGCTAGTGGTCTCTGCCCGGCTCCGCTGACTGCTTCGGCTCGAGTTGGACGCGGGAACAGGTTTCAGCACTTTAGCTGGTTAGCCCTACGTTGCTGCTTCCAAGAAGGTGGGGCCTTGTCCTCTTTGCCCTACGCAGGAGGTCAACGCTCCATTTAGGACCTTCCAGAGTGGTTCCTGCCCTGTGACAGTGGTTCGGCGAGAGTTAGCTACGAGAGCGAGCTTCTTCACCGGTTGCAGGTACAGACCCGAGAGGACGGCTCTAACCACGCTCCTAGGGCAAGAACGCAGCACTTCAGTCAGGATTTTCCGGGACCGCGCTCAGTTGAGCGCGCTGGCCGGACGCTGTAGTCGACGCGCAGCTTGTCTTCGGTACTATGAGTCCCGTCTTCTTTCAGGGCGGATCTGTGCTACCACCTCCATACAAGTCCGCGGCAGCATGCTTGTGGGGACTTCCTTGACCAGGCTGGAGACAGTTACCCTCGTAAGGACGAGACACTTTGATACCTGTCGGCGGCCTCTCTCCTTCGGGGAGTCAGGCGAACCCGACTTTGAGCGTGCTCGACCCGCCTTCTTCTGTGGACTCAGGCGCGGCTAGGGCTACGCCACACTCTACCGGCCCTCCCAGGCGTACGGTTGCAGCCTACAGTCCTGCCCATTACCCGGGGCCGGTTGGGGTATGGGGCCTTGGGCCTCCGGCTAGGCACTGAGAGAACCACAGGCTCTGCCTCTCGCCCGGGCTGCAAACACGCTGTTCTTCTTGGGATGGACTGTTCCCTGTGGCCTTCCCCCTCTCGGTGTGGTGCCGAAGATTCTGCAGTATCTTCTTCCTCCTCCACGGTTCTCTTCCTGGTGGCCCCCCCCCCCCCCCCCCCTGCTTTGGATTCTCGGAGGCGGCGGGACGGCTATGGCAGCAGCCCGCGGACTGTTACCAGTGTTGTGTGCGACAGCTAGGGGAGATTCTACCAGTCAGGGTGCGCCTCTCGGCGGTTCTGCCCCCACTATCTCACTTCCCTACGGGCGGAGTTCCCCTTAGGGCTCTTCGACGACCAAGGTTAAGTTCCTTTTTCCGTCAAGAGTTACTGCTCTGTAATCATACTCGCTTCCCTCAGCCGCGGCCTTTAGGATCTGGCCCTGGCGAGTTTTTCGGTCCTTGGGACCTTGAATTCAGATGTCCTCTCTCCGGTTCTCTCTTACCTCGGTGGGACCTCGTCTGGACCTGGACGTGGCTTATTACAGACTGCTTCGAACCCCTGCCTTGGCACGGTTTTCCGTCCTGGCCCGGAAATGTTCCTCCTGGCGCTCGCCACGGCTTCCGCGGGTGCGAGCCGTGTGCGCTCTCGGTCCCCCCCCCCCCGCAGGTTGGCAGTCCGAGCCTTCACTCGTCACAACTTCGCATCGACCCGGCCTTCAGGTCATGAGCCGGCCTCTCTCGGCTGCACCCCAGTGGCTGACTTTACCCCCAGTCAGGGGACGACCCACCCACGGGGCGCCTCGTCAGTACCTAGTCCAGGCACTGCAGTTCCTGCACTGCTAACGGCCACACCGTCTTGCCTGCCCGCCTCTTACTACCCCTTCGTCAGGCAGGCCGAGTAGCTCGACCCAGACAGTTCTCCTTGGCTTCGGTGGGTGACTAATTGGCCTACCCAACCTCTCCCTTACGGGATAGAAGGTTACAGTTCCGAGCGCATGAAGTACGAGCAGTAGGCCCTGAGCGGCCTTGACCGCTTTCTGCTCGGTTATGACTTTGGCACGGGCGGTAGGCAGGTGTGCTGTTCCACTTGCTCCCGCTTCTGCCTCCGCGACCTATCTGGCCAGCGTGACTCCCTGGTCTTGATGGGCGACCTCTCCGCGGCCCAGCACTCCCTCCGCGCGCCACAGCGCCTTAGTCACTTCTTAGCTGAAATCGTCGGAAGTGCTCCTTGCGGGCTAGCGGAGGGCTCTATGTTAGGGGTTGGGTATCGGCACCCTCCTCCTCTTTGATATTCTTCCATATAGTAATGCCATCGGTAATGTATTTTGAAAAAAACAAATGAATTTTTTTTCTAAAATGTATTTTTTTGAAAAATACTTACCGATGGCATTACTCGGATGGCCCTCCCACCTGCCCCGCTTGCCTCCTTGGCTAAGCGTGAAACTGAGGTGAGTTCTCCACACGCATGGCAGGATAGGTTGGTAGGGGAGGACACCCGGGCGCCTATACTTGGATCCCTGGTGTCTCCTCCCCAATTGTGTAGGGGACACAACTTTGGGCTGAAATCTACAGGCAATTGAGTGTATTCCATATAGTAATGCCATCGGTAAGTATTTTTCAAAAAAATACATTTTAGAAAAAAAAAATTCATTTTTGCTATTCTTCCATACAGTAATGCCATCGGTAATGTATTTTGAGGAAACTAATGTATTTTTTTCTAAAATGTATTTTATCGAAAAATACTTACCGATGGCATTACTCGAATGGCCCTACCACCTGCCCCGCTTGCCGCCGGAGCGCTATAGCGTTCGAATGGCGTGACTCCCCGGGACGTGCCCGTATGAGGAGGGAAGGGAGGCTACTCGGGTGCCCTTGGTAAGGACGGCTCCCTGGAGTTGCCTCCCTTGTGTATGTTTACACAACAAATTTTAGGCTGAAATCATCAAGCTAAGTGTATCTTCCATACAGTAATGCCATCGGTAACGTATTTTTTGAAAAAATACATTTTAGAGAAAAATACATTTTTCAAAGTATTCTGTTAGACATCATATGTTTGCTGATGACACACAGTTGCACGATTCTGATCCCGTCCCTGAAGCTGGTCGTTAAATTTCCAACATGGAAAACTGTCTGACAGAAGTTAAAGAATGGATGATTAGAAATAAACTCCAGCTAAATGATGGTAAAACAGAGAACATGCTTATCACAGCTGGGTGCGTCCTTCGCAGTTGTCCTGTCTTCCCAGTTAAATCTCTGTCAAAATCAAATCACTTTCTCTGATGGTGACAGTGTCAAAAACCTTGGTGTTTTCGTTAACAGAGACCTCAAAATGGATAAGTATGTTAGTCATATGTGCAGATCAGCTTTTATTGAACTTCGGCGCATTAGCAGTGTTAGGCAGTATCGGACACCCGAAGCAACAGCAATCCTTGTCTTCGTCTTTGTTTCATCACGGTTAGACTAACTCCCTCCTTTCCGGCCTGCCTAAAACCCAGCTAGATAAACTGCAGAGAGTGCAAAACAGTGCTGTCCGTTTAGTTCAACGCGTGCGTAAGCGTGACCATATCCGCCCCGCCCTTAAAAAACTCCATTGACTGCCCGTACAAGAACGCATTCTGTATAAACTGTCCTGCATGTGCTTCAAGTTCAACTCTATCAACCTGTCTTCTCCTGCTTATATCTCTGACTTACTCCATCTGTATACTCCATCTCGCACCCTCCGCTCTTCCTCTGACACATGTAAATTTCGCCTTCCCAATTTCAAATGTAAAACACGTGGCGGTCGTGCCTTCTCCCATCTTGGCCCCGCCACTTGGAACAGTCTCCCCGCCCCGGTCCGTAACTGTCAAACGCTCCCCTCATTTAAATCACTTCTCAAAACCCACCTCAGCAACGCTGCCTTTCCCCAGCCATGCACAATTCATCACCACGGTCGTGTGTGTGTGTGCGTGCGTGGGTGCGTGCGTTGTGTTTGTGTGTGCGTATGTTATGTGTGTGTGTGTGTGTGCGTGTTAGTTGTTAGCCTTTCATTGTATCAGCCCTTAGAGCTACTTTTAGAATAAGCGCTTAACAAATCTCATTATTATTATTATTATTACCTGATGGTAAGACCTATCTATGCATACTAATTTGGATTACCCCTTGGAAAGGTCAAGGGTCACGAAGGTCTCAGGAAATAGGTCTGAAAAAGCCATATTTTGACAAAAGGTGTTTTTTCTCAAATACTATTCACAACTTTAAGACATACCTGATGGGAAGACCTTTCTATGCACACTAATTTGGTTGATCCCTCAGGAAGGTCAAGGGCCACTAGAGCTCAGGAAATAGGTAAAAAATAGCCATATTTTGACAAAAGACGTTTTTTTCTCAAATACTATAATACTATTCATAACTTCAAATCCAAATTTGGTACAGACTACAGAGATACCTGATGGTAAGACCTATTTATGCATACTAATTTGGATGACCCCTTGAAAAGGTCAAGGGTCACAAGAGGCTGGCAAATGTGTGTAAAATGCTGATTTTTGATAAAATTGTAGGTATTGCCAACATTTTTGCAAAATTTTCAGCCAAATTTGGTACAAAGATTGATAAGACCTTTATACTAATTTAGTCGACTCATCACAAAGGTCAAGGGTCACGGGGGGTTGACAAATGTGTGAAAAATGCTTACATTTTCAGAAAATACGGATTTTACTGCTGCAGAAGTCAGCCCTTGTCACAAAAGTCACACATATATAAATTGGTCATACACTTGAGCCATAATGGCTTTGAGGTGATTCCTGCAGGGTTTACCTTGATGAAAAGGATAACAAACAGCCTAAGGATTAGACATTTTACATACTGAAGGAAGAAAGTCTGAAATTTCTACATCATTATGCACCCCGCTTGCGCCTGTGCGGCTCCTGGACATAGGCCCACCTCTCAGGATTTTTACAGATTTGAACTTTCACTGATGCATTTTGATATTTGTGCTTACTTGCTGTGCAGAAACCACTGGAGAAAATGAATTCTGACCTTGAGAACGACATGGCCAAAAATGCGCTGTTGGATGATCTTGATGAGGATGATGAAGATGATGATGCAAAAGATGATGATGACTCTAGCAGTGAATCTGGTATGCTATCACATCAGCATTTTGAATGGGTTGGGAAGAGAAAGGCAAATAAAATTAGGAAATGGTCAATGAGGGCCACCAGCTGCCATAGATGAATTGAGCACGATCATTCAGTGGTACATTGCTTTGGTGCGAAGTGTTGATCAGACAGTGACCCTTTTCATCCTGATGCTTGCAATAGAGTTGACTATGACAGTTCAAGGGTGATGCCAGAATAGCTTGGCGCCTGGGGCGCCAAGCTATTCTGGCACCACCCTTGAACTAAGACAGTTGATCTATCTTCAGATCTGTAATGTAGCCTTCATAGGGCAATAAGCAAGTTTTGAAAAATCAGCCTCAGGGTGTAATGGGAAAATGGTGACTCCAGCCTCATATAAGAACATTACAGCACCTCTGTGACAGCAGAACCTGTTGTGAGTGACAACCCTTGTGACAACCTGTCATTAAAGACATTTAGGTGGCTGTGGCCATGCGAAAGATGGTCTTTAACCCTTATCATTCTGATACACCCATTGCTTGAAATACATTTGACCGATAGTTCCAGGGTGGTGCCAGAATAGCTTGTCCCTGAGGCGCCAAGCTATTCTGGCAGCACCCTGGAACTAAAACAGTTGATCCATCTCGTAATCTGTAAT
Source organism: Semisulcospira habei (assembly GCA_036245525.1). Classification (NCBI taxonomy): domain Eukaryota; kingdom Metazoa; phylum Mollusca; class Gastropoda; family Semisulcospiridae; genus Semisulcospira; species Semisulcospira habei. The sequence continues at coordinate 8,616,965 of BTPG01000005.1, forward strand.
GTAGCCTTCATAGGACAATAAGCACATTTTACAAAATCGGCCTCAGGATGTAATGGGTTAATCGCGGGTGGCACTTTTTCCCTTTATGACTTCTCTTGAGAGGGCAATGGTCTTTGAACACGACTTTTTCTGGCACAAGGGGTGGTTACTCTCGAAACAGGTTCTTGTGTACTTTAAAGGCTCAGCAAACTATGAAACTTGTTAAAACTTGTCACCCAACAGAAGAAGGATAAACCGTGATTGTTTGATTGTTGAAAGGTTTGGATTATTCCTTTTAACCCTTTTAGCCCCAGGAGCCTGCAGCGGGAGATGGATTGATCATGATAATTCAAGGGTAGTGCCAGATGAGCTTGGCGCCTTCAGGTGCCAAGCTCATCTGGCACTACCCTTGAATTATCATGATCAGTCCATCTCCTACAACTGGTACATAGTCGTTCGGCAACACCTCCAAAATTTGAGAAATGGTACCTTGGGGCAAAAAAAAAGGGTTAACAGAGTTTTCCACTCAAAAAGAAGAAAGATTGCTGAAAAGGGTGACGCGCAAACACGGTGTGTTCCTTGAACTATCATGGTTAACTCATTCAGCCCGATGGCCGTACTTCCCAAATTTGGGAGGTGTCATCTAATAACTGTGCACCAGTGGCAGGAGATGGATCGACCATGATAATTCAAGGGCAGTGCCAGGTTAGCTTAGCCCCAACAGGCGCCAAGCAAATGTGGCACTACCCTTGAATTATCATGGTCAACCCATCTCCTGCTGTAGTGCGTCAGGGCTGAATGGGTTAATGTGTCCTTTACATTGAGCCCAGAGGTTGAAGTATCTCATCAAAATGTAGGAGTTTCCCTCAGAAGATTATATGACTGATCAGGAAACACATTGACTATGATAGTTCAAGGTGTTGCCAGAATTGCTTGGCGTCTGTAGGTGCCAAGCTATTCTAGCACTAGCTTCGAACTATACTGGTTCAATTTATATCTTATATCTGTTGTCAGGGCTGAAAGACTTGAGGACCCTACCAAAATGTAGAAAAATGATCAGCTTTAAGGCAGAAGGGTTAACGTTTCTCTCGTGTGTTTCCAGACATTGGTGCCGTCATAAAAAGGAAGTCTACCCGACAAGCAGCCTCCGAAGACAAGGCAGAGAAGAAGGATGGTTTGGATGAGGATGACTCTGACTTTGAGCCTGCTGGTGCGCGCAAACGTTTCCGCAGCAAGCTTCTAGATGCGAAGGTGTCGGAGAGCGACTCGGAAGAGGATATTGTGAGGAAGAAAAAGACCATAGGGCAAGTGAATTACATGCTGCGAGAGGCTTTGCCTTAGAACTTTACCCCTTGTATGTGCAGCCACCCATTCTGTACAGTAGTGTTGGTTGCATGTGCAAGGGGGTTAACCCATTTAACCCCACGGACGTATTTTAAAGGTGTCATCTAATGACTACCAGTTGCAGGGGATGGATCAACCAGGATAATTCAGGGGTAGTGCCAGATTAGTTTGGCACCATCAGGCGCTAAACTGATTGGCACTTGAATTATCAGTATCATATTATCAGTATCATGGTCAATCCTTCTTTTGCTGTAGTGTTTCAGGGCTTAATGGGTTAAGCACTACAGTAGATTGAACGCCTGCCAGCTACGACCTCTGGCGTCAAGGCATGCACATTTTCAACAGGAAGCATAGACCTTGACCCTTTTAGCCCCAGATCCCTACAGCAGGAGATGGCTTGACCATGATAATTCCAGGGTGGTGCCAGATTAGCTTGGCACCTTCAGGCGCCAAGCTAATCTAGCACTACTCTTGAATTATGGTCAAGCCATCTCCTGCAACTGGTACAGTCGTTGGGCAACACTTCCAAAATTTAAGAAATGGGACCTTCGGGCTCAAAGGGTTAATGAGCCAAGACAGCTTTGGATCTTATGACGATCTGGTGTCCAGGGATTGAACTAACTGGGTACTGTGCAAAGATTCATTACTTTCAATGCGAAGCTTATTTGGTCTGTGTGGAGTATTTTTCATGTAGTGAGACTGCTGGAATTTAGTTTCGGTAGCGCTTTTTGTCATGATCATTCCTGCAGGAATCATGGCGACAAAAATCACCAACGGCTGAACAGTTAACCCTTTTAGCCCCAAGGTCCCATTTCTCAAATTTTGGAGGTGTTGCCTAACTACTATGTGCCAGTTGTAGGAGATGGATTGATCATGATAATTCAAGAGTAATGCCAGATGAGCATGGCGTCTGAAAGCACCAAGCTCATCTGGCACTACCCTTGAATTATCATTGATCAACATCAATCCATCTCCTGCTGAAGGGTCCCAGGGCTAAAAAGGTTAATTAATATGTGTAGGCATATATCTTAGCACCAACGCTAAAGTATCACACTTTTCTTTGCAGTGTGTATGGATATATGTTAAATGTGCAAGTGTTAGGAATAAACGTATTAGATAAATTCTGTGTTACCCCGCTGCTGTCCGTAACGCGTTTATTTTCTCAAAATCATTACCGATGACATTACTAATTGGAACCTTCACTAACTCATAAATTTAGCCAAAAACTTACTGTGTGACTAGGGGTGGCAACGACTGGGGAGCCAGCCATAGCCCGGATACCCCGAGTGGTCTCGCGTACTACCTTATCCGGTGGCGCACTCACCCTTTCCCGCCAGTGACTTCGCTAGCTCAGTTCGGACGGTCGTGTGCACCTCGTGCTCCGACCTTTCACTGTGTGAACTCTACTTGGGATCTCGACTTGTGTGATTCTTGGTCCTGTTAAGGAAGGAAAAAGATTATAAAAGAAAAAGAAAGAAAGATTATTCTATACTTGTGTGGGTTGTGTGATTCTGTATTCAAAATGGACCGGTAAAGCTTAATAATAATAATACATAGTTTTTATATAGCGCCCTTCCCCACGAACAGCAAGCTCGGAGCGCTTTACAGCACAAAAAAAAAAAAAAAAAAATATTAAAAAGGAGAAAAATTAGAACGCACTCACTCTTTAAATAAACATCTGCTCGCACCATGTAGGCGCATTCCTAACACAAAACACACATACACACATACACACACACACACACACACACACACACACACACACACACACACACACACACAGCCTATCAACATGGGGAAACAACCAACATTTCCAGGCAAAGAAGTACCCAACAGAGAAAGAAACACACTTAGAAAAAACGGTACAACACAATTTATTAATATTTCGGGTAAATACCCTTTGTCAAAATAGACAAACAAACAGAGACATTAGCCGCTACTTATCTTCAGATGCAGAAGGAATGTGGCAACACATCCAGGCAGCACATCCAGACTAAGCTAATCTTGATATGCTACCTGGAAAAGATGGGTCTTCAAATTTGTTTTGAAGGTCAACAGGGTAGGGGAAAGACGGACATGCAGTGGAAGTGAGTTCCAGACGTGAGGGGCCTGATAACTGAAAGAACGGGCACCAGCAGTTTTTAGGCTGACTCTGGGCTGAACAAGCAGTTTTTGTGAGCTTGAGCGTAGACTTCTACTAGGATTGTGTGAGGCAAGGGAAGAAGACAGATATGCAGGAAGCGTATTGTCATAGTGTTTGTATGCCAAAGTGGCCAGCTTGTACTCTATTCTCTGTTTGACAGGTAGCCAGTTACTTACTTACTTACGCCTGTCACCCCTACCCGGGTATAGGCCGTCGACGAGAGACCTCCAGCAACTCCTGTCCTGTGCTTCTCCTTCGATTCTACTCCAGGTGGTTCCCAGTCTCTTGATGTCTGCTTGGAGGTCTCGACGCCAGGAGTTTCTCGGCCTACCTCTTTTCCTCTTTCCCTGGGGGTTCCATGACAATGCCTGCCTAGTGATACTGGAAGCTGGCTTTCTCAGACTGTGACCGATCCATCCCCATCTTCTTCGCCCAATTTCATTCTCTGCTGTTATCTGCTCTGTTCTCTCCCAGAGTCTGACGTTGCTGATCTTCTCTGGCCAGTGGATTTTCAAAATTCTTCTAAGGCAACTGTTCATGAAGGTCTGTACTCTGTTGACTGTGGTTTTTGTCAATCTCCATGTCTCTGCTCCATATAGGAGAACTGCTTTTACATTGGAGTTGAAAATCCGGATTTTGGTGTGTTGTGACAGCTCTCTGGAACTCCACACTTTTTTCAACTGGAGAAAGGCTGCTCTGGCTTTACCGATTCGTGCTCTGACATCTGCATCAGTGCCGCCTTTTTTGTCTATGATGCTCCCGAGATAGGTGAAGGACTCCACCTCCTCCAACGGGGTGCCAGCAAGCAAGACTGGTTCTTCCCTGGTTGCGTTCAGCCTCATTGTCTTTGTTTTCTGTTTGTGAATGGTGAGGCCCACTTGGGACGAGATGTCAGCAAGCCTCGTGGTCTTGTCCTGCATTTGTTGATGAGTGTGGGACAGTAATGCCAAGTCGTCTGCAAAATCGAGGTCGTCAAGCTGTGTCCACAGTGTCCACTGTATTCCACTTCGTCTGTGCTCTGTGGTCATCTTCATGACCCAGTCTATGGCCAGTAGGAAGAGGAACGGAGACAGCAGACACCCCTGCCTGACACCAGTTCTGACCTGGAGCTCTCTGGTGAACTGCCCTTCGTGGATCACGCGACATGTCATGCCATCATAGCTGTTCTTGATCAGGCGGACGAGCTTTGTGGGTACACCGTAGTGTCGTAGGAGTTTCCACAGAGTCTCTCGGTCCATGCTGTCAAATGCTTTCTCATAATCCACAAAGTTGACGTACAGCGGGGAGCTCCACTCCAGAGACTGTTCCACGATGATGCGGAGAGTGGCGATCTGGTCTGTACATGATCGGTTCTTCCTGAATCCTGCTTGCTGGTCTCTCAGCTGGGGGTCAACGGAGCTCTTCATTCTCTCTAGGATGATCCTGTTGAAGACCTTTCCTGGTACTGACAGCAAGGTGATTCCTCTGTAGTTGGAACACTTGCTGAGGTCGCCTTTCTTGGGAAGCTTGATTAGGTACCCCTCCTTCCAGTCAGCTGGCATCACCTCCTCTTCCCAGATCTTTCCAAACAGTGGGTACAGCATCTCAACTGTTGTCTCTAGGTCTGCTTTCAGAGACTCCGCTGGGATGCCATCTGGCCCTGCTGCTTTGCCATTCTTCAAAAATGCCACTGCTTTTCTGATCTCTTCCCGGCTGGGTCTGTCACAGCTGATGGGTAGGTCGGTCTCTGCCGGCTGGATGTCGGGGGGGGTTGGGTGGGCCTAGGTCTGTTCAGTAACTCTTCAAAATACTCGGCCCATCTGTCGAGTTGGTCTGCTCTGTCTGCAATAGGCTTGCCTTCTTTGTCTTTTACTGGTCTTTCTGTATGGCCATACTTACCCGACAATCTTCTGGAAATGTCGTAGAGCTGTTTCATGTTGCCGCTGCCTGCTGCCTTTTCTGCCTCTGCTGCCAGGCTGTCTGTGTAGGCCCTCTTGTCTGCCCTGATACTCCTCTTCACCTCACGGTTGGCTTCCGAGTATTCCCCCTGTGCCCTTACTTTGGCTGCTCTCGTGCGACTGTTGTTGACCGCTGCTTTCTTCTGCTTCCTCGCTTCTATCTTCTTCAAGGTCTGTGCCGACAGCCAGTCCTTGTGGTGGTGTTTCCTGAACCCTACAGTGTCTTTGCAGGTTGAGTTCAGCGCCTCTCTAACTGCCTTCCACTGCTGTTCTGTGGTGACCGCCTCCTCTTCATTTACTAGCTCCTGTAGCGCTTGAAACCGGTTGGACAGCACCAGTTTGAACTCTTCTCTAACTCCAGTTTCTCTCAGGAGGCCTACATTATAGCGCTGTCTTCTTGTTGTCTCTGTGCGGCTTTTCTTTAGCTTGAGCTTCATTCTTAAGGTAAGCAGATGGTGGTCTGAGGCGACATCTGCTCCCCTCCTCACTCGAACATCTTGAAGGGATCTTCTAAATTTCTTGCTAATACAGATATGGTCTATTTGGTTCTCTGTTGTATGGTCAGGTGAGACCCAAGTTGCTTTGTGTATTCTTCTGTGTGGGAAGATGCTGCCTCCAATGACAAGTCGGTTTAGAGCACAAAAGTCTACAAACCTCTCCCCGTTCTCACTCATCTCCGAGCCTAGTCCCTGTCTCCCCATCACCTCTTCGTATCCGGTGTTGTCCTCCCCTATTTTGGCATTAAAATCGCCCATGACGATGGTGATGTCTCGCTCCGCACATTTGTCCACGGCACTCTGGAGTCGGTCGTAGAACTCTTGTTTCTCTTCCTCGTCACTGTCATTGGTGGGCGCATAACACTGGATGACGTTCAGCTTGAGCTTTTTCTTGGTTCTAAAGGCTGCTGTTATAATTCTTGGCCCAAGAGGTTCCCAGCCCATCAGCGCTCTCTGTGCCACTGGTGACAGCATGAGTGCTACTCCTTCTGTATGGGGGGCATTCTCCTCTTCATGACCTGAATACAGAACCATCTCCCCACTTAACAGCCTTTTCTGGCCAGACTGCGGCAGCCTTTTCTGGCCAGACTGCGTCCATCTGGCTTCACTGATGCCTAGCAGGGAAAGGTTGTACTTTTGCATTTCCGCTGCTATCTGGGCGGCCTTGCCGCTCTGGTACATGGTCTTGACGTTCCATGTGCCCATGGTTGTATCCCTGGATAGAGAGAGGCGGCTCGGTCCTGTGGCTTCCGAAGACTTCCGGCTTTCACCACAGGACGTCATAAGTCTTCTAGTAGAAGAACCTTCCTCCTCCAGGAAAGGAATTACTGTTAGTCTTTTCGTCGGCGTTTTTGTAGCTATTTCCTTTTTTGCAGGGTGGGGAAGCTACCCCCACGCCCAACCCCCTTACTAGGAGGACCAGGGGTTTTCTGTCGGGGTCACCTTCCCTTAGACCATGTTGGTTCACGGCACCTTATTTCATTCGGTGCACCCCTCTCACGAGGGACCCCCTATCCACCACCCAGGGGACGCGCCTCAACGCCGTATGGTCCCAGCGCGAGGACAGGTAGCCAGTGGAGATGCTTTAGCAGTGGTGTGACATGATCAGTACGTTTTTTGCGAAGGACTAACCGGGCTGCATTATTCTGGATACGCTGAATGCGAGTGAGTTGATCAGATGAGATACCAACAAGGAGGGAATTACAGTAATCTAGACGGGACAGAATGCGAGTGCATACGAGCTGGGCAGTAGCCTTTTCTGTCAAAAAGCATCTGATCATGCCTATTCTGCGGAGCTCCAGGTAGGCAGTGCGGCAAAGATGGCTAACCTGTTTTTCCATCGATAAACTTGAATCCAGGAATACACCCAGATTTTTTACATAGGATTTGAAAGAAATGTCTTGGCCACCTATGGAAATATGATCACAGCTGGAGGCGGATGTTCTAGCTCGAGTACCAACAAGCATGCTCTATGTTTTATCATCATTTAACTTGAGTCTGTTGCAAGTCATCCAGTCTTTGACTTCAACTATACACTTCTCCACATTGGAGACAATGGTCTGCAGTTTACCAGGATGGTCAGACTTAGAGATCTGAGCTTCGGTTACTGCCTCAGCTGGCGTTTTGACCGGGTGACGGCATTTCCCGAATTTCACAATTTTCGAATTTGTATGTACACGACCGGTTGGGAACTCGGACCCTCCTTTAGGCTCCGAGCACTCGCAAGGCCTATGTCTGTCTTATGTTACAGTGCTCAAGTGAGGACTTGCACCCTGTGTGGCGAATTTCAATGGCCTAGTGACGTGCATGATGTTTTGTCTTCCCTGTTCAGGCTGTTCCTCCAGTTGACCGTGCGCGCTATGCACTACTTGGAAGGAAGACCGTTGGTCACAACTTTGGGCCTTTTACAGGAGAGAAAGGCCGGCGCGCAAAGGCGCTGCCGTACCTTTGAATGTGAGGCATAGAAATGCAGTTTCAGACATCGGTTATGTGTCAGTGCAAAAACGGGTCCTGCTGCCCCCACAGGTGCCTCGTGCAGTGCTGCCTCGTCCTGCGCGGACGATTGAGCCTAGTAGCAGCCTTAGGGATTCGCCATCCCGCACGGCACCAAGAGCTCTGTTATACCCTTCAATCCACAGAAGGGGAGACAGGCCAGGCAGGGGTTCGCCACCCTCTGATTTAGTTAGGCCTTTGAGAGCTCAGTCCCCCCACAGAGAATATGTTCGGTGAAACAGTAGCCCTCCTGGCAATAAGAGAACCCAGGCAGCAGAAACGGGGACCCCCCCCCCCCTCGGACTGGAGAGCGCCCTTCTGCCGTAGGCCGGACCAGCGCCTGGACAGGGTCACACCTTCGGGGACTCACTCCGAGGGAGACAGGATGTCAAAGCACAATGTTGATTGGTCTCGGGGTAAGGTAAGAGAAAGAGAAATTTTGGGGTCCAGAGATGTAGAGTGGCACCACTGGCGTTCCACTGGCGATGTTAACCTCCTTCGGGAGCGGACCACTGTGGTCAGTTCTAGAGAGAGTAAAGAGAGAGAGAAAATATGAATAGACGGACTCTCAAAACACAAAGATACCAAAGAGTTCGATCTTCGCGTTCGGATGAACGGGCGCAGCGTATGGAGTAGACGCGGGACAGAGACCGCATTCGAGTGGACGTCGCGCCTTCTCAATCTTCTTCATTAGATCGGAAGTCCAGTTCTTACGTCTTGCACCAACGGACATGGTCACGACAACGGGATGCTCAGTTTCCAGCCAGGCGCAGCAGATCTGCGGACCGGTCGGACAGCCATCGCGCGCGCCTCAGGAGGAACAGGTTCGTCGACAGTGGGGTGAACTCTCTCGGGACAACTGGTGGACGGAGACGACTTTTCGGCGGGATCGGAGCAGTCCTCACCGACCTACCACAGGCCAGGATTGCAGACGCCCGGCGGAGACTTCGTTCCGGTTGACACTTGGACCTACCACTACTGCTTTGATTTCTCGGCGTGCGGCGGTGGACGGGGAGGCACTTAGTCTTCATCCGAAGGATTCGGTGTCAATGCTGGGAATCGACGATGAAGACGCACCGACTTCACCTGGACAGCGTTCTCCTATCTCCAGCATTGCTGTGGGCGCGACTTCGATGTCTTCTACTTGTGGGGATTTGCATGAAGCGGCTCACCTCATTGCTGCGTTTCTTCCGCCGGAACACTGTCCACCTTCTCCACCTATGAAGAGGAAGGTGGTGGCGATGGTCGACACCTCGGCAGGCCAAGCGCATCATCAAGACTCTACCTCAACCGGCAGGTTTCAGGGACCTCTCGGAAGCGTTCTCAGCACATCTTCGCACGGACGGAGTTGGAGAGCAGGGATTCTTCTCCGACATGCGTTGGCCGGTGGGAATCGACGTAGATTTCCGTCAAGACTGGTATGCGGGACCTCCCAGGCATTCAGCTGTACTCTTCCTACAGTGGACAAGGAGGCCTTCGTCCAAGCAGGACTAACACAGTGTTCCCTGTCGGGAGCACTGGACAAGACGGCCGCACTGGTTCGGAATTCCCTGGCGTGCACCGGTTTCCTGGAGATGGTGACACAGTCGGTCAGGAGGATGGAGAACACCTGGGATCTTGGGGCTTCAGCTCCCTTACGGGAGATCCATGCGGTACTGATTGCGGCGAATAGAGTGGCCTTCCCTGCTTCAGTCAATGCCATGGCGGCAGCTTTGAATTACGATCTGTTACGATGGGATGAGCTTCTGAAACGATGCACCACACTTCCAGCTTCGTTGAAGGCGCAACTGCGACAGGCACCCTTGGGCGGCAACCTGCTGTTCGGACCGACGTGGCAGGAGGTACGGGAGTCCAACAAGGATCTGTGGCCAGCCCCAGCTAGAGTAGTCTTGGCACACTTTCAGTCAGCCCACAGAGCCGTGGGTCGTGCCCTGCGGTTCTTCAGACCCTCCTCTTCCCGACAGTCCCGAGGCCGAGGCGTCCGGCGCGTTCGCGTGCCTTCCCCGCACCCTCCACTCCCTGGTCCAGAGGCTCTCGGCAACGGGGCCGCGGCCGGGCTCGCTGACCTGTCCCCGATCCTCCCACCGATTCCTGCTGGGTCTCTGGTCGGTGGGAGGTTAGCTCTTCACAGCGGAGCATGGAAACAGCTGTTTTCGGACGACCCTTGGATCATCTCGACAGGGAGGGCGTGAGGATCTCCTTCCAGTCACCTCCCCCACTGAGACACGCGCCCCTTTGGACGCAAGTACCATTAGAATGAGACAGGGCGACAGCGTTACAGAGCTAAGTGGAGGCACTTTTACAGAAGGAGGCCACGGAGGTGGTCCTGCGTTGCGACTCCCCTGCATTCTACAGTCGTCTCTTCCTCATACCGAAACCAGGGGGGAAATGGAGGCCGATCATCGATCTTTCGGCTCTAAACAAATTCATTGTGGCACCACAATTCAAGATGGAAGCGGCCAGAGCGCTGCGAGCAGCGGTACGTCCTCTGGATTTTGCAGTAAGCCTCGACCTCGCGGATGCGTATCTGCACGTTCCCATCCATCCAGCTTCGCGATGTTACCTACGCTTCGCCTTTCAAGGGATTGTTTACCAGTTTCGGGCCCTACCTTTCGGACTGAACCTCAGCCCTTGGGTTTTTACCAGAATTGTGGACAGTGTGATGGCAAGGTTCCGACAGACAGCTTCCAGTCCGACATCCAACTACCTGGACGCTTGATGTTACGGAACCAGGTGACGTGCATTTTGAAGACCTACAGAGATGGCCTGCTCGCACTACTCCGTCATCTGGGATTCCTAGTCAACGGAGGCAAGTCTGATTTGGTACCGTCTCGCCCCTTTGTTCACCTGGGCATGGAGTTTTTAACCAATCTAAATCGAGTAAGACTACCGGAGGGACGGATTTAGACTGTAATGGAAGCGGCGTTTGGGGCGATACGCGCGGAAGCCCTACCGGCCAGATCCTGGCTTCGTTTGTTAGGCCTGCTAAGCGCAGCAACAGATCTCCTTACTCTAGGCAGACTGTATGCGCGACCGATTCAGCTTTACCTACTCCTACATCGGCGCTCCTTCTCGGGCGATCTAGAGACCTTGGTCCTGACAACGGAGTTAGTACAGTCTCATCTGTGGCGTTGGATGGACAGTACTTGGCTAGCGTCAGGGATTCCCCTCTTCTCCCCGCCGCCTCACCTATCTATATGCACGGATGCGAGCAACTCAGGTTGGGGAGCCCACCTGTTACCACAGTTAGCCACGACCTCAGGCCGTTGGACAGAAGTAGAGGCAGGCAGACAGGCTGGCGATGAAAGTGGCGTGGCTAGCACTCATCGCTTGGGAAGATCGACTAACGCAAAACGAGGTGCTTGTGCTCTCCGACAACTCGACAGTCGTCGCATACATCCAGAACCAAGGGGTACGCGCGCACCCTCCCTCTGCATACTCGTATATCAAGTCTTCCTGTGGTGCAGGGACCGGGGCATTACCCTTCGGGCGCGACACATTCCGGGTCACCTAAACGTTCTGGCAGATGCTCTCTCTCGGCGGGGTCAGATGCTTCACACGGAGTGGTCTCTTCGGCCATATATCTTCCAGCTACTCTGCGCGCGTTAGGAGACACCGATGATTGATCTTTTTGCCACGAGATGGAACAACAATCTTCCCCTGTTCGTCTCCCCCATTCCGGATCCACTAGCCTGGGCCATGGACGCGTTATCCATTTCTTGGGAAGGACTCCAGGTGTACGCGTTTCCTTCCACAGTGCTGGTTCCGAAGATCATTCAGAAACTCGGGGACAGCAACACGATTATGATACTAGTGGCCCCTTTCAACTGGGCCAAGAGCTGGACCACTGAGCTCTTGGCTCTGGCGACGGATCCGCCTATGATACTTCCCACTCCAAGTACAATGCTCAAACAACCAAAGCAGCATCTTTTCCACCCGTGCCCAGAACGGCTGATGCTACACGCATGGAGATTGTCCGGCAAGCCCTCTCAGCTAGAGGCTTTTCGGGTCGTGCAGTGGAGGCTATCTCTACAGCCAGAAGGGTCTCAACTCGTAATGTCTACGAAGGGAAGTGGCATGTGCTCCAGTCCTGGTGCGCCGTGGAGCGACTTTCCTCCACGGATCTAACTACTCCCCAGTGGGCCGAGTTCTTCCTGTGGCTTTTCATCAGACAGAAGTTGGCACCCATCACCATACACGGTTACCTGGCAATGATGGCAGACACATATAGACACTTGGGACGACCCGATCCGGAAGCTTGCAAAGACTTGGCAGATCTGATGTCCCGTTTTGATCTGCAACGCCCGGCATCACGCTCGTTAGTTCCACGATGGGACCTGTCTTGGGTGGTCACCTGGCTGAACTTAAGAGATTCGAGCCACTACAGTTAGCAAGGTTGGGAGATCTTACTAGGAAGACCTATTTCCTACTTGTGCTTGCCACAGCCTCACGAGTTAGTGAAATACACGCCTTTTCGGTACGTCCCGCCTATCTCCAACGTAGGACTGATGGATTGGTTCAACTACTGATGGACCCTGCCTTTTTGGCTAAGAACCGAGTTCCTACTGTCGCCCCACAAGTCGTAACAGTTCGACCGCTCAGGGCAAGGGATCAGACACGGGACTCACAACTTCAGGACCCTGTTAGGGCTCTTAAAGTGTATCTGGCTCCGGGCAGACGAGACATTTCGGCGCAAACTATCTCGTCCTGGATACGTTGGGTTATCCGTGAGGCATATAAAGAGCTCGCCCCAGAACAAGCGAAAACGATGCGCATCCGGGCTCATGAAGTCCGAGCAGTGGCAGCGAGCATCGCCTTTGACAGAAACTGTGCAGTGAGAGACATTGTGGCAGCCGTGGGTTGGCGGGCTGAGTCTACCTTCGCCCGCTTTTACCTAAGAGACTTATCTGGCCAGCGCACCATCTTGACCTTGTGGGGGACATCTCGGCAGCGCAACACTCCCTCCCGGCGCCGCAGGCGCCATAGGTACGCCTAGCTAAAATTATCGGGAGTGGGCACAATGGGAGGGGCCTCGATAGTCGGCTCGCTTCGCGGGTTTTGGAGGGGTTCCAAACTAGCGGCACCCTCCTCCTTTTCGTAATTCCAATTAGTAATGTCATCGAAAATGATTTTGAGAAAATAAATAAATTTTTCTTAAAATGTATTTTTTTCGAAAAATACTTACAGATGTCATTACTCAGAGGTCCCTCCCTCCTACCCCGCTTGCCGCAGTGGTGCTAGGTTCAGTCGCTGGCGGGAAAGGGTGAGTGCGCCACCGGATAAGGTAGTACAGGAGACCACTCGGGGTATCCGGGCTATGACTCCCCTGTGGTTACCTCCCCTAGTACAAGGGGCACACAGTAAGTTTTTTGGGTAAAATTATGAGTTAGCGAAGGTTCCAATTAGCAATGTCATCGGTAAGTATTTTTCGAAAAAAATACATTTTAAAGAAAAATTAATTTTGTTGAGCTGATTTCTGCAGGAATCGCCTCGACAAAGTGTGCTACACACAGCTAAAGAGCGAAGTACATGATGTAGCCCCAGGCACACTACGCTGGTGGTGGCTGTGTGAACAGGGCGAAGTACATGATGTAGCCCCAGGCTCAGTATGCTGGTGGTGGTTGTATGAACAGGGCGAAGTACATGATGTAGCCCCAGGCTCAGTATGCTGGTGGTGGCTGTGTGAACAGGGCGAAGTACATGATGTAGCCCCAGGCGCAGTATGTTGGTGGTGGCTGTTTGAACAGGGCGAAGTACATGATGTAGCCCCAGGCTCAGTATGTTGGTGGTGGTTGTATGAACAGGGCGAAGTACATGATGTAGCCCCAGGCGCAGTATGTTGGTGGTGGCTGTGTGAACAGGGCGAAGTACATGATGTAGCCCCAGGCTCAGTATGCTGGTGGTGGTTGTATGAACAGGGCGAAGTACATGATGTAGCCCCAGGCTCAGTATGCTGGTGGTGGCTGTATGAACAGGGCGAAGTACATGATGTAGCCCCAGGCGCAGTATGTTGGTGGTGGCTGTTTGAACAGGGCGAAGTACATGATGTAGCCCCAGGCTCAGTATGCTGGCGGTGGCTGTTTGAACAAGAGGGTTGATTTTTGTGTGATTTTATGTGTTTACAGTATAAAGAGAAAAAGAACATCTGATGACGATGATGACAGTTACAAAGAAAATGACGGCAGTGACGCAGACTCTGATGATGGTGGTGACAGCATTGTTGACAGTGATGAAGTGAGCAAGGGGGGTGGCGACGTCTCGGACGACTCCACAGCAGGAAAGAAGGGGGCGAAAGGCAAAGGAAAGGGCAAAGGAAAGGGGAAAGACAAAGGAAAGAAGAGACGGAGGATAAAAAAGATAAAAGATTCATCGGAGGAGGGTGAAGCAGAGGTAAATTTGGTGCATATGCAGCGATTTCTTGACCCTTAACCCTTTTAGCCCCAGAGCCCTACAGCAGGAGATTGCTTGACCATAATTCAAGGGTAGTGCCAGATTAGCTTGGGGCCTTAAGGTGCCAAGCTAATCCGGCACTACCCTTAAATTATCATGGTCAAGCCATCTGCAACTGGTACATAGTCCGGCAACACCTCCAAAATTTGAGAAGTGGGACCTTGGGGCTAAAAGGATTGAGCCCGTTCTTAATTGGATGAACCTTTGATCGGCAAACAGAGATCGGAGAAAATCGGCGATCTTTTGGTTTGTTTCTTAATTGAGGTTGAACAGACCTGAACAGATCTAGGCGAACTTGAGCAAACTAGGTTCGCCATGGTTCTCTTTCCTGAATTGAAGTGCTTGGTTTGGCGGAAGTAGGTCTGAGAAGTTGTTCAAAATGGCTGCCGCAATGCAGCTTCGCAATTTGGAAGATTTTTGGCTCACGTGCGAAGCAGAAGTGAGTATGTTCTCGGCCAGTGGTCATCCGTCCGCCGTCGTCTGTGGTAAACTTTAACGTTGGCATTTTCTCTGAGACTATTCAAGCCACAGTCTTCAAACTTGCCCCAAGGATACTTTATGGCAAGACCTTTCTAAACATACCAATTTGAGTGACCTCTCACAAAGGTCAAGGTCGAGGGGATGAGGAAATAGGCCAAAAATAGCTATATTTTGACATAATTTATTTTTTCTCAAATACTATTTACAACTTCATACCCAAACTCGGTACAAAGATAACTGATGATAAGATGTTTCTATGCATACTAATTTGGTTGATCCCTCGGACAGGTCAAGGGTCACAAGAGCTCAGGAAATATGTAAAAATAGCCATATTTTGACAAAAGATGTTTTTTTCTCAAATACTATTCACAACTTCAAACTGAAATTTGGTACAAAGATGCCTGATAGTAAGACCTATCTATGCATACTAATTTGGATGACCCCTCAGAAAGGTCAAGGTCAAAAGTGCTCAGGGAATGGGTCCAAAATAGCCATATTTTGACAAGATGTTTTTTTTTCTCAAATACTATTCACAACTTCAAACCCAAACTTGCTACAGAGATACCTGATCGGAAGACCTTTCTGTGCATACTAATTTGGTTGATCCCTCTGAAAAGTCAAGGATCACAAGAGCTCAGGAAATAGGTCCAAAATGGCCATATTTTGACAAAAGATGTTTGTTCTCAAATACTATTCACAACTTCAAACCCAAATTTGGTACATAGATACCTGATGGTAAGAGCTATCTATGCATACTAATTTGGATGGCCCTTCGGAAAAGTCAAGGGTCACAAGAGGCCGGCAAATGTGTGTAAAATACCCATTTTTTTTTTATATATATAAAATTGTAGGTATTATCAAAATTTTAGCAAATTTTTCAATCAAATTTGGCACAAAGGTAGCTAATGATAAGACCTGCCTATGCATACTAATTTAGTCGACTCATCGCAAAGGTCAAGGGTCACCGGGAGGTTGACAGATAAGTGAAAAATGCTTACATTGTCAGAAAACACGAATTTTGCTGGTGCAAAAGCCAGCCCTTTACTTATTGTCACAAAGGTCACACATATGTAAATAGGTCATACACGTGAGCCATAATGGCTTTGTCTTTCTTGTTTTTTTATACTCCTTGCAGGAGGTATTCCACAAACAGCGTTGCACCTCCCACAAATCAATAAAATAGGTCTTGTTCTTCGCACGAAAGTGAAATATCGCCACCCGCCATGGTTGTTGGATTGGTGACTATCTTCTTATCTCCAAAGCAGAAGAAGGTAAAAGTTTTGACCAATCAGAGAAAAGGATTGCCTTGGATTGCTCAACATGTCATGCGATCTTTTCCCGACAGCGAACTATGGTTTGCTGAGGTTCGTGAACTACTTTGAACTAGTTCGCCGTATCTTTGGATCATCCAATTAAGAACCAACCTGGTTCGCCTGATATCACGAACTCTAGATCATCAGAGTTAGCGAACAAATGTACGGGTAGATTCGTCCAATTAAGAACGACCTTTAAGAATGCAGCCTCTCTACTGTAAACAGTTTCGGCAGCTTTATGCACGAGGCAGTCCTGCCTACTCTTACGATTTCGCCGTATTTCTTGCGAGTTTGGGTGTTTTTTACGGTCTTCTGGTCATGTATCAATTTTCTACCGTAGCTTTTTACGGTATTTTGGGGTTTGTTTTGGCAAAAAGACAGTTTGACTGTGCCGTTTCTGCCGGTAGTAGTAAGCCTGATCCTGATTGGCTACTGTGTGCTGACCTTTAATTTTGTCTAGCCAATTGGAAAGCGCGTCTATGTTCGCGTTCATTCTAGCGGATGGGATCGCTTTACTTTCTTAGTTTGAGGTTCACGGTTGGCACGAAATCATGCATCAAAACGAGTACACAAAACAGATGAGGAAACAGAAGCGGATGAACGTCTGTATAATTCGTTTTTTAATGATATGTGTATTTATTATACACTTAATAATAAAAACACAACAGAGAACAGCAAAGTCCTGTCCTTAGGAAGCAAGGTCTGCCGCTTTCGTTTTAAATGCATGTGTTTACAAACATGGCGACATACGTTCCATCGAGCGACAGTGACCCAGAATTTACAGCTATTTCGGAGTAAATTGGCAACAATCCAGTTTCCGAGTCGGAGGGAAGTGACATAAGTGTGTCTAGTGTGCATACTAGCGATCTGTCGGACTGGCATGACAAAGATACCAGAATATTTCTGCAGTGTTTACCGAGGCAACGACTGCAAGATGGCGGCGGCGAT
This sequence comes from Semisulcospira habei, assembly GCA_036245525.1. Taxonomy (NCBI): domain Eukaryota; kingdom Metazoa; phylum Mollusca; class Gastropoda; family Semisulcospiridae; genus Semisulcospira; species Semisulcospira habei. The sequence goes on from BTPG01000005.1 coordinate 8,634,048, forward strand.
GCTATCTGGCATCAGCGGCCAATTTCAGACCCTGTTTTGCAGCCTTTAACGCGATATGTGGGCCCAACAATTCCACTTGAGTTGGAAGCGACACCACTTGATTATTTGTATCAGTATTTCCCTGCAGAAATGTTCGAAACTTTCGCCCAACAGATGAACTTGGCGATCAATTTGTAGCAACGTCCGCCGACGAGATATGTGAACTTCGATTACCTGAAGGATTATCAGTGGATTGCCTGATCATCATGATCACTAATGTAAAACTATCTCACTCCACTATCACACACATTCATTTTCACACACTGACACATTTTTCAGTTTAATGTCTTTTGTTTGTCCTTTACAGATATCAAAATAATCAAGGTGCATTTTTTCAGTTAATTTACCTGTAATTAGTTACAGTAAATATTGTAAACAGGTACCAAATTATACTCCATCACAACATGAAGTACTATCCATCCATATGTGAGCTAAGAAAAAAACAAAGAGACTTAAACATCTGTCTATTCCAAAAAGTTATGAACGCTTTGGTGAAGTAGCCCATTTTCTCAGTAATTTTCTTACTATCTTTTAGGTATGTAGTGGGTTAATTTTGTGTGTAAAGAGGTTCTGCCAGTGTCACTTGAAATAATTGGCTCGTGTGTGAAGCAAAAGTGAGTATGTTTTGGGCCAGTGGTTGTCTGTCTGTTGTCCGTCCGTCGTCCGCCGACATCTGTCATCCCTGGTGAACTTTAACGTTGGCATTTTCTCGGAGACTATTCAAGCCACAGTCTTCAAACTTGGCCCAAGGATACTTTGTGGCAAGACCTTTCTAAACATACCAATTTGAGTGACCTCTCACAAAGGTCAAAGTCACAAGGGATCAGGAAATAGGTAAAAAATAGCTATATTTTGACATAATTTATTTTTTCTCAAATACTATTTACAACTTCACAAAGATATCTGATGGTAAGACCATTTATTGCATACTAATTTGGTTGATCCCTCAGAAAGGTCAAGGGTCACAAGACCTGGAAATAGGTCCAAAATAGCCATATTTTGACAAAAGATATTTTTTCTCAACTTCAAACCCAAACTTGGTACATAGATACCTAATGGTAAGACCTGTCTGTGCATACTAATTTGGATGACCCCTTGGAAAGGTGAAGGGTCACAAGAGCTCAGGAAATATGTTCGAAATAGCCATATTTTGACACAAGATGTTTTTTCTCAAATACTGTTCACAACTTCAAACCTAGATTTGGTACAGATGACTCATCGCAAAGGTCAAGAGTCACGGGGGTTGACAGATGTGTGAAAAACGCTTACATTTTGAGAAAACACAAATTTTGCTGGTGCAGAAGCCAGCCGTTTTCTTATTGTCACAAAGGTCGCACATATGTAAATAGGTCATACACGTGAGCTATAATGGCTTTGCCTTTCTTGTTTTAATTATAGCTTGGGCACCTTTTACCGATCCCTTATCAGTATCCCAGGTTTCGCAAGTTTATAGTGAGAAAGGAAACTACCAAATTCTGGATTGAAGATGATAGAATGACTTAACTCTTAATCACCTATAAGAACATACACTGTCTATTCTCCTGTACCTAGAAGATAGTAAGAAAATTACTGAGAAAATGGGTTACTTCACCAAAGCATCTATAACTTTTTTGAATAGACAGATATTTAAGTCTGTTTTTTTTTTCTTAGCTGACATATGGATGGATAGTATTTTATGTTGTGGTGGAGTGTAATTTGATACCTGTTTATATTATTTACTGTAATTAATTACAGGTAAATTAACTGAAAAAAATGCACCTTGATTATTTTGATATCTGTAAATGACAAACAAAAGACGTAAAACTGAAAAATGTGTCGGTGGGCGAAAATATGAAAGTG
>BTPG01000005.1:8640925-8885925 GCA_036245525.1 Semisulcospira habei
AGTGACCAGTTTGAAGGATTCCGTTTGTCTGAGCATTATGGATCATGTTGAATTCTAACACTCACAATGAAGTGCAACACAATACAAAAAAATATAAGCAGAGGGAATAAGGAATATAGTCTCAATGCAGTAAAGCGCGGCTGAAGTTATAGCACCTCGTATCAAACGTCACAAATGGTGTCCAACACAGCGTTATCAAATGAAGATCGCTTTTGATTAATAGTGTATCCACGTATTAATGCTGCGCAAGCTGTCTAAATAAATGAACAAATGGTGTAGCCTGCGATGTAAAGATAGGCTAAACACTTGAAACCGTACTGTCACAATGAAAACTTAGCGGAGCTTTGGTAATCAAACCAGGCGAGAAAATCACAGAAGTTGAGGCACACAGTCAATCACTGCTTTGGAATAAATCACAAGCGAACGCATAAGAACCGTATATAAAGAAGCACACGTAACACTAACGTAATCATGAACTGCCTCACACACCCACAGTGAAATCTGTGAAGCACAACGGTGAAGGATCACTGATCACACGACACTGAATTACCAACCGCGTAAGTAGCTGACATATCCATTGGCACCATTCGCTGTGGGCACCTGGCATAACTGGTGGTACGGTGGCAGACTATTAACCGGATAAGCAGATACACTGGTTGGTGGGCGATGATTCGACCACACACCATGACAACTATCCGGGTACTGTGGTTGTTGCCATGGTGCTGCAGTTGAAGAGTTGGTATGTATTTGCAGCAGATGATGGTACTGAAGTTGCTGCCAGTCAGGAACCGGCATGAAGGGCATCTGTTGTAGATGTTGCTGCTCCTGTTGTAAATGTTGCTGCGCCTGTTGCAGCTGCAGCTGCTCCTGCTGTTGAAGTTGTTCATGGTCCTGTGGTTGAGGCTCCTGGCGTAGAGGTGGTTGTACTGGTGATGTGGGACCAGCAGAGCCGGATACAATAGTGTCAGAAGTGGAAGTGCCACTCTGTACATTCAAGCTACCACCAGCTAAGGCCTCCGAGTAGAGTTTCGTCTTAGTGGTCGCTTCTGTGCTGGTGAGTGTTTGCATCAGCCTGGTTGACAGCTGGACCACCGTACTTGATATTGCCGGCAAGCCTCCGGGTTCCCATGTGGGATGGATGAATGGGGTCAAGTCGGCCTTTGTTGTCCACACAGTACAGCGCCTTCCGGGGGAGACCGCTTGGGGCTAGGAACACGCCCGCATTGTCAACAAAGATAGCGCGCATCTTCTTTGCCACGTGGCACAGATTTGCTTTGGAGGGGGAAATACGTTGGTTAAGGCGAGAGTTTTTCCCCTGGGCAGCAGGCAAGATGGATGAGGCCTGGATGCTTGCTTTGGGGAACACGCCTTTGCAAGAAGTGACCAGTCTCTCCCACTGCTGACTGGTGATTTCATGCGTCTTGCAATCGTTCACCCCTACGTGGAAGGTGACCAGTTGGACGCGGGGTGACTGCGGCTGCTTATTGAGCTAGTTGGTCAAGTGGGAGATTTGCAGGCCGGATATTGAGATGACCTGTACCTTCTCGCCCTGGTACATGGTCATCTTCTCTCCCTTGAAGTTTCGCACGACGGAGTCCCCGATGACGAGCGTGGTTGTGTCTACCTCTACGCTGTGATCAAAGACCCACTCGCATGGAAGAAAGTCCTTGCGCTGCTGCTGGCTCCCGGCAATTCCCCTTGCCGCTGGCCAGGCTGAGACGGCCCGCTCCCCTCACGGTGGTTGTCTGCGATAGGGGAGGCAACATTGACCGTAATTACCGCACTCCCTGGGGCTTGCTCTTTCTGGCTACTTGGAGGGTTGTTCTTAGGAACGGTAATCCTTACTGGGATCACATCGAAGCAAAAGTGAGTATGTTTTGGGCCAGTGGTCGTCCGTCTGTTGTCCGTCATCATCATCATCAGTCCCTTGCCCGAACTGGGCGTTGGGGGGACTGAAAGGCAGCAGCAACAGACAGTGCTCTCCACTGAGTTCTATTTTGGGCGGTGGCAAGCAAGTCTGGCATCTCGAGTTCGGTCCATTCTTTTATGTTTGCGACCCAACTCTTTCTCTGACGACCTCGCCGACGACTTCCTTCGAGAGTGCCTTGGAGGATAGTCTTGGACAAGGTGTTGTGTCGGGTCACGTGGCCAAACCAAGCAAGCTTGCGCCGTTTCACGGTTGCCAGAAGGGGTTCATGTGGGCCCACCAGGGAAGTGACGATGCTCCGTACATATTCGTTGGTCTTGTGCTCGCGGTACGAGATGTGGAGCAACTTCCTCAGGCACTTGTTCTCAAAGGCCTGGATTTTCTTTTCTGAGTCTGCAAGCAGCGTCCAAGTCTCACAGCCGTAGAGTAGAATAGACACTACGAGGGACTTGTAAAGCCTGTACTTGATGGTGAAGCTGATGGAGTTACTTTGCCATATCCTGTCCAGCCTGGCCATTGCGGATGTTGCTGTACCTATCCTGATACGGATCTCTGCTATGCAACTACCGTCTTTGGACAGGGTGGCTCCCAAGTACTTGAAGCTATTGACCTCTTCTAGCTTCTGGCCGTTCATGTGAATGTTGCTGCTGCTGTCGCTTGTGGTGTTGATCATCACTTTGCTTTTATCCGTACTGATCTCCATACCATAAGACCCTGCGCTACTTGAAAGTTTGTCTGTCAGGTTTTGAAGCTCACTATTGCTGCTTGCCATGAGGTCAATGTCGTCTGCGAATCGAAGATTGCACAGGGATCTGCCACCAATAGAGATTGAAGTATGGTGGTTGTGGAGGGTTTCCTGCATGATCTTCTCCAGGAATATGTTGAAAAGGACAGGAGAGAGCAGGCATCCTTGACGGACACCGATCGTTGTCCTGAAGAACTCGCCTGACTGATTGTTAAGTAGAACCGCGCTGCAGGCGTTCTTGTAAAGCGCTTCTATCATTTGGATCAGCCCCTCCTCTATGTTGAACGATCTCATGACTTGCCAGAGTCCGTCGTGCCAGACGCGATCAAATGCTTTCCTGAAATCAATGAAGTTGTGGTAGAGTTCGCGCTGATGCTGCAGATGTTTCTCGATCAGGACGCGGCAGTTGAAAATCTGCTCTACAGTGCTTCTTCCAACTCTGAAGCCAGCCTGTTCTTCTGCCAGCAGTTCCTCGGCGAAAGTTTTGAGGCGGTTGAGAATGATTCTAAGCATTACTTTGCTAGGGTGACTTATCAGACTGATAGTTCTGTAGTTCTGGCACTGTTGTCCGTGGTAAAGTTTAAATGTTGGCATTTTCTCTGTCCGTCCATCGTCCGCCGACATCTGTCATCCGTGGTGAACTTTAACGCTGGCATTTTCTCGGAGACTATTCAAGCCACAGTCTTCAAACTTGGCCCAAGGATACTTTGTGGCAAGACCTTTCTAAACATACCAATTTCAGTGACCTCTCGCAAAGATCAAGGTCACAAGGGATCAGGAAATAGGTCAAAAATAGCTATATTTTGACATAATTTATTTTTCCACAAATACTATTCACAACTTCAAACTCAAACTTGTTAGAAAGATATCTGATGGTAGGACCTTTCTATGCATACTAATTTGGTTGATCCCTCGGAAAGGTCAAGGGTCACAAGACCTCAGGAAATAGGTCCAAAATAGCCATATTTTGACAAAAGATGTTTTTTTCTCAAATACTATTCACAACTTCAAACCCAAACTTGCTACAGAGATACCTGATGGTAAGCCCTATCTATGCATACTAATTTGGATGAGCCCTTGGAAAGGTCAAGGGTCACAAGAGCTCAGGAAATAGGTCCAAAATTGACAAAAGATGTTTTTTCTCAAATACTATTCACAACTTCAAACCCAAACTTGCTACATAGATACAGGTTGGTAATGCCTTTCAATGCATACTAATTTGGATGATCTCTCCGAAAGGACAAGGGTCACAAGAGCTCAGGAAATAGGTAAAAAATAGCCATATTTTGACAAAAGATGTTTTTTCTTAAATACTATTCAGAACTTCAAAATCAAATTTGGTACAGAGATACCTGATGATAAGACCTGACTATGCATACTAATTTGGATGACTCCTTGGAAAGGTCAAGGGTCGCAAGAGGCCGGCAAATGTTTGATAAAATTGTATTTATTGTCAACATTTTTGCAAATTTGTGCAATCAAATTTGGCACAAAGGTAGCTGATGATAAGACCTTCCTATGCATACTAATTTAATCGACTCATCGCAAATGTCAAGGGTCATGGGGGTGGACAGATGTGTTAAAAATGCTTAAATTTTGAGAAAACATGGATTTTGCTGGTGCAGCCCTTATTGTCACAGTTGTCACACATGTAAATAGATCATACACGTGAGCCATAATGGCTTTGCCTTTCTTGTCAGCATTACTAATTTGAGACCTCATAGTCTGTGTCCGTACAGGAGACAGGTGAGGATGGGGATGATCCATCGTCAAGAAAGAAGATCCGCAAAATCAAATCTGACAAGAAACTGAGGGACGACACAAAAGCTGCGGCAATGGCTGAGGAGGAACGCCGGAAACGTGTAGCTGACAGACAGAAAAGGGTAAGTAGATAAAATTCTTTGTTTTTGACAAATGTTCCAAACACTGGAATTATAATAGCCATGTAGTTAAGTTCGCAAACTTTGCAACATACTTTGATGCATTTTGTTTTAAATTTTGCCATGGTCTTTTCAAAATGTCAAGCCGTGTGATTCAATATTTGCAGAAGACGGGATGATTGACAGTTGTTGCTTTTTACCCATTTAGCCCCAAATCACTACAGCTGGAGACAGATGGACCATGATAATTCAAGGGTAGTGCCAGATGAGCTCGGCGCCTTCAGGCGCCAAGCTCATCTGGCACTACCCTTGAATTATCATGGTCAAGCCATATCCTGCAACAGGTACATAGTCCTTTACTAGCGCCTCCAAAATTTGGGAAATGTGGTCTTGGGGTTAAATGAGTTAAGCTATCAGTGCTTTTGGAAAATACTTCGTGTTTTTGCACTGGATCAGATCGTTTTGACATTGAAAGCGACTACTTCTTTCTTCAGTTTATTTGGGGGAAAAGCATAGCTGCCAACCCTCCTGAATTTTTCGGGAATTTCCCGAATTTTTTTCAAGTCCCGATTTTCCGCTTTTTTGTACAATTTTCCCAATTTTTGGATTTTCAAGCTTTGTTTTAAAATTTGAGGCATTTTGGCGTACCGCTCGGTCAAGTGCCTGTAGTTGAGAGCCTGCCGCTATACTGTACCGCTAAGCTTTTGGGGACCCACAGCCAGTCTTGATTACGCATGCGCAACAAATTTGCATGCATTCTGTGTTTGTTCCGGTTGCTTCGAAATTGCCCTGGTCTGGAGCACATGCTTAGCGATTTTTACAACTGGTATTTTCGATTTTCAACAAAATGATGCCTCCAAACAAGCAGAAGTGGTTGGTGAAGTTCCATCCAGACTACAAGCGTTTCTTACATCGACGAAGGGCGAACACTTTTGCTGTTTGTAAAATGTGCCGGGCAGACATAAACATCGCTGCACAGGCAGGCTGACGAGCACTGTGTTAGATTATTCGGCTGGAGCATGGTGCGTGCCCCCCCCCCCCCCGTTGTTTGATTTTTTTGGCACCTGGAACCAAGGGCTAGCGTCGTGGAGGCCGCAGCTCAGGAATTTTGTTGCCTCAGGGTTGGCAGCTATGGAAAAGCATAACAGTTGTGCTTTGAACAAACAAGAAAGTAGTTTATCCTCTACATGTCACATTTTTCTTTTTTCTATTTAGCCCTCTCGTGCCATACAAATACAGTAGTTGTTAACTTCAAGACTCATGTCGTTCATTAATTTCTTGACACTATTCACAAAGCAATGCTGTTTTCTCGTGTACAGTTCAACGGCGTAGAGACAAAGGAGGTTGGGGACGGACAGGCCCCCATCACGACAAAACTTGTTCTTGAGGCGGATGAGAAGACGGGAGAGCCAATCATACAGGTGAACCCTCGCCTCATCTGCAAACTTAAACCTCATCAGGTGGAAGGTAAGACTTGTAGATTAAGATATGTTAGCAATGAAGGGGTTAACCTTGTGCATGCAGTCATCGCCTGTAGTATGTACAGCACTGGTGGCTGCTTGCACAAGGGGGTACCATAAGGGGGTACCATGTTTAACCCTTATCATTCGGAATACACGAGTGTGTGAAATAAGTTTGACTAAAATAGTTCAAGGTTAATGCCAGAATAGCTTGGCGCCTGCAGGCGCCAAGCTATTCTGGCATCACCCTTGAACTAAAGCCATTGGTCTATATCCTTATCTGTAAGTACTATAATGTAGCTTGCATGTGGCAGTGTACAAATTTGGAGCTTTTAGCCTCAGTATGATTTGGGTTAGCAGTCCTGAGACCTTCCTATGCATACTAATTTAGTTGACCCCTCACAAAGGTCAAGGGGTTGACAGATTTGTGCAAAAATGCTTACATTTTGAGAAAACATGGATTTTGCAGGTACAAAAGCTAAGTTATGTTAAGACACTTGAATTATTGAATACTTGCTTCTTTCAGTGATGTGTCAGAAAGGTCAAGTCCACTGCAGAGACCTCTTTTTCAGGTTTGCCTCCAGCCCTGAAAGTCTAAAATTTTGCCCACCAGCCTTTGGCTAGTGACTTGCAAGTTTTACTAGCCAAACTGAAAATGTTACTAGCCAAAACTGAAAATTTTACTACTGAAAATAGCCCCCCAACTCAACAATATAATGTACCACAAGTGTTTGACGCCCAATGTTAGAGAGTGTTTTCTGCCCAGAGGCATTGAAAACAAATATTTGAACAGACAATCATAACCAAGTTAATGTTTATGTCCTGACTTCAGGCTTTTGATAGTATCAAGTGGAGAAATAACTGACAAAGTCCCCATGTGAACTGTGGTGGGATTTTTTATTTATTTTTTGTAAGTAGAGCTGGGCTTCTGTTTGCACAACAGGTTAAAGGGTCTGTAGACCCCCAGGTATAAATTTTAGAGGGTATACAGACCCCCAGACTAGCATTATAGAGGGTCCGCAGATTTATTTAAGAAAAACTGCATCATCTGTATGTTCCTTAAAATAAATTATCCACACCCGGGTTTGCCCTGGGGGACTTGGGTGGGGTTAACTACATTTTAGTTCCCACGGTCACCCTGGTCAGCCCCACAGACAGGGTGTGTTTTTTCTGGGGCATGTGTTTCTGTCTACCCTTGGTCCATTCACCTGCATTTCTCTTTTTAAAACTCTCCCAACTGTCTGCACTGCCTGCAGCTCTTCATATTGGATGTGTGTTGCTAAATGGTCTTAGCTTTATTTAGGCCCCATGGCGTAGGTTTATTTAACGTATTGGACCGGCTGGCGACATACATTCAATATTCTGTTTCTTTTTTTTTTTTCACAAGCAGTGCAGACACGTCCTGAGAAAGCCTTGTTGCTGTCGGGACGATAAACAATGTACAATCAATCATTAAAATAAATTATCTCATTTCGCTCTCTCCTCTTTAAATGTGTTGTGACAGTGTGTGTGTGTCCTTTCCATGATCTGATTCTTTAACTGGTGAGCTATCGCACAAAAGCCTGTCTCCCTAGCTCTCTCACACACAGAAAAAAAGATCTCTATTTATTTATTTGTATGATCGTTTGATAATGTATTGTAACAGAGAATATAGCGTTTTTTGCTGAACGCGGCAGATTGACAACCGAAGTGTGACTTGTCTAAACTCTGTGTGTGTGTGTGTTTGTGTGTGTGTGTGTGTGTGTGTGTGTGTGTGTGTGTATGTGTCTGTGTGTGCTGTGTGTGTGTGTGTGTGTGTGTGTAAACTGATGTACTTCAAAGTTAGTTTCAACCCGTTTAACCACTCACAACTGAGACGTGTTTCTCCAATGTTTGCCTAATAACTGTGTACCAGAAGATGGATCGACCACAATTTAAAAAAAAAACTGACAAACTTATTTCTGTTCAAATTTCTGGACTTCCTTTTTGAGTTTGCCTCAGTGCACATTGCGCATGCCATTCGAGTGCCGTCGAGCTTTAGCCATGGAAATACACTCAGCACAGCCATGGACTCTGAAAACTGTGTCGTAGCGGCGGTGCCACACACGGCCCAGGGGTAGCATTTCTGGTACTGTCGCTTGTCGATGGAGATGTCGAAGTGCAACTTTCTTCTTAGCGATTATCAAGATCAGACGGTGCCGGATTAAAGAATCCGAAGCATTCCAGCTCTTCCTTTGCTTTTTCTCCGCCATGTACAACTTCGTTCTAGATCGAAAGCGAAACGCACGATGCCGCATCCCATAATAGTATGTACGGTGACGTCACAGCAAGTAACGCGTTCAACATGTAGCGCGCACTTTGTAATAACATGCTGACACCACACATAAACTAACAGTTTGCCCGCCCTGTTACACTCGTACGGACGCCGGCGTCGGGTCGATTCTGAACGCAGCCGCGACTGAGCGAGCCGCTAAACGAACCAATTCGTCACTAAAAATAGAACGACTGTCACCGACCACTGTTATGGTACGCACAGTTCGAGTGACGTGTTAGGCTACTGCCGCAAAGTGATGTTAGGCGACTCGCGGTGCGGTCAGGTCACGCGCCGGCGTACCTGATGTTCGGCTGGCGGTTAGCCGTTGGATTGAAAAACGCACGAGCGCACTCGCATTTGGCGAGTGAGTATTTTTTTTTACTCGCCAAATAAAAAATTCACTCGCCATGGCGAGTAAATTACTCGCCATTTTCAGGGCTGGCCTCTGACATGTTTTTGTCCTGTAACGGAGAAATTTGTGCAAGAAACCATGATTAAGATGTCGCCTAAAACGTGTGACCTCGACGCTGTTCCCTCTTCTCTTTTACTTGAATGTTGTGGAGAGATTGTGCCAGCTGTCACAGAAATTGTAAACCAGTCTTTTGAAACAGGTGTTGTCCCAACATGTTTCAAAACTGCCATTGTAAAACCTCTCTTAAAGATCATCTCGACCCAAATGATCTGAAAAATGACAGACCTGTATCTAACCTCACATTTCTTTCAAAATTACAAGAGAAAATAGTTTTGTCACAGTTATTTGTCAAAAGTAATGACATCTGGCACATTTTTCAATCTGCCTACCGCCCCGGTCACAGCATGGAGATGGCGTTGCTTCGTGTCTTGAACGGCCTGCTCACCGCCAGTGATGAGGATAATGTTTCTGTTCTGGCCCTTCTTGATTTGAACGCTGGTTTTGACACGATAGACAGGGTTCGTAGCGTTTGGGAAGATTTGGGAAAGTTTGGGGAAAATGGATTTTATTTTCCAGGCCCTGGAAAGTCTTTGAAAAATGAAAAATGTTGTGTATGGTTTGTGAAAGTTTTGGGAATTTTGAATGTTTGCTACAGCTACATGGAATCCACATTGTACATCACTCACAGCCATGTTTATTCAACATAAAAATGAAAATAAATAAGTACAAGAGCGAGTGAATAAGAGCAGGCATTCCGATCAACAACTTTCGATTTCTAACTGGAAATGAGATCTGCGAATTACCTCCCTTTGAAGACATCCGGCGTCTCCATGCAAAAAATCAAAATGCCGGGTTCGTGTTATTTCAATGATCTATGGCTGGAAAATCCGCTATACAGAGATGTCAACTCTTCCGGTTTTGCCATATTTTCTTATGCCAAAATTATTTTTTTTATGGCCAAATAAATTATCTTCCGGCGAAAAAAGCGCTGAAATTGTCCGCTAAATGTTACCAATTTCTTGCTGACTTTGCTGCTCTTATACCACCGAGCCATCGCGTTTCCCATGAGATGATGAGCCAATCAGAAGTGTCCTCTGATTAGCACAACCAATCGGAATCTGAAATACACATGATCGGAAGTGGTGTGAGTTCATTTCAGTAGTTCTCGGGATTTCGCTGTTTTACACTGGGTTACGAAAGTGAATTGTTAAAACGTAAAAGTGCTGATTGCAGCGGCAATGCTGAGGCGTAAACAGTGTAGCTCCAGAAGTTTTTGCAACGTTATTCCAAAGACTATCCGTGCATAACCGCGTCCAAAGTGTCACTGCGACATGCTCTCTGTGTTACACGTGAATTAGATTTCAAAATCGGTCATTGTGGATTAGACGATGTCACTAGGCATTGTGCAACAACTCGCTACAAAGAAAAGTGCTGCGCAAACAAAAGCAAAAAAACTCACAAGTTTTTTTGTTTTTTTTTTACTTAAAGCAAACCTGAAACATCTGGAAGCTCAACAATCCGGGCAGAGAAGTTTGCACATTTTTATCGAGCACAACATACCCATCAGCGCAGCCGATTATGCAGGTCCATTGTTCCGAACAGAGATATCCAGCTCTCTCTGGATATCTCTGTTCCGAACAATGTTCCCGGACAGTGACATTGCAAAACAGTGCAGCAGACAACGCAAATAATCAAAGCTTGCAGCAAAGCTAAAGCTTCTGAGCTTGCTGCCAGCCTGCAAAAAGGACCGTTTGTGATCAGCTGAAAACAGATGGCAGTCAGGAAGGAGGCGAATCATTGTACGAGGGATCATAATGGAGCAATCAAAATAGAACTGTTGTGTGGTCCAACTTGCAACTCATCTTCGTCAGGGGAACATATTTTTGAGGTGTTAGGGAACATGAGCTCTGACACTTTAGTCAGTATCCTTGCCATCGGACCCCTTTGAGTGACGAACTGTTGAGGACCTGCAAGTCTTCAACAAAGAACTCGTAGAGGTTTTCTCCATTCATCTTTTTTGGTGTGAACTTTTTTCTCTTTTTGAGATACTGCATTAAAAGACAGAACTTAAACCTTGAATGATCGAGTTTTATGTTCACGCGAAATCTTCCTGTCAAATTTTATTTCTTCCTGTCAAATTTTGAAAATGGTAAGGTCAGGTAGTGAAACACTGAAAGGGGTTGGCATCTCTGGCTATATAAAAGCTGGCTCCGAAAAGTAGCATCAAACAAGCGGTCGGCTTTTTGTGCTGCTTGTTGAAAATCTATTGATGTTTCAAGCATGGGTCAGTGAAGGTGCCATCATGAGTCATAATAAAGGTAAGATGTGTAATATAGATCATTATTAGAAGTGAATTCTGCTTTAGTGTACCTTTTTGGGCCACGGTTAAGGCTTGGGAAAAATGTAAAAATGGTCTTGAAAGTTTGTGAAAATTTTGTGAATTTTGTGATGCCTTTTGGCTACAAACCCTGATACTAGTGATAGATCACCAGATGCTCATTCAACGTTTAGACTCTGTTTATGGCATCAAGAGTACCGCTTTACACTTTTTTGAGTCTTGCCTCTTTGGAAGAAAGCAAATAGTGTCTGTGTTGGGAGTAGAGTCCGATCACACTGAGCTTGTGTACGGTGTTCCCCAAGGCTCTGTTTTGGGGCCAATCCTTTTCACATTGTATCTAGTGTTATTAAACGTCACTCTGTTTCTCACCATTTTTATGCTGATGACACAGAGCTGTATGCCAGTGCCCAACGAAAACATGTTAGTCAGATGTTCCAGTCTTTAGAGTCCTTTGTCACAGATGTTCAGAAATGGACCACACAGAACAAATTACAAATGAATAGTGACAAAACTTAAGATTTTCTTGTCCTCCTCTGATCTCCCAGACTCGATCAGGGTTGGTCAGAACAGTATCCCCTTTTCTGAGTCGGCCCGTAATCTTGGGGTTATCTTTGACAATAGGCTGACCATGAGAGAGCACATCAACAAGGTTTGCCAATGGAAGATCAATTGAATTTGACACCTCACTACCGAAGCAACCCAAACGCTTGTTACCTCCCTTGTTCTTTCCCGCATTGATTTTTGTAATTCCCTTATGGCTGGTGTTCCTCAGAATCTTCTTGATTAACTTCAAAGAGTTAAGAACTGCTCTGCCCGACTAATTTACAGAGTACCAAAATATGAGCACATAACACCCTTGTTGACCTGCACTGGCTGCCTGTATCTCAAAGAATTGTGTACAAGGTTTTTGTTATTTGCTACAATGTTATTACCGGTTCTGCTTCCCCATACTTGTCCGACCTGGTTCATATTTACACGCCTTCAAGATCCCTCCGCTCAGCATCAGACGCGCATATTTTCAGGGTTCCTAGGTGAAAGAAGTCTAGCCGGCCAGGGCCAGCGTGCATTTTCTTATTTCGGTCCATTCACCTGGAACGATGTTCCAGCCCATGTCAGACATGCTCCAACTCTCTCTGCTTTAAAATCACTGCTCATGACCTATCTGTTTTCTTGTGCATATAGTTAGATACATTTTCAGTGCATTAGCAATCTTTGGTAGTGACTGTTCTCGTAACGGTGTGTGTGTGTATGTGTGAGTGTGAGCTTTTGATACATGTCACTTTAGTTTTTGTAACATTTATTGTAGTGTTTTCTTTCTTGTACTTTTTGTTCTGTGATTTTTGATCTTGTAAAGCGTTTAGAGCACCATTCATTTGGAGGTTAAGCGCTATATAATTACACATTATTATTATATTATTATTAAAGGTCAAACTAATTTTGTGGATTGGTCATACATGTGAGCCATAAGGGCTTTGCCATTTTTGGTCTTACACTATTTAAAAAAAAAAGATGCTATAAGTATGATGTGTTTGCTTAACACCCATGTGCATGCAGCTACCGGTACTGTTCACAGTACCAGTGGCTGCATCAATGCATATACAGGGATGGGTTAATTTTAAGGATGATGCACTCTTTTGTTTGTGTAGCTGTGCAGTTCTTGTGGGAGTGTTTGTTTGAGTCGCTGGAACGTGCCAAAAAAGAGGAGGGGTCTGGTTGTATACTGGCTCACTGCATGGGTCTAGGAAAAACACTTTCTGTAAGTACTATACAGGACTTGCATTTCTCAGTGAAATTGTGGATTATTGCAAAATTATTGGAAACAACCCAAAAATGACAGGAGTGCCCAGAAAACTTCAAAATAACAGATGTTATTATGCGGCTCAGTTTTCCAAGTTTTTATGTTTGCATAAGACTTTATTTCATGTGTTGATTTTTAGTCCTTTGGCTGTCTGTAATGTCTTTATCAAGGCAATGCCCAGCAGTTTTTAAACTGTTGTCTGTCAGTAGCACTTTTTGTTGAGGTGATTCTTGCAGGAATCACCTCGACAAGAAGCGCTACTGACAGTTAAAGTGTTAGGAAATTCCAGGGACTCTGGTAATTTTATAGTAATTATTTCTTTCATTTTTTTCAGTTCTGTTTATTTGATTATATGGTGTCCGCCTGGAGTATGTATCAGGGATGAGAATCTTCCGCATTTTAGCGGAAATCCGCTCTTTCGGAAGGTCCCAGGGTCACAAAAACAACTGATCTGACCCCATAAAATAAGGCTCAGAATGCATAGATTTTAACCATCTTTTCAAAAATTGTCCCCCCTAGCATCACGTACCTGCTTCGCAGGTACGCGCACTCGTGGTTTCGCCACTTGACAGACTTTGGAATTTTTCCGCCTTTTTGTCATTTTAGGATTACTCTGATGTATCATCATGATCCCCAGCATTCTGCACTGGTCTATGAGGATCTGTGCCTCTGCTGCTATTTGTGCCATGCAATCGTGTTGCAATTGAAAAATAAAGTACATCAGGATTGCAACTGATGCCCTGTGTTGACTGCAAACTTTGACGTTTAACACCGTATGTTTTCAGGTGGTTACATTTGTGCACACGGTCCTGACACATGCCAAAAAAACCAAGATGAAGACATGTCTAGTCGTGTGTCCTCTCAACACTGTGCTCAACTGGCTAAATGAGTGGGAAATCTGGCTGGAGGAGAAGGACCAGCTTACCGTATGTACAATGCTGTTTACAGCTGCTGGTTTGATTGTTACAGTTACTCCTACATTAACTGATTCGCAGCCAGCTGCATCCGGAGTTAACCCATTCAGCCATGAACGATAGATCAATGGTGGTGCCAGAATAGCTTGGCGCCTCAAGGTGCCAAGCTATTCTGGCACCACCCTTAAACTGTTTTGGTCAACGAGTCTCCAGAGCACGTATTTTGTCTTCAGAGGACAGCTCCCAGATTTGGTAATTTTGACCTCATTGCTCGGTGTGTTGCATGTCTACCCTTCATTGTGTAAAGAAAGCTTTGTGCGCGACCTGAGTTATTGCTGCTCGACATTTTCCCAGGAAATGGATTGACCATACCTTAACCCTATTCATTCTACGGCTTGAAATTAATTTGACTATGATAGTTCAAGGGTGGTGTCAGAATAGCTTGGCGCCTCAGGCGCCAAGCTATTCTGGCACCACCCTTGAACTAAAATGGTTGATCTGCCTCCTAATCTGTAATGTAGCCTTTATACGCTGCTAAGCAAATGAAGAAATTTAGCTCGGGATGTCATGAGTTAACGGCTGCCATGGGAAGGCGTCGAGCTAATCTGGTATTGCCCATGGGCTGTCTTGGGTCTTTGTTGGCACATTTCCCTGCTCTGGTTTATCAAGGCATATTGTTGACGATCTCTACTACAGTTGCTCGATCTCCATCTTGGTTTCAGGTGTACGAGATGGCAGGCATCAAACAAAACTGGGCACGAGCCGACGCCTTGGAGGACTGGCACAACAACGGGGGAATCATGATCATGGGTTACGAAATGCTGCGAAACCTCTCACAGGGCTCCCGCATCCGCAACAAGAAGCAGAAGGCCATCTTTGCCAAAACACTGCTGGACCCAGGTAAAGGTCATAGCCTTTAACTGTGACTGATGATACTGTTTGGCAGAAAAGTTCTGTGTCTTTTATGTTATCCCTATCATTTGGAATACATCGGTGTGTGAAATAAGTTTGACTAAAATAGTTCAAGGCTAGTGTGAAATAAGTTTGACTAAAATAGTTCAAGGGTAGTGCCAGAAGCTATTCTTGAACTAAAGCCGTTGGTCTATATCCTTATCTGTAAGTACTATAATGTAGCTTGCATATGGCAGTGTACAAATTTGAAGCTTTTAGCCTCCATATGATATTGGTTAAGTTAAATGTTCAATAGTTGACTGCTACTGATAGTACAAATCGGCAGAAAAAGACGCATAATTACGTGTCTTTTCGGCAAAGTGGTAACGGTAGCAATCAAGCTATTAGACTGGGATGATTTCTTTTTAGTCCCTTCTATTTATAGAAAGGACTTTTTAGGACAGGTCGTGGTGGGGCAAATTTAATAAGCATGTCCATGATGTCAAAAGCGGGCAGGCTTTAACCTCTCGCAATTGAAGTAACAAGATAAAAATTACGTCATGTCTAGTTACGCTAACCTCCCTGCTGAACGTACATTTGACGCGAAGCGCTTTATGTGTGTGCGTATATATGACTTAAGTGCCAAAAGGTGCTCTCACAGAGAGGACAACTAGGTTGACATAAAGTACCAGAAAATGTATTTGGGTGATGTGCACTGTATTGGTAATGTGTTTGTAAAAGAAAAAGATAATATCTGAAATGGTTTTTGAGAAAATGGCCGTTACAAATTTTAAGTCCGGATATGTCGGACATCAGGTATTGCGACATAGTGCCTCTAAATTGGTGGGATAAAAAACACAAATCTGTTTCCAAACAGTTAAAATAATAAGTAGTGGTCACAATTGACCTATCCAAACAATTTCTGCTCTTTGGCTTAGAATGTTCTAATCCCTGAACATGATTTGTGTTGCAATACCTGACATCCGACCATATTCAATTTTTAAAATATCCTACAAGCAAGAAAAACACACTTTGTCGTGTTATATACCACTCACAGGAATACATGCACACAGAAGAGCACAATGAGAGGCATCTTTGCTGCCCAAATATATTTATTGGCAGTCAGGGCCAGAATTTGTAACTTATGTCGAACATCAGGATTGCAGCAGATATCCCCGGGATACACGGCTTTACCAGCCAGTGCTGGCGCCTAGCACTTAGTTCGCTTCCAGCTGCCAGCGAGATAAGGCGCCGCGAGGTCACATTCCACTCTCGCCCGCTCATTCTATTTATATCGCTTGCTACTGTGGGGTACATGGCGTGACAGGCGCTCTGCCGCTATAACAACTACCTACACATTTGTATTCATAACACATCTCTGCCTACAGTGACTGTTGTGGAAGCAACATCGTTCAAAAGTTGAAATTCTCACCTACACACTGATACCAAATATGACAACATTACGACTTGCACTTGTGTAGCAGGTTATGGTGAAAATAAAGAGAACGGGAATTTGTTGATGTACGATGTCAGTGTTTGTTGTGAAATTGACAAAGTTCCCACAGCCATAACACGAAGACGCTACTTTTCCCAACGAAACACACTTGCATGCATAAGGGTCAGCATGCCTACAGTAAGTATCACTTAGCGGATTTTGGATTCATGGTGGGGGACGAAAGCAGGAGGGTGGTTAATGAGGTCACTGACAGGTCGCGTGTTGTGCGGTACACGGCGTGACCGGCGCTCTGCCGCTATAACAACTACCTACTGGTTTGTATTCATAACACAAATCTGCCTGAAGTGACTGTTGTGGAAGCAACATCGTTCAAAAGTTGAAATTCTCACCTACACACTGATACCAAACATGACAACATTACGACTTACACTTGTGTAGCAGGTTATGGTAAAAATAAAGGGAACGGGAATTTGTTGATGTCTGTGTTTGTTGTGAAATTGACAAAGTTCCCACAGCCATAACACAAAGACGCTACTTTTCCCAACGAAACACACTTGCGTGCATAAGGGTCAGCATGCATACAGTAAGTATCACTTACCGGATTTTGGATTCATAGTGGGGGACGGAAGCAGGAGGGTGGTTAATGAGGTCACTGACAGTCGCGTGTTCTGGCATTTCTCGCCCGCAGCCGTCTCGGTACTCCACAGACTGCTATTGCCATCCCGAAATACGATCAGTCCATAACAGGTCACAATATTCAACAGTGTTTTTAAACATACCTTGAGGTTTAACACATTTTCTGACACACTAGACATAAGAACCGTTTTACGGGAAGTAGACGTCGGCGGAATAAAAACTTGTATACCACTATCACCTTCATTAGTGCTGTTATCAGTGTCAGTGTTATGAGTGTCACATTCCGCGGATCGAAACGATCGTTTCTTTCCATGCCGGGAACCCCGCTTCGCTGGTCGTCCTCCTTTACCTAGCTGCATGAAGTGAACACACGTGACACATTCTTCAACACTCGTATTTGGATGGAACATGGTCCAAATGTGTTGTGATGAGGCAATATCAGACGCCGCATTTCGCGTTGTCTCCTCGGACACACGTGTTTCAGTCGAGTCTATCCGTTTCATCCGACAATAGCAACTCCTACACATTGTTTTGGAGTGCATCATGTCTTTGTCTTCCTGGATATTAATTCCATAACACTTGTGGATTAAGTGTTCATAATTGATACAAAGAAATGACTTTTTATCCGTGTATCTCTTTTGTGATCTCTCGCCACATATTCTGCACAATGCATTAACTCTCATTGCATGGAACACACCTGTGTGTACACAGACTGTACGCGTTTCATCAGACTCCATCATGATCAAAAGTTAAATCAAAAGTACATTTACAAGGTTGACTGTTAGTGTTACACTATTTCCCAAGAAAGAAACGTGGCTATCTCCTCAATAGTATCCGTGTAACTAAGCCCTCTCTTTCCCCAATGCCGGGAGTGTACACCAAGTCGGATGTCTGGAACTTGTCTGTCGACACCTGTCAGTGACCTCATTAATTACCCTCCTGCTTCCGTCCCCCACCATGAACGCAAAATCCATTAAGTGATAGGTACTGTAGGCATGCTAACCCTTATGCATGCAAGTGTGTTTCACTGGGAAAAGTAGCGTCTTTGTGTTATGGCTGTGGGAACTTTGTCAATTTCACAATAAATTCTCGTTTTCGTACATCAACAAATTCCCGTTCTCTTTATTTTCACCATGACCTGCTACACAAGTGCAAGTCGTAATGTTGTCATGTTTGGTATCAGTGTGTAGGTGAGAATTTCAACATTTGAACGATGTTGCTTCCACAACAGTCACTTTAGGCAGAGATGTGTTATGAATACAAATGTGTAGGTAGTTGTTATAGCGGCAGAGAGCCGGTCACGCCGTGTACCGCTCAGTAGTGCGATATAAATAGAATGAGCGGGCGAGAGTGGAACTCGCGGCAGCCTTATCTCTCTGGCAGCTGGAAGCGAACTAAGTGTCGGCTATGGTAAAGGCGTGGATAGTTATCAGAAGCCACAAACACAAAGCCTTTCCCCCAGTTTCAAGCACAATATTTAACAAACAAAACGGATATGAAGAACAAACTGCATACAGCTTTCTGATGTAATATTATACATGATAAAACATGATGTGCTAAACCGTCTGCGCCTGTAAAAATAAAACATATTCAAATAAATTTCATCTGTGTACAGGCTGAGTGCATTATTTTAACTCTGACCCTCAGATTCAGAAGGTCCTAACGGCTATGCAACTGGTTGTCCAAAATGGCTCATTTTAACAGTGCCTTTGCCCCCAAAAGTTCTACAAGCCATATGTGTTGAACGTCAGGATAGCAGCAACATATATTGGCACAAGCCTGACGTCCGATAAATTTTTTATCATTGCATTATTATGTTATGAAATTCACCTGTTCCTTGATCTCATTATCTTATGTTTGCGTCACAACAACTGCACGTGTCCATCAAACGACAAAAATACATCGGTGACCGTGTTCATCCAAATAACTCATTTACCAACTTTCATCGATCGGAGGTCAGATTTACGACACACCCAAATGACTCATTTACCAACTTTTCATCGATCAGAGGTCAGATTTACGACACGCGTTCGCGATCAAACATTGCTACAGCAGCGGTTGTAGCAATAAAACTTTTTATCACAAGAAATCATCTTCATTCTCTAACCTACTGCCTAAAATCGGTACTGGAGTCTCGGGCGATTCAAACTCTTGAAAATGGTCCCTTACAATATTTCTAAAATAAACATTTGGCTCATTATATTGTCTATAATTACAATCGAACGTCAGAAGTGATCGAACATCAGATTTATGAAAACAGTTGCGACAAAACGTCATGAGTTGTAGCTCTCCATTGACAGACTGGACATTCAAAACAACCACGCTGGAATGTGGCCCATAATGCATCTATCCTAACTGGACGGTCGTAGACCAAAAGAAACCAAAACAACTTCGTTAAACTTGTCAAATAGTTGAACGTCAGATCTTGCGACAAAAACTGGCCGCTCACAATTTTTTTGCCAGCTTCAGAGGTGCCTACCTTACGCGCTAGCTCGTAATTTTACGCATTTTTGGCTCAAATTACGGGAATACGACCAGTCCCTCTAAAATACGCAATTTACGTGTGTGTGGTGGGGGGGGGGGGGGGGGGGGTGGGGCTGGCTAACTAATTGTGGACTGAAGATCGGCCGTTAGGCTCCCAGCCCCTGGAACCAGAGACTGTCACTAAGCTTTGCGCGTGTAGTCCGCTACACACTGACTAGCCAAGGCAGCAAAAATACTCGCACACAGCGCGCCAAGCGTGCACTGAAGCACTGAACTCTGACTCGCGGGTAGTAACTAGCGATAGCAGGGGGCTCCACTGCTACAAATGCATGCAACGTGTGCAGAAAGGACTTTGTTGTTGCTCACAGTGGTGCGTACAAAAGTATGACATTCAAAGACATTTGGAGTCCGCTGGGCACAAGACCAAGGCAGTACATCCCAAAAAAGCACTTTTTTTGTTAACCCTTTCGGCCCGGCAAACCGCTGTACTGGTTGGCGGTCTTCCCGGAAAAACGCTAGAGCGGTGTCGGGTGTTTTATATCGCGCACCCGGTGATACGCAAGCCTCGCCGCGCGTGTGGTGACCTCGCCCTTCACCCGGCACTGAGGCATCATGTTTTATACTACAGGGTCCTGACAGTGCGTGCGTACTTTTGTACGTGGTACACGGTCAGCTTTCTAGCATGCGTATTACGGTCGAAATGGTGAGTGAATGTGTAGATATTCGGAGTGATAAAATTTTGTATTTGGAGACATGGTTTCAAAAGCAGATAGCTTTGATATGCTGCCACGCGGTAGGTGGACACACGAGTCCCAATATATCAAAGCTATCTGCTTTTGAAACCATGTCTATCGCTCCAGCTGACACTGCCAACACGTGGTTATGCTGCCACGCGATAGGTGGACACACGAGTCCCAATATAACCACGTGTTGGCAGTGTCAGCTGGAGCGATAGACGGTTGAGGCACTGACAACGGCAATGATGTACAGCTTGATTCTGAAGATGAATTTGGAGGTTCTAATTGATATTCCGTTCCTCTGATGCTACACCTTGGTGCACATGCAGTGACTCTATGGACACCGACTGACACACATTGGTCACACGTGTAGTACGTGCATCGTCTTTACAACACTGGTACTTCTATCCTATCGTGTATGAGACACAACATCGTTCATTGCCGCTTATTACATGTTGTCTAGAGTGTGGATATACCGTACAGTGGAAGGTGTAAACATTGACATCTGGTGACCAGGTATGAAGGAGCCTTACAGTGTATCGGCACACTGGAAATGCATGGACACTAACGTGTCGCAGTAACTGATGCCCTGTTTACTAACAGCTACCTGTCATGCACGAAAGACATTTTTGGCTCATGTGCGAAGCAAACGTGAGTCTATGTTCTGAGCCAGCGGTCGTCTGTCCGCCGTCGTGCGTGGTAAACTTTAACGTTGGCATTTTCTCGGAGACTATTGAAGCTACAGTCTTCAAACTTGGCCCAAGGATACTTTGTGGCAAGACCTTTCTAAACATGTCAATTTTAGTGACAGTTTCTCACAAAGGTCAAGGTCACAGGAGATCAGAAAATATATCAAAAATAGCTATTTGGGGACATAATTTCCTTTTCCTCAAATACTAATTCACAACTTCTAACCCAAACTTGGTACAAAGATACCTGATGAAAAGACCTTTATATGCACACTAATTTCGTTGATTCCTCGGAAAAGGCAAGGGTCACAAGAGCTCAAGAAATATGTCCCAAATTACCATATTTTTACCCCCCCCCCCCCCCCCCCCCCCCAAAAAAAAAAAAAAAAAAAAAAGTTTTTTCTCGCAAATACTATTCACAACTTCAAACCCCAGCTTGCTACAGCGATACCTGATATTGAGTGAATAAAATAGCTAATACAGTAATAGTGTGGATAAATGTCTTTATTTTTAATTTGTTTGCTGTGGTGTATTTTTTTCGTTGCGTGTTGCGCTGAAATGATTACACAGAATACACATTTTTAAGCAGCCCATTACACAAAATGGTCTAAGAGGGGTAGGCACCTCTGCAGCTTAGAAAACTGTGATGGAAAAGTAAATTTGAAGCATATGAAATATTCAACGACAGCGAAACAATGCAATGACGCCATTTCCGGTTCGGGTCAGCGGGCCTTTCGCTAGCACAAGTTTGCAGAAATTAAGATGCTTCTGTTGCGACAAACCTGACGTCCGACAGAGGCTACTTTCAATAGCAATAAACAAAAGCATGGCTTACTTTCAAATCTTGGAAATACACGGATTATAAGATCAATCTTCCCTGAACATATGGGCATGGTTAGCACCAGGTTTGTTATTGTTGCTTAAACACGCGAGATCAAAAAAGACCGACGGCAAATCGTTGTTCGCTTTCCCGGGCAGATTTTCATTGGTGAATTCTGGCGTTTTACGGTATACTCACCAAACGGCTTTACATTAGGTGCATGAATTATTGCCAGTATATCTTCAATCATTTACACACACATTCCACTTGTTAAAGTCAACACATGTCTTTTTAAACAGATTTTAGTTTCCCGCAAAAGAGGTCACTCACCTTTTGCTCACCTTTTGGCGCTTAGTCACATGTAAACAAGAGAATTTCGGATATTTCGGTACACACAAGCTTGAAACTTGGCGAAATACTTTCTAAAAATAAAGGGGTGGCTAAGAGAGCCTCCAAGCATATTGTAATTGAATGTATCATTTAATACATAAACACGGTAAAACAGTAAAAAACCTTGACTTCCAGAGAAAGTCAGACAGTGGCGGCGACGTAAAAGAGGCAACTCCGTCACCACGCAGACATTGACATAATACTCTAAATATGACGTAATTCTCTCTCTAGCGCGTGCCACACACTCTCTCTCTCTCTCTCAGACATCCACACATCTCCAAGAAGCATAGATCCTCATGCGCCCAGAGAGCACATGGGGATCTATGTCTCTTGGAGATGTTTGGAGCTTACGCATACACGCACACACACGTGCACACACGCACACACACACACACATATTCAGAAAAGCATTCAGGTGACCCGATGTAGGTAATTTGGAGAAAGACATTGGATGAGTTCGTTAGCCAGCTTTGTACCCTTTCAAAGTCTTCATTTAAAATTAATTCTTTTTAGAAATAAATTAAAACAGTAAAAAACCATGACATCTGGAGAAAGTCAGACAGTGGCGGTGACGTAAAAGAAACAATTCTGTCGCCATGCGGACATACTCTAAATATGATGTATTTCTCTCTCTCTCGCTCCTGACTCTATGCACATTTGTGATGCACCTATTCCATTTTCTGATTTAGTTCGCAATCTTGGCATTTTTCTTGATAAAGATCTTCAAATGAAGGAGCATGTAAATCATGTCTGCAAACTTGCTTTTCTGGAATTAAGACGCATCAGTTCTATCCGTCATTACCTCACTACTGAAGCTACCACCAAACTGGTCGTCTCTTTAGTCTTGTCCCGCATTGATTATTGCAATGCCCTCTTAGCTGGCCTCTCTCAGTTTCTCATTCAGAAATTGCAGTGAGTTCAGAATTGTGCTGCACGTCTCATCGTCCGCGCCTCACAGCATCAGCCCATCACTCCTATTCTGAGACAACTTCATTGGCTGCCAGTCAAACGAGTCTCGTACAAAATCGCCTGTCTGTGCTACAAAGCTATTAACTACTCTACCCCTGCCTGTCTCGCTGATCTTCTTCAACTATACACTCCCTCCCGCTCCCTCCGTTCAAGTAGTGACACGTGCCTTCTCAGAGTCCCGCTCTTCAAATACAAAACCAGAGGTGACCGTTGTTTTGCGCACGTTGGACCTGTTGTCTGGAACTCTCTACCTATAGACATTAGACATTCTCCGTCATTCACTGCCTTTAAATCTGCCCTAAAGACCCACCTGTTTGATACCCCAATGTAGCTCAGTTCTTTGTCATTATGTACCTGTGTGTGTGTGCGCGCGCGTGTGTATTGCAGAATCTGTTGTTTCTCTGGTTTTATAACCCCCTCCACTCCCACTCTTTATTTGTAAAGCGCTTAGAGCTTATTTAAGGATAAGTGCTATATAAGTAGCCATTATTATTATTATTATTATTCACTCGCTCTCTCTCTCTCTCTCTCTCTCACATATGCATGCATCTCCTAGAGGCATAGATCCTCATGTGCCCAGAGGGCACATGAACATCTATGCCTCTTGAGGCTGATTTTAGAGTGCACATGCACGCATGCACACACATACACACACATTGACGCGCTTTCAGATGAGCATGCAGGTGTCTTTAGAATAGCATACAGTAAAGTCAATTTGATTTCACACAAATTATAGCAAGACTGAAACTGTCCCGTGAAATTTTAGTTTTGTCACCATATTCCCAAGTCTTGAAGCGAAAGTGAAACTCGTATCATGTTAAATATAAAATTACATAAAAACAAAAAAAAAATACGTCGTGACAATTTAGACAAATGACGTTTGACAAACCAATGACGCGTATGCACTGCACGCCTCTTAAAGAGTTCACTATGATGCATTGGCAGATCTGCGTGGCTTTTTCAAAAGGAGATATTTCAACATCAGAATCAAGTCAAAGACAAAAGGTAAAGACCCTTGACAGCGAAGACATCTCTCATATAGAAGGGACTTTGTGGGTTATGGTTCATCCCATCTTGTTTAGTCCCTTCTATTTATAGAAGGGACTTTTTAGGACGGATCGCGGTGGGGCGAATTTAATAGCATGTCCATGATGTCAAAGGCAGGCAGGCTAAACCTCTAACAATTGAAGTAACAAGATAAAAATTACGTCATGTCTAGTTACGCTAACCTCGCTGCTGAACGTAAATTTGGCGCAAAGCGCCGTATGTGCGTATGTAAACAAGAGAATCTCCGATATTTCTGTACACACAAGCTTGAAACTTGGCGAAATACTTTCTTAAATGGGTGGCTAAGAGAGCCTCCGAGGATATTGTAATTGAATATCTCATTGAAGACATAAACAACCATTTATAGGAAGTCGGTTGACCCAGATTAGAGATCGTAATTTTTGTCATATTTACTCGAACCTTTGCATATAGCTAGTTTGGAGAAAGACATTGGACGAGTTCGTTGGCCAGCTTTGTATCCTTTCAACTCCAGGCGCATGAGGATCTATGCCTCTTGGAGATGTTTGAAGCACGCGTGAATGCACGCATACACACACTGACGCGCTTTCAGAAGAGCATGCAGGTGACCCGTGTACTTAGTGTATCATGTAGCTAGGTAAAGTCAAACTGCTTTTACACAAATTATAGCAAGACTGAAATTGTACTGTGAAGTTCTAGTTTTGTTACCATTTTCTTAAGCCTGTGAAATGAAAGTGAAATTCGTATCACGTAAAATATAAAATTACGCAAAAACTAAAACTTATGTCATGACAAATGACGTTTGACAAATCAATGACGCATATATCCTGCACCCCTTTTAAAACTTTTTCAATAGGAGATAATTCAACATCAGAATCAGGTCAAAGACAAAAGGTAGAGACTATTGACAGCGAAGACAGCTGTCACATAGAAGGGACTTTGTGGGTTATGGTTCATCCCATGTTGTTTTTGCCTCAAGAAGCACAAGATATTTGCTGTGTGTTTTCACCACCACCCTATCCTTTATTGCAGCTGCAGTTACAAAAGGCTACTGATTTAAACCAGAAAATGTACTTTTGTTATGCATTGTGCAGGATTCCTTTGGAACAATACCTGCAGTTTGAGCTTTGCTAGTTCAAGGGCAGTAACTCAAACCTGATAACAAGGGGCCTGGAAAAGGGTGGATTCTAGAGAGTGTTTCCCTCTTTTAAACCTTTTCATCCTGATACACTACTGCTTGAAATTATCTTGACTATGAAAATTCAAGCGTGGTGCCAGAATAGCTTGGCGCCTCAGGCGCCAAGCTATTCTGGCGCCACCCTTGAACTAAAATAGTTGATCTATCTCCTAATCTGTACTTTTGCATATAAGCAAATGTTTACAAAATCAGCCTCAGGATGTAATTTTGTATGGGTTAAAGCTTTCTTTGGAAAGCAATGCAGTGTTTGTTTTCTTCATGATGTATCTGTATCGTCCGTTTGGGTGTGGACAGGCCCAGACATGGTTGTATGTGACGAAGGTCACATCATGAAGAATGCAGCCTCCGCCCTGTCCAAAGCCATGATGATGATCCGCACAAAGCGACGCGTGGTCCTGACAGGAACGCCGCTACAAAACAACCTGATCGAGTGTGAGGATATTGTCTTTTCAGTTGTTACAGTAACCGTTTGGCTGTCGATGAAAAGTGTTGCCGACAGCCAAAGGGTGCTGGATCACTGGCCACTTGAGTAGTGTTGGCAGCATCCATTATTTTTTACATGCTTATGGCGTAACATTCTCAATTCAAGGAACGGCTGGAGTTGTTCTGAGATCTGTGTCTCTATTCTGGAGAGAGATCGACCATGATAGTTCTAGGGTGGTGTCAGATTAGCTTGGTGATTAGCTATTCTGACACCACTCTTGAACTATCACAGTCGATCCACATCCTGTCGTAGCACGTCGGGGCACAAGCCCCTTCAACTGCAGGAGCTTAGGTACCATGATACGTACTTCAGATTTAAACAAATATATCCCATGCATTTGTCCTCATCTGTGCGTGACAGATCACTGCATGGTGGACTTCGTGAAGCACAACCTGCTGGGTACCAGGAAGGAGTTCGCTAACCGCTTCGTCAACCCCATCACTAACGGGCAGCACTCGGACTCCACACAACGTGACGTGCGCATCATGAAGGCCAGAGCTCATATCTTGCACGAGCTGCTCGCTGGCTGCGTCCAGGTGAGATGATTAAATGTGGCCTCTTTGATCTGACAAGATAAAAGTTAAACGACTATATCACTGCGAGCAAGAAAGTTGGGACATGGGAAGACAGAAATTCAAAAATTTAAAATCTCACATACAGAAGTTTTCATATTTTAATGTCAGACCCTGACTTACAGCCTATATATACGGAATTTCAGTATTTTGTCCTGAATTCAGAAAAATTGGCAGCATTACGGAAAATACTGATATTTTTTTCACGTTACGGTAAATCAGAATTGTGAAACGAGCAGTGTTTCAGAGGTCGAAACTATAGGCCTAGCGTAGCGCCTTTGGGCTAAGCAGTGGATTTCATGATGGCTCATATGTGAAGTCGGAAGCGTTTCGCGGGAAAGTTTGAGTTCGCATGTGCTGTTTCACAATCATGACGTCGAAGGGAAAAGAAAGTGAATCGAGCGATCGGTCTAGCGTAAAAGTTCGTACACAGTGCTACTGAGAGATTTACACAGAGAAGTTCCCGTGTATCAAGCCAGGAAGCGTGGCTACAAAATTGCTCTGTACCATTTGTGTCACAGAATTTAGCTGTGCACACGGAGGAATAGATGACATACGTCGTCATGTGAAGGGTTCAAGACGTGAAGAATGAAGAGAGGCGGCAAAAAGAAAAGCGAGAACAGCAATCGAACAGCAAGATCACTCGATTTTTTGCCACAGGACCAGCTGAGGATGGAGTGTCTAATCACGATTTGGATGTAATTTGTGCAGAAACATTGTCCTGAAATTTCACATTTGTTTCTTCAAAATTCATACCGATGGCATTACTGTATGGAATACACCTTTAGCTTACCGAATTCAGCCTCAAAACCGTTCGTGTTAACTACACGAAATGGAGCGTAATAGTAGAGAGTCGTAACAAAGCACCCGGATAGTCTCCCCTCCCTCCATCCGGAAGTGCACATTCCCACCAGTTTCACCTTAGCTTCCGGTAGACAAGTTGCGTCGGCTTCAGCCTCCAGCGTTTATCGGATTTCAGAATTTCTTATTCGTGAATTCTAAACTCATTGCCTTATAACAATGACGAGGTAAGGTCTCGGGTTGTGCCTTCGCAGCCAGCAGAGAATGTTTAGCCGGCAGCGCAGGCACAACTCGAAAGAAATTGCGGTTCGGGTACGACCGATTTTCGATTAGTAGTCGTTTCGTGCACGTGGCCTTTCGTTAGTGGCCTCGGGCTTTTACACTCATGTGTGCCTTTTGTGTTACAGTACCCAACTGCAGAGCTAACCTTAAGGACAAGCGGCTCAGAAGAAAAAACAGAGTTGTAACTCAGAACCCTGACCAGACCTTCCCCTGCAGCCACTGCGGTCGAACCTGCCTGTCCCGGATTGGCCTCCGCAGCCACGAAAATGCCTGCAGACGACGTGGGCAAGCCCTATAGAATCTTCGTTCGCGAAGTCAAGCCAAGAGACCCAACTGCACACTTGTCGCCGCTGCAAAGGTTTCCAGTGGCCCTCAGACACGCACGCATGCTGTGTACCTTGTTCTGGCTGTTCATCGTCCCACCCTTGTGGTGTGTGCGCCTCGTGGAAGGAATGGAAATGGTCCCAGCTGTGGGAGTTTTATGGGCGCCGACGACCAGCGGAACAGATTGGACATAGAGCGGCTCGGCCGTCAACCAAAGAGAGCAACATACCTCATCACCGGATGGAGCCAGGCCCTTTGGTGACAGTGTCTTTTTGCCCCACAGCGCCGCTCTTACAAGCTTCTACAGAGAAGGTAGGCTCTCATTCTATTACTAAGTCGCAGAACCCTATCCCGATTGCAGGTCCCCGGAATGTGGGGAGTGGGATGTTGGCCTGCGCAGTCTCAGATGGTCCCCAAGTATCGGTGACGGAGACTCCTTCGACCCCTTCTCTCGGCCTATCGGTTGACGCGTCAGGGACCAATCAGAAGCGGACAGCCTATGAGGCTACTGACGCAGTACGGCTTTCACCTCACAGCCCTCGGCGCTCAGAGGTTAGTGTCCATTCCCACAGAGACAATTATTCTACGTCACATCAGTCACCTATGACCCAACACACTGGTTCCCCCGCTCGTTCACGGACAAGTTCTTTTACCACAGGGAGTCGTCTAGCTAGGACACGTTTGTCGAGCACATCATTTGGGCACCGTAGACCGTATTCCCCACAGTAACGGCCGCGGTCCCAGGCAAGTCAACTTCTGGATAAGGAGAGATGTCCCTCTCGTCGCTCCCCCTCCAGCAACCGGCTCCATCATCATTTTCCTACTGCGCGTTATTATTCACCCCAAAGTCCTCTGCGTCGGTACACGACGGCTTCGCGAGACAGATCCTTTGAAACCCCACCGCACTGGACACCTCCGTGGCATGGCGGATCCCGTCGGCATTCTCCAGACCCTGCGACTTATGACTCAGATGTACTCAGTCTGCACCCGTAAGACTCGGCATTGGCCCTGCTGGAGCCTAAGACACCTTCGGACCCACATAGCCCTCCCGCTTTCGACTTAGTAGAAGAGCTGCCCCTGCTTTCAGAGACTTCTCGGGCTCTAGACGAAGCGGCACACATCATCGTGACCATTCTTCCTTTGGATGCATGTCCTTAAGAGAAAAGCTACGGCTTCAGTGGACGCTCCTTTCCAGGCGAAAAGATTCAAGTCCCTTCCCCAGCCTCCAGGTTTTCGGGACCTTTCTGACGCTTTCTCCGAACACCTACGACAGGGCAAGCTGCATGATAAAGGTTTCTTCGCGGACTCACGGTGGCCTGCTGACATTGACATCCGTTTTCAGCAAAAGTGGTATGTGGGTCACTCTCAAGCCTTTATCTGCCCCCTCCCAGCGGTGGATCCTGAAGCCGAACTCCAGGCAGGTGGCCCAGGGCCGGTGCGACGTTTCTTCCCACCCGGACTTGAACCCACAGCTACCTTGATCCAGAATTCAATCGCGTGTACGGGCTTCTTAGATCTAGCTACGCAGGCGGTAGTCCGCGGAGTACAGGAGTTTTGGGACCGACCCAGTGAGCAGAAATTACGAGATATCCACTCCTTGGCAGTGATGGCGAATCGGGCAGTACACCATTCGGCCACCAACGCTATCGCAGCAGCAGCTGTGATCTTATGCGGCGTGACGCGGTCTTGCGATCTTGCCCTGGAATTCCTTTAACCTTCACCACACAATTACGCCGGGCTCCGCTGGGCGGTTCGTTCCTCTTTGGTCCCTCTTGGCAGGAGGTGAAGACGGCTGCGAAGGACTTGTGGCCTAGCGTTAACAGAAGGGAACTTTCCAGATTTCCAGCCGGCCGCAAGGATGAGGGTCGCACCCTGCGGACCTTTAGACCCACCTCTCGCCTTATCACCAGACGTCCCTTTAGGACCAGACAGCAGGCCCCAGCTGGCCGTGGACTCTTTTTCCCCGCACAGACCTCCTCCCGTCCCAGCTTCGGCCAGAAGCAAGGGCGGGGTAGGGCCCAATGACTCTACCTTGGTAACGCCCCCGCTGAATCCCTCCGGTCCTCCAATCGGCGGGAGGCTAGCACATTACAGCAGCGAGTGGCGGTCACTGTTTCCAGGGGACCCATGGATCCGATACGATTTCTCGCGGACTGAAAATCTCATTTCGGACACCTCCCCCTCTGAGGCGGTCTTCGCTGTGGACATGCATCCCTACAGACCCTTGCAAGGCTTCAGCTCTGCAGGAAGAGATAGCTGCCCTTCTACAGAAGGCCGCCACGGAGGTAGTAGCCCGACACGACTTTCCGGCTTTCTACAGTCGGCTCTTCTTGGTTCCGAAGTCAGGAGACCGGTGGCGCCCGGTGATAGACCTCTCTGCGCTCAACAAGTTCATAGTCGCTCCGCATTTCCGCATGAAGACAGCAAAAAGTTTGCGGGCCTCGGTGCAACCAATGGATTTTGCCATAAGCCTCGATCTCGCAGATGCTTATCTTCATGTTCCCGTTCACCCGTTTTCCCGTCGTTACCTACGCTTCGCCTTCCGAGGAGTGGTCTACCAGTTTCGTGCACTTCCCTTCGGCCTCAAT
The DNA here is from genome assembly GCA_036245525.1 of Semisulcospira habei. Lineage (NCBI taxonomy): Eukaryota > Metazoa > Mollusca > Gastropoda > Semisulcospiridae > Semisulcospira > Semisulcospira habei. The sequence goes on from BTPG01000005.1 coordinate 8,671,040, forward strand.
CTCAGTCCTTGGATCTTTACGAGGATTGTGGACGCGGTGGTCGCCAAAGCCAGGCAGACGTCTTCCAGCCCGACTTCCAACTACCTCGACGACCTGCTTCTCCGGAATCAGGAAGTGTCTCGTCTGGAGGCGGACAGGAACGCACTTCTCAGCCTCCTACACCGACTTGGATTTGTGGTAAACAATGGGAAATCGGATCTCTCTCCGTCACACAGATTTGTTCACCTCGGGATGGAGTTCTTGACCGACCTCAACCGGGTACGACTACCACAGGAACGAATCCAGAAGTTGGCGACACTCGCTCACCAGGTGATTCTAGCGGACGCAGTCCCGGCCAGGACTTGGCTCCAGCTCTTAGGCCTGATCAGCGCTTCTGCGGAACTGTTACCCCTCTGCAGACTTTACTCGCGACCTCTCCAGTTACATCTGCTGCTCCACTGGAGGCCGTCTTCCGGAGACCTCGCGGCCAGTGTTTCGGTTCCTCAGCTGATTCGACCGCATCTGCACAGGTGGACGGATCAAGGGTGGTTGGCGACGGGGGTACCACTTCACTCCACCACCTCAACTGTCACTCTTCACGGACGCAAGCCATGCCGGCTGGGGAGCACACTTATTGCCGGGATTCAGCGCCGTCTCGGGTCAGTGGCCGGTGGAACTCCAAGGCAGAGACATCAATTGGCTCGAGCTCAAGGCTGTTTGGTTAGCTCTCATCAACTGGGAATCTCGGCTCCGCGGCCAGGAGATCTTGATATTTTCAGACAATACGAAGGTGGTAGCCTACATTCAGAAGCAGGGCGGCACTAGGTCTCCGTCCCTCTGCATGCTGCTTTACCAGATCCTCCTGTGGGGCAGAGATCAGGGGATCTTACTCCGAGCACGACACATCCCGGGCCATCTGAATGTTCTTGCGGACTCTCTTTCTCGGCAGGGACAACTGCTGCACACCGAATGGTCCCTTCGACCGGACATTTTCCGGATGATCTGTGCGCACTGGGAGACTCCCATGTTGGACCTCTTTGCCACCAGGTGGAACCGTCAGCTTCCGCTGTTCATCTCACCCTTTCCAGACCCGCTTGCCTGGGCAGTGGACGCTCTTTCCATTCCTTGGGACGGTCTCATAGCCTATGCCTATCCTCCTTCAGTACTGGTGCCCAAGATCCTTCTGAAGCTCAGAGGATGCAACGCGGTCCTTCTCCTTGTCGCCCCCTTCAATACCCCACCCGGGTCTGCCCTGGGGGACTTGGGTGGGGTTAGGTATTTTTTAGTTCCCAGGGTCACCCTGGTCAGCCCCACAGGGTGGGTTTTTCTCTCTATTCTGGGGCATATGTTTCTGTCTACCCTGTCCATTCACCTGTATTTGCCTTTTTAAAACTCTCCCTACTGTCTGCACTGCCTGTAGCTCTTGATATTGGATGTGTGTTGCTAAATGGTCTTAGCTTTATTTAGGCCCCATGTGTTAGGTTTATTTAACGTATTTGACCGGCTGGCGACATACATTCAATGTTCTGGGGTTTTTTTGTGGTTTTTTTTTTTCACAAGCAGTGCAGGCACGTCCTGAGAAAGCCTTGTTGCTGTCGGGACGTTAAGCAATGTACAATCAATCAATCAATCAATTGAACCAGGAGTTGTACAACAGATCTATTGAGCCTAGCCACGGATCCTCCACTTCGGCTCTCCACACCATGCACAAGCTGAAGCAGCCCCGGCAGAACCTCTTCCACCCTTGCCCAGAGAGACTGTTTCTTCATGCCTGGAGATTGTGCGGCAGGCCCTCTCAACTTGAGGTTTCTCGGGTGCTGCAGTGGAGGCAATCGCTACAGCCCGCAGGCAGTCCACTCGCCAGGTTTACGAAGGCAAGTGGAGAGTTCTACAATCCTGGTGCGAGTCGCAACGCCTCTCCCCCACGGCTTTGACCACGCCACAGCTGGCTGAATTCTTCTTGTGGCTGTTCCGCGAACAGAATTTGGCACCCATCACCATCAGAGGTTACCTCTCCATGGTGGCTGACACAGACACTTGGGACTTCCTGACCCAGGAGCTTGCAAGGATCTCTTGGACTTGATGGCCCACTTTGACCTCCAGCGCCCAGTTGGGAGCTCGCTTGGGTTTTAACGTGGCTGAACTCAAGTCGTTTTGAGCCTCTTCACTTGGCCCGCCTGGCGGACGTAACCAGGAAGACCTTCCTCCTGGCCCTCGCTACAGCGGCCAGAGTGAGTGAACTACATGCCCTGTCAGTGGACCCTACATGTTTGCAGTTCCGGACAGGGGGAGCAGTAAATCTCCTAGTAGGTTGTCCCAGTAATTTTTTTAGATTCAAAAGACAATACAATTTTTACAGTTTTCTGAAAGTAAACATTAAGATGAGCTTGCATGCAAAATTTTGTGGTGATATCTTAAACGGTTTCTGAGTTATAGCGATTTGAAAATTGTGTCATTCTGTCGTTTCGGGTCAAATTTAAGAAAAGTCCATGTTTGAGGCCTCAGCAATAAAACAGGTTTGTCAGCCAACACTGCTTACAGTGTTTAAACAGTGCAGACTACTACTTAGATGAATATAATACTAACTGAACCTCCTTCTCCACAATAATGTATGAATAACGTGAACCTGAATGTGCTCTTGCGAGTCACATTTTTCCTTGTTAAACTGCACGAACAGCCACTTTGGGGTCTCCACCATTCATCGTCTAATGTAAATATTAGCCTAGAAATCAAGCATATCACATAAAATACTGCACTATGCATGCCTATTTTTTTTTTTTTTTTTTGTATGCTCAAGGCTAATAATATGTCTATTATAAAGGTTCAAAGTATCTAAACCATGCCAGTTTGCAACAGTAAAAAAATGAACAGAATGTAACACACAAAGTCAGGTGCAAGTCAAATCTTTATATCTCAAGAACTATTGGACACACAGAAATGGTTCACATATCAAAAGAAAGGCCAGAATCTTACAAATGCAATGCAAGTAATGGTTTAGCTAAATAATTTATTTTTAAAAAACTGATATTAGAAAAATACGAAAACTGAAAGCATGTTGTACAGTAAAATCTGCAGATCTCAAGAACTATGACACGTATACATATGGTTCACATATCAAAATAAAGGTCAGAATCTGGCCAGTGCAAAACTGCAATGCAAATAATGATTTAGATGAATAATAAAATCTTAACAATCTTAAATGAGGAAAAAATATGAATAAAAGGTTATGCTAAATTTCAAAATCATTACCTTGCCTGTGGATTCACGCGGATCTCATGCCAACATGTAAAATGAATACTCAAGATCTCGGTGAAAAAACGCACAAAATAATACTGTACAATGCAATTGCAATACCTGAAATGTGTCATTTTAAAAGCACTCTGAAAAAAAGTGAAATATGAAAATCTGATATAGAATTTAGTAATATAAATCATCACATCAAAACAAAAAATCAAGACCAGAAACTGAAAATTTCAAATGCAAATATATTAAATTATGACAAGGCAACAGTCACTAGCTAACAGTCACAAGCACACACATCTAAAAAAAAAGTTTCATGTCTATGCAAAACAAAATTCTGTTTGCATTCCTAGCCATAACCTGATTCAGATCAGACGAGTTGCCTAACGATCTTGATTACAAAGATAACTATGTTTATAAAAAATAATGAAGTAGCATAAAGAAGAACTAAAATCTGTTTGGCAAATTGCAAAAAAAGTTATCACAGAAAACTGCACTTCTAAATCCGTTACTTTTTTTGAGGCTCCTGGAATTTTCTTATGATGATTATGACAGAAAAGCTTGCCACTCTGACACTGGTGTACTGTGCAGCTTCTTCCACAGGCTGATTTCTTCATGGGTAAGTGTAGGAAGATCCTTACCAACTTTCATGTTTAGTGCTTGCTGTGCAAAACTGTAAATTCTCTCTCAAGTCTTGCCAGTGGTGACCCAAAGAAGACCAAGTTGTAAAACGAGGCGGTTGGTGCACTGCACGCTTGGTAACTTGCAGCCTCTACCTTCTGCAGAAACATGCTTCATCAGCAGATGATATGTCTCATCCTCTGGAATTAAAGAAAGTAATAATAATAATAATAAGCGCATTAAATAGGCGCTTTATCCCAATTGAAAATCGGCTCAAAGCGCCGCCGCGAACTGAACCCAACAAGCACGCTCACGTGAAACACGCGCATTCACTCACACCACTGTACATAAACACAGAACATTCACGTGGTGCTAAGGGCAAGCTCAAGCGAGCTACTGTAGTTTTTGGAAATTCAAAGTCGTTTGTATTTGAAACTTTGATTAAGTGGGCTGAAACTGATACCAAAGTGGAGGGGGAGGAAGAGCCGGAGTACCCGGAGAAAGAACCCCCGACGGTCCGCCCGAATTAACCGTGACACTTACTAGAGGAGAAAAATCCGACGCCGGAACCCGTAATCGAACCTCGCACCTTTAGCATTGGTGGCAGGCGCCTTAACCACTGCGCCACGGACCGCCCCAGAAAAATCCGACGCCGGAACCCGTAATCGAACCTCGCACCTTTAGCATTGGTGGCAGGCGCCTTAACCACTGCGCCAAGTAAAGAGTGTTCGAGGAAGAAGAAAAATAAAGACCAAAAGCACCCTTAGAATTTCAGCCTTCCACTGCCATACTCATAGTCCAATTAATAAAACATTATTTATATTATCACATGATCACAGCCTGAACTTGTGAACTTTATATAAACATGAATTATTCTTATTGACATTACTGTCAGTGCCACTACTATTAACAACAGTGATTTGTCTATACGTAAACAGACTTGTCTAACTAAATTACATCTTAAATTCTTAAAGTTGAACAGTATACTGTGCCGTGTAACCTACAGCACTGTTACTGTGTAAGTATGCCATATATAAAAACCATTTTACAAAGTTATCCTATACAGTTCTGATCAGTTATATCACAGTCAGCACTAACATCGTAAAAATAGCAAAGCAAAATAGCAAAGAGTGAATCGCCGTTGATCGGAAAAAATCTCCGAGAAGCCACTTCCGGTTTTCGGCCACTCACACCTGCCTCATATTTTGTTTAGATTTTGTGCTTTAGCGGTACCATCTAAACTTACCAAAAATTTGATGGCCTTTTGAAACGTTTGTTTACACTAATAACCATTAAATATGCATTATTTAACACTGTAAGTCGGAAAAGCGACTGCAGAAAACATCGATCAGCTGACAACATTATCCTAACGTAGGTTTGCTAGAGCAACAATAGAGTCGGCTGTTGTTTCCACACATCTATTAAAAAAAAAAATCACAAAACTCGCATTGCTAATCAAAACATATATAATGTAAGCATTACTCACCGAGATATGGTGAAGACATTCGTAGGAGACGAAATTTGTATCTGCCGAGTCCGAGTCATCGCTAGGCTCGCGAGTTCACTTTGCCTCTAGCTAGTCGCCGCAGGCGGTGTAGGGTTGCCCCACTTGGATCGCATGGCGAAATTCCTACAGAAAAGCTATCGTGCTGATTTTCGTATCATTGGAAAGAGCGTAAATTGAGCTTTAATACCCGCGTTTACTGGTCAAAAACGAATGAAAAATATGGCAGATACGACCATTTGAAGTCAAAAAAAAATTTCGTTGTCGGATTTTGACCAGAATTTCAGCAAATATTGATACGAAAATTATATCGGCAGATCGGCAAACAACTCTACTTTCATCATGAGGTTAATTTTAGTGTGTGTCCTTTGTCTCGGAAATCCGCGGCGGGAAAAACCGGAGTGTGTAAAACACTGCCTTTAGCTGCGCGCTGCGCGGAAGGCCTCGCCACGGCAAAAATGGAGTAAACCCCTATACATTTCCACAATTTATTACAACTAATTCCGAACTTATTCAACTATAAAACACACATAGATTGAAAGAGAAATATTTTATCTTCATTTTCATATTAAAATCAGAAACAAAAAATTATGTTTATGTAGTGAAAGTGATGATCAAATTTGTGCAATTTTTAGCACATTTGGCCTAGTATTCCGCCTGTGTGTGGGCGCCTGGGACGACCTACTCCTAGCCAATCCTGCCTTCCTGGCAAAGAATAGACTCCCTTTGGCTGCACCTCAAGTGTTGAGCCTACGCCCTCTCACACGTCTCGATTGCTCCCAAACATCTCGGCTGCAGGATCCGGTCCGTGCTTTGAAGGTATACCTCAAAAGAGTGAAACACATCAGGAGAGGCCGCTCTCGCCTCTTCCTACCTTTAGCTTCGGCACGGACCGACATCTCAGCCCAGACGATTTCCTCCTGGCTGAGATGGGTCATTCGCTGCGCCTACAAAGATATCTCTCCAGAAGGGGCTAAGAGATTGCGAATATGGGCACATGAGATTAGAGCGGTCGCCGCCAGCATTGCTTTCGACTGCAACTGCGCAACCAGGGATATCATAGCGGCAGTCAGGTGGAGAACAGAGTCCACCTTCGCATGCTACTATCTCCGAGACCTGTCCGCACAACGCGAGACACTGGCACTTGTCGGAGACATCTCGGCGGCGCAACACTCCCTCCGGGCGCCTCTCGCGCCATAGGTAAGCAACCTTAGCTGAATTCGTCGGGTGGTTGCCCCTCGAAGCTGAAGGTATTGCAATGGCACAGCTTGGGTGGCACCCTCCTCCTCTTTGTTATTCTTCCATACAATAATGCCATCGGTATGAATTTTGAAGAAACAAATGTATTTTTTTCTAAAAGATATTTTTTCGAAAAATACTTACCGATGGCATTACTCACAGGACCCTCCCACCTGCCCCGCTTGCCGCCAGCATGCTAAGGAGAAACTGGCGCGAATGTGCACTTCCGGATGGAGGGAGGGGAGACTATCCGGGTGCTTGGTTACGACTTTCTACTATTACGCTCCGTTTCGTGTAGTTAACACGAACGGTTTTGAGGCTGAATTCGGTAAGCTAAAGGTGTATTCCATACAGTAATGCCATCAGTAAGTATTTTTCGAAAAAATATCTTTTAGAGAAAAATACATTTTAGAGGAAAAAAATAATGAAATTTGAAATTAGGGGTGGGCATGTCTGCACTGATGTCAAAAATCACAGGATAAGCAACAACACAAATCACCTTTAACCCATTTCATCCTGATGCATAGCTGCCAACCCTCCCGATTTTATCGGGAATTTCCCGATTTTTTTTTCAAGTCCCGATTTTCCGTTTTTTTGTACATTTTTCCCCGATTTTCAGATTTTCAAGTTTTGTTTGAAAATTCGAGACATTTTGGCATACCGCTCCCAGTCAAGCGCCTGTAGTTGAGAGCCTGCCGCTATACTGTACCGCTAAGCTTTCGGGGACTCACAGCCAGTCTTGATTACGCATGCGCAGCAAATTTGCATCCATTATGTGTTTGTTCCGGTTCCTTCGAAATTGCCCTGGTCTGGAGCACATGCTCAGTGATTTTCACAAGTGTTATTTTCGATTTTCAACAAAATGATGCCTCCAAAGAAGCAGAAGTGGTTGGTAAAGTTCCATCCAGACTACAAGTGTTCCTTGCATCATCGACGAATCGAGAAAGGTCGAACACTTTGCCGTTTGTAAAATATTCTGGGCGGACATAAACATCGCTGCACAGTAAACCTAGGCGGGCTGACGCGCACTGCGTACCCCCCTCCCCCGTCCCCCGTTGTTTGATTTTTCAGCACCTGGAAGCAAGGGCTAGCGTCGTGGAGGCCGCAGCTCAGGATTTTCGTTGCCTCAAGGTTGGCAGCTATGCTGATGCTGATTTTCTAAAAATTTCCTTGTTACCCTATGAAGGCTAGAGTACAGATTAGGAGATAGATCAATCATTTTAGTTCAAGGGTTGTGCCAAAATATAAGCTATTCTTGCACCACCCTTGAACTGTCATGGTCAAATTAATTTCAAGCAGTAGTTTATCAGAATGAAAAAGGTTATTGGTCGGTGACGGAGAAAAATGCTTCCTTATAGGCAAGTAAAAGTGGATACATAACTTAATTTTTTTTCATCATGTAATTTTCCAGAGGCGAGACTACTCATCTCTGACCAAGTTCCTGCCACCCAAGCAGGAGTATGTGATCTCGGTGCGGCTGTCACCCATGCAGATTGAACTGTACGAGGAGTACCTGAACCGCACGGGGCAGGTGGATGGACAGATCACCACACGCGGTGCACAGCTGTTCAAGGACTACCAGAACCTCATGAAGATCTGGACACACCCCTGGGTGCTCAAACTGGCTGAGATTCGTGATGAGCTCAAGGTGAGAGAGAAAGGAAGGATGATGGGGGAGGAGGAAGAGTTGGTTGTGCAAATATACTGATGAGCAGAAGAAATGTGTTTCCGATGACTCAAATGATGTCACATTTGTTTCCTCAAAACTCTTACCGATGGCATTACTATTAGGAAGGTACACTTAGCTTGCCGATTTCAGCCTTAGAATCCGTTGTGTATACCCACACAACCAGGGAAGCAACTCTAGTTAGTTGTTACCATGAACCCTGAGTAGCCTCCCTTCCCTCCTCAGCAGTGTAGTCAGGCCAGTCTTACACTTAGCTTCCTTTTGAACGGATTACCGCAAGTCAGCCTGCGACTTCATCTTGGTTTGCTACCTTTTCTAGCTTCTTCTTCACGGGCGTCACCCTGGCTATGGCGAGGTAAGGCCTCGGGTACTGCCTCAGGGCCGGCAATGTTTTTCTGCTGGCCTGTGGGGGAATTTCCCGTGGAATTTTCGGTTGGCAGTACTTAGTTAACTGATAATGGTCGTGAGCTCCTTTTGCGTGGCCCTTAGTTCACGGCCACGTGCGGCTATTTTTTCATGGCGCTGAGCTTTCTGTTTCAGTAAAGTGTGGCTTCGTACCTGCCTCAGGTGTCACAGCTTGAAGGGGCCTAGCGATACACACACCCTATGCCTGCTCTGCTCTGGCTGCTCCTCCTCCCATACGTGTGAGACTTGCACCTCATGGAAGGTGCAGACGTGGTCCCAGTTGTGGAGCTTCTATCAGCGAGGGTGCCTGTCGTCTAGCCCTGGGACCCCGCTCTTGCAGTTGGCGCGCAGCCGGTTGGGTCTCAACCCTCTCCTGTCCTAGCCACACCCGGCCCCCCAGATCCTCGCAGATGTGCCACTTCGGACATTGGGGACCCGTCCTCGTGCCGGGCCCTGTGGACCTCACTTAGCCCTGTCATCCCACAACCGGTTTGGCCCACACGCGTGGCGAAGGAGCGCGGTCTGTAACAGCCCTTGTGGCCCCCCCCCCCCCCCCCCCCGCCTCCCCAACTGAAGAAACCTGTGTGGCTCGGGGCTCCCACGACGCACGGCAGACATGAGCAAGCAGCAGGACAGAGCGTGGCTGCTGGCGGGCCGCCACAGAGTCTCGCCCTTCGGATCCCTCTCCTGAGCGGAAGACTCGTCCCTCCAGGCGCATGGATGCCGCTAAACCCCCCCAGCTTTCTTTGGCGATTAGTCTCCCTCGTGGGTCGCTGACCTCACCCGCAGGTCCGTGGGACAGCGACACGTGGCAAGCCAGGCGGCAAGTGGCGGCCAGTCATAGACCTTGGCTCTGAACATGTCCTTTTCGGGCCCGTCTGCATGGACAGAGCTACAGCATTGAGAGCTTCGGTGCGGCCCATGAACTTTGCCGTCAGCCTCGACCTCTCGGATGTGTACCTGCATGTCCCTGTGCACCCATCGGCTCGGTGTTACCAGTGCTTCACCTTCATGGAGTAGTGTCCCAGTTCCGAGCTCTCCCCTTCGGCCTAAACCTCAGCTCCTGGGTCTTTACGGGGATCATGGATGCGGTGGTGGCCACGGCCCGGCACGCTGCTTTAAGCCCTACCTCCAGCTATCTGGCTGACCTGCTCCTCAGCCAACGGCCATACCATGTTGAATGCACCGGTTCTCGTCTGATCACCAAAGTTAAGCTGTGTCGGGCTTGGTTAGTACTTGGATGGGTGACCGCCTGGGAACACCAAGTGCTGTTGGAGATCCAGGATGCGGTCTCGCTGGAGAAAGACAGGGACGCGCTGCTGATGCTCCTACGACAGCTCAGTTTCCTGGTTGACTTGGGGAAGTTGGACCCCTCTCTGTCCCGCAGGTTGGTCCTCCTTGGTAGGAAGTTCTTTGTTGACCTCTACTGCGTGAGTCTACCGATACAAGGTAAGGCCCCTGCCTTGTCAACAGATGTCAATGTTTACACCTGCCACTGATAAGGTATATCCACGGTCTAGACAACATGTAATAAGCAGCATCAAATGATGATCAGTGTGTCTGTGTTGTGTCTCGTATATGATTGGATGGAAGTACCAGTGTTGTAAAGACTATACATGTACTACACATGTGACCAATGTGTGTCATTGGTGTCCACAGAGTCACCTACAGGTGCACCAAGGTGTGGCATCCAAAAAACGGAATATCAATTAGAACCTCCGAATTCAGCATCAGAATCGAGCTGTAAGTCATTGCCATTGTCAGTGCCTCAAACGGCGATGGCTCCAGCTGACACTGCCAACACGTGGTTATGCTGCCACGCGGTAGATAGGCACACATGTACATCAAAGCTATCTGCTTTTAAAAACCATGTCTCCAAACACAAAATTGTATCACTCCGAATATATACACATCCACTCGCCATTTCGACCGTAATTCCCACGCTTGCGCCGCAAAACTGACCGCATACCACAGACGAACGAACGTGCGCACTGTCAGGACCCTGTAGTGTAAACAGGATGTGTCAGTGTGAAGGGCGAGGTCACCGGATGCGCGATACGAAATGCCTGACACCGCTGTAGCGGTTTGCCGGGCTGAACGGTATACGAGGCCGCCAACTGCTACAGCGGTTTGCCGGGTTCAAAGGGTTAAGCAATGTACAACGTCTGTGTCTATCCCATTCCGGACCCTCTTGCCTGGGCCGTGGACGCTCTGTCTGTCTCCTGGGAGGGCCTCGTAGCCTACGCTGTCCCTTCCCCGGTGCTGGTGCCCAAGGCCCTGCTGCCGCTCGGGGGTTGCACCATGGTCCTACTCCTCATGGCCCCATTCAGTTGGAGCAGAAGCTGGACACCCGACCTCGTGCACCTCGCCACGGACCCCCCGTCAGGCTATCCACGCCCCTCGCACAATACTGAAGCAGCCAAGGCGGGATCTCTTCCACCCTGAAGAACACGGCCGGGAGAGACTTCTCTTGCATGCTTGAAGGTTGTGTGACGGGCCCTCACGGCGAGAACGGCAGTGGAGGCGATCGCCGCAGCCCGCACAAGGTGTACGAGGTAAAGTGGAGGGTCCGGCAATCCTGGTGCGAGTCTGAGCACCTGTCCCCCACGGCTCTGACGAGGTCGCAGCTGGCCGGGTTCTTCCTGTGGCCTTGCAAGGAACCGACTTTGGCCCCTATTACCTCGGAGGCTACCTCGCCCTGATCGCGGACACTTACCGGCGCTTGGGCCAAACTGACCCAGGAGCGCGCACGGACCACTTCGACCTGCTGGCCACTTTGAGCGCCAGCGACCGGTCACCCGCTCGCTGATTCTGCACTGGTACCTTCCCTGGGTTTTAACCAGACTGACTTTAACCGGTTCGAGCCGCTGCCCTGGGCGCGACTTGCAGGCATGCCCAGGAAGACCTGCTTCCACCTGGCCCTTGCCACAGTGGCCAGAGTTAGTGAGTTGCACGCACTGTCTGTGGCCTCTTCCTGCCTACAGTTAGGCACTGATGGCTCGGTACGACCCCTAACCGGCCTGACCTTGGCCAAGAATAGACTCCCCTCGGCCTCGGCTCAGGTGATTAGCCTCCGCCAACTCAGGGGATTCGACCGGTCTCGGGAGTCCCAGCAACAGGACCCGGTCCGAGCATTGCGGATCTACTTAGGCCGCTCGAGCTGGAGGGGCCGGACCCGCCTCTGCCTACCCTTGACCCCGGGCAGAAGCGACATCTCAGCGCAGACGGTTTTGTCATGGTTGCGCTGGATCTTCTGGTCCGCTTACAAGGACCTCTCTCCGGAGGGGACGAAAAGACTGCGCATCAGGGCACACTAGGTCAGAGCAACTGCGCAGTGAGGGGCATTGTAGCAGCTGTTGGGTGACGAGCAGATTCCACCTTCACCTGCTTCTACCTCCGAGACCTCTCCAGCCAATGAGACAACCTGGTCCTGGTGGGAGACCTCTCGGTGGTGCAACACTCCCTCCCGGCGCCTCAGGCGCCGGAGGTAAGACTTAGCTGAAATCGTCGGGGGGGGGGGTTGCTCCTTGTTAGCTTTTGCTAAGCTTAAGTGCAGTGTCGGGGCATAGTTAGGCGGCACCCTCCTCCTTTTCGTTATTCTTCCTAATAGTAACGCCATTGGTAAGAGTTTTGAGGAAACAAATGTATTTTTCTCTAAAATGTATTTTTTCGAAAAATACTTAACAATGGGATTACTCAGAGGGCCCTCCTGCCTGCCCCTCTTGCCGTTGGTGAGCTATGGCAAAGACTGGCGGGATACTACCAAGCATGTGACCAGATAGGGAGGCAGAAGAGGCCACTGGGGGCTTTTTGGTAATGACTCCCTGGAGTCGCCTCCCTGGTTGTGTAGTGCACACAACGGATGCTTAGGCTGAAATCGGTAAGCTAAGTGTACCTTCCTATTACTTTATTAGTAATGCTATCGGTAAGTATTTTTCAAACAAATACATTTTAAACTTCTTTTACTTAAATCTGTGGAGAAGATGTGTTTCGTCTGCAGTTGAAAATGTATATTTAACACTTTCAGCATACTATATTTTCTGTGTAATATACTGAGTCATCCTCCTTGGCGACTTCAACGCCAGAGTGGGCCAAGACTCTGAAGCCTGGAAAGGAGTCCTCGGCAAGCATGGCGTTGGGAACTGCAATGACAATGGTCGCCTACTGTTGGAGCTCGGTGCAGAGCAGCAACTTGTCATCACCAACACTACTTTCCAGCAAAAGGACAGTCGAAAGACCACCTGGATGCATCCTCGCTCCAAGCACTGGCACCTTATCGACTATGTCCTAGTGCGTCAGAGGGACCGCAGTGACGTCCTCCTCACCAGAGTGATGCCCAGCGCAGAGTGCCACACTGACCACCGCCTTGTTCGCTGCAAACTCAGGCTCCACCTCAAGCTGAAACCCAAGAAAGGGCCCCCCCCAAGAAAAAGCCTGATGTTGCCAGCCTTCAGCGTGACGACAAGAAAGCTGCCCTTCAGGCCGATTTACAGCGCATGCTCAAAGACACAGTTGATCCAGCAGACTCCTCCCCTGAAACACTCTGGGAACAACTGAAAACTGCTATTGTAAAATCCTCTGTGGAAGTCATGGGCTTTGCTAGAAAGAGGAACAAAGACTGGTTTGACGAAAACGACGTAGGGATCCAGGAACTTCTAGCGAAAAAAAGAGCCACCCACCAGGCCCACCTAGCCCAGCCTTCCTGCCCGGTGAAGAAGTCTGCCTTCCGCCTCATCTGCAGCAGTCTCCAGCTCAAGCTTAGAGAGCTCCAGAACGAGTGGTGGTCCAGACTCGCACAGAGGACCCAGCTCTGCGCTGACAACGGTGACTACAGGGGCTTTTACAAAGCACTGAAAGCAGTGTATGGCCCTAGGCACCTGGTACAAAGTCCCCTGCGAAGCGCTGATGGACAGGCACTCCTCACAGATAATACCTCCATCTTGAACCGCTGGTCGAAACTGGAGTTAGAGAAGAGTTCAAACTGGTGCTGTCCAACCGGTTTCAAGCGCTACAGGAGCTAGTAAATGAAGAGGAGGCGGTCACCACAGAGCAGCAGTGGAAGGCAGTTAGAGAGGCGCTGAACTCAACCTGCAAAGACACTGTAGGGTTCAGGAAACACCACCACAAGGACTGGCTGTCGGCACAGACCTTGAAGAAGATAGAAGCGAGGAAGCAGAAGAAAGCAGCGGTCAACAACAGTCGCACGAGAGCAGCCAAAGTAAGGGCACAGGGGGAATACTGGGAAGCCAACCGCGAGGTGAAGAGGAGTATCAGGGCAGACAAGAGGGCCTACACAGACAGCCTGGCAGCAGAGGCAGAAAAGGCAGCAGGCAGCGGCAACATGAAACAGCTCTACGACATTACCAGAAGATTGTCGGGTAAGTATGGCCATACAGAAAGACCAGTAAAAGACAAAGAAGGCAAGCCTATTGCAGACAGAGCAGACCAACTCGACAGATGGGCCGAGTATTTTGAAGAGTTACTGAACAGACCTAGCCCACCTGACCCCCCTGACATCCAGCCGGCAGAGACCAACCTACCCATCAGCTGTGACAGACCCAGCCGGGAAGAGATCAGAAAAGCAGTGGCATTTTTGAAGAATGGCAAAGCAGCAGGGCCAGATGGCATCCCAGCGGAGTCTCTGAAAGCAGACCTAGAGACAACAGTTGAGATGCTGTACCCACTGTTTGGAAAGATCTGGGAAGAGGAGGTGATGCCGGCTGACTGGAAGGAGGGGTACCTAATCAAGCTTCCCAAGAAAGGCGACCTCAGCAAGTGTTCCAACTACAGAGGAATCACCTTGCTGTCAGTACCAGGAAAGGTCTTCAACAGGATCATCCTAGAGAGAATGAAGAGCTCCGTTGACCCCCAGCTGAGAGACCAGCAAGCAGGATTCAGGAAGAACCGATCATGTACAGACCAGATCGCCACTCTCCGCATTATCGTGGAACAGTCTCTGGAGTGGAGCTCCCCGCTGTACGTCAACTTTGTGGATTATGAAAAAGCATTTGACAGCGTGGACCGAGAGACTCTGTGGAAACTCCTACGACATTACGGTGTACCCACAAAGCTCGTCCGCCTGATCAAGAGCAGCTATGATGGCATGACATGTCGCGTGATCCACGAAGGGCAGTTCACCAGAGAGCTCCAGGTCAGAACCGGTGTCAGGCAGGGGTGTCTGCTGTCTCCGTTCCTCTTCCTACTGGCCATAGACTGGGTCATGAAGATGACCACAGAGCACAGACGAAGTGGAATACAGTGGACACTGTGGACACAGCTTGACGACCTCGATTTTGCAGACGACTTGGCATTACTGTCCCACACTCATCAACAAATGCAGGACAAGACCACGAGGCTTGCTGACATCTCGTCCCAAGTGGGCCTCACCATTCACAAACAGAAAACAAAGACAATGAGGCTGAACGCAACCAGGGAAGAACCAGTCTTGCTTGCTGGCACCCCGTTGGAGGAGGTGGAGTCCTTCACCTATTTCGGGAGCATCATAGACAAAAAAGGCGGCACTGATGCAGATGTCGGAGCACGAATCGGTAAAGCCAGAGCAGCCTTTCTCCAGTTGAAAAAAGTGTGGAGTTCCAGAGAGCTGTCACAACACACCAAAATCCGGATTTTCAACTCCAATGTAAAAGCAGTTCTCCTATATGGAGCAGAGACATGGAGATTGACAAAAACCACAGTCAACAGAGTACAGACCTTCATGAACAGTTGCCTTAGAAGAATTTTGAAAATCCACTGGCCAGAGAAGATCAGCAACGTCAGACTCTGGGAGAGAACAGAGCATATAACAGCAGAGAATGAAATTGGGCGAAGAAGATGGGGATGGATCGGTCACAGTCTGAGAAAGCCAGCTTCCAGTATCACTAGGCAGGCATTGTCATGGAACCCCCAGGGAAAGAGGAAAAGAGGTAGGCCGAGAAACTCCTGGCGTCGAGACCTCCAAGCAGACATCAAGAGACTGGGAACCACCTGGAGTAGAATCGAAGGAGAAGCACAGGACAGGAGTTGCTGGAGGTCTCTCGTCGACGGCCTATACCCGGGTAAGGGTGACAGGCGTAAGTAAGTAAGTAAGTAAGAACCGCTGGTCGGAATACTTTCAGGACCTCTTCGGCGCTGAGCGCACTGTTCAAGAAACAGTCATCCTCCAAATCCCACACCTTCCACTAAAGGTTGAATTGGACGAACCGCCCACCGCCGAAGAGACCCTCACAGCCATCCACCAGCTCAAGAGTGGCAAAGCAGCAGGCATTGACGGAATCCTGCCAGAGATCTGGAAACATGGAGGCCCAGCACTGCACAACAAGTTCCACGACCTCTTTCTCTGCTGCTGGGAAAAAGGAACACTACCAAAGGATCTTCGTGATGCAGTCATCATCACCCTGTACAAGAACAAAGAGAAGTCTGCCTGCTCTAATTATCGTGGAATTACCCTGCTGTCCATTGCCGGGAAAATTCTCGCAAGGTTGCTCCTGAATCGGCTGGTACCTGCCATCGCTGAAGACCACCTCCCAAAGGGCCAGTGTGGCTTCAGAGCCAACAGGAGTACCACCGACATGGTCTTTGTGCTGAGACAGCTTCAGGAGAAGTGCCGCGAGCAGAACAAAGGGCTGTACGTAACGTTTGTCGACCTAACAAAAGCGTTTGACACTGTGAGCAGGCAAGGTATGTGGCAGATCCTGGAGCGACTAGGTTGTCCCCCAAAGTTCAACATGATCGTCCAGCTCCACGAGGACCAGCAAGGCCAGGTCAGACTAAACAGTTACCTCTCAGAACCATTCCCCATTCGCAACGACGTGAAGCAAGGCTGCGTGCTGGCACCGACCCTCTTCACCATCTTCTTCAGCATGATGTTGAAGCAGGCCACAGTGGACCTCGACGATGATGACGCAGTGTACATCAGGTATCGTCTCGATGGCAGCCTGTTCAACCTCAGACGACTGCAGGCCCACACGAAAATCCTAGACCAACTGATTCGTGAGCTGCTCTTTGCTGATGACGCTGCCCTCATTGCATACACAGAGAGAGCCTTGCAGCGCATTACGTCCTGCTTCGTAGATGCCGCCCAGCTCTTTGGACTTGAGGTCAGTCTGAAAAAGACAGAGGTCCTTCATCAGCCGGCACCCAAGGAAGAGCATCGCCCCCCCCACATCACCATCGGCGAGTCCGAACTGAAGTCTGTACACCAGTTTACCTACCTTGGCTGCATCATCACGTCAGACGCCAAGCTGGACAAGGAGCTGGACAACAGGCTGGCAAAAGCGAACAGTGCTTTCGGGCGACTATTCAAGCGGGTGTGGCACAATCAACAGCTGAAAAAAGGCACCAAGATCAGCGTGTACAGAGCTGTCGTCCTCACCACCCTGCTGTACGGTTCCGAGTCCTGGGCCCTCTACCGCAGCCAACTACGACTCCTCGAACGCTTTCACCAGCGCTGCCTGCGTACCATCCTCAGCATTCACTGGAGTGACTATGTCACCAACGTCGAGGTCCTTGAACAGGCGGAAACTGTGAGCATCGAGGCTTTGCTGCTGCGGACACAGCTTCGCTGGGCGGGGCACGTCTCCAGGATGGAGGATCATCGCCTACCCAAGATCACTCTGTTCGGCGAGCTCGCCACTGGACATCGAGACAGAGGGGCACCAAAGAAGAGATACAAAGACGGTCTCAAGAAGTCACTTAGTGCCTGCCAAATCGACCACCGCCAGTGGTCTTCGCTTGCTGCGGACCGTGACACCTGGCGCTCCACCATTCACAAGGCAGCCGTCTCCTTTGAGGACTCTCGCAGAGCTAACCTTAAGGACAAGCGGCTCAGAAGAAAAAAACAGAGTTGTCGTAACTCAGAACCCTGACCAGACCTTCCCCTGCAGCCACTGCGGTCGAACCTGCCTGTCCCGGATTGGCCTCCGCAGCCACGAAAATGCCTGCAGACGACGTGGGCAAGCCCTATAGAATCTTCGTTTGCGAAGTCAAGCCAAGAGAGAGAGATACTGAGATTGAAGCTGAGATCGGTGATAACAACAAAAGAGTGTGGGTCCCCAGACACTTTGTTGCATCTGAAACTTTTGTTTTGTCTGAGCTTGTTATAAGTCAGGTCAGCTGTGTTTAGTGTCATTGTCCACTCTGACAAAGTACATGATTTTTTATGTGCAGATGAAGTACGATGATGAGGACTCCTTCATCGATGACAGTGATTACGACAGTGAGAAGTCGTTTGGCAGCTCCGACAGCAGTAGCGAAGAGAGTATGCCCAAAATGTCTGACGGGGAGGACAGTGCCGGGGAGGGAACCAGCGCAGGCCGGCGTTCACGGCGTCTTCGGGGCAGAAACAAGTGAGGACTCTTTCACTAGCGCTATAACCTGCAGTTTTCTATGTTGTGGGTAATAATAGTGTTTCCCTGAAAAAGGCTATTATCGCCTGTTCCACACGGCTTTCCCAGATCGACCACTTAGTTTGTTTCAGGCGAACTGAGAAACTGGGTCACAGCTGGTGCCGGTGCACTGAGGCAGCGAGTCTCCCAGCTGGCTGGCTGATGAGCTGGCTTTCTGATAAGCACAGTACAGCAAGGAAAATGACTACCTTTTGTTTTTCATGACTTTCTTATTTACCATTCAAGTGTGATGAAAAACTTTGTTTGCTTAAAAGCGGACATTTTGCCAAACACACCGACACCAAACACACTATAGTTGTGACAAACCAATAGCCAGCAGAATAAGCTGGAAATAAAGAGAAAAGAAAGGATTTCACTGTCTGTGTTGAGTTTTGTCACAAAATAGATGAAGTTCCAACATCAATAACACAAATATGATAGAAACTAAATCCAAACGGACTTGCATGTGCTAGAAGACTTACAAGATCAGAGATAACGTGAAAGGGGCCGGAGTGCAGAGGATGATAATGAGGTTACTGTTAGTGCCAGTGCTTCCACAGGCACGAAGCAGTAGCATGGATCTGTCTATACGATTACACCGCTGGACTTGCAGTTACAATTTTAACACTGGACACACAGTTCCGCAAAATGTCCGCTTTTAAGCAAACATAGTTTTGCATCACACACAATAGTAAATAAGAAAGTCATGAAAAACACTTCAACAAGGTATAGACTGACCATGATAATTCAAGGATGGTGCCAGAAGAGCTTGGTACCTTTGTTCGACCCTGGCACACTTCAGCAAGATGTGGATTGACAATGGTAATTCAAGGGTGGTGCCATTAAGCAGCTTGGCGCCTAGAGGTGCGCCTTGAATTGCCATGGTTGATCCTACCCCTTGGCTGTAATGTAGTCTTTAAGGGATGGCTCATGTGTTTGCTAGCGTGCCATCTGGATTAACTGTGTAATTGCAGTGTGTTTGTGTTTGCAGGTGTGACAATAGCCATCATGGTTAGCTGTGTGATTGAAATATGTTTGTGGTGTTTACAGGTCTGATGACAAGGATGAGATCGTGAAGGAATGGAAGACACGTTCTCGGGGTGGTGAATATGGTGAGTTGTCGAAGTTGCTCATCTGATACATAGGGATGGATGTTGCCTGATTTTACATTGAGCTTGATGAGATGGCTTTTCAGTCTCCAGGCTGAAAATCTGAACCCATATAAATTATGCATGATTCCAAGGTTATCCCAGGTAAAACAAAAAAGTCCTTCATGAGGAGCATATATAAGCACCGTTTGGCTTGAGCACGTGCTTTCAGTATGCACCTGCAGATACGCAGATGCATTTTGAGACGACCTCATCAGTGTTCCTGTTCTGCATGCCTTTTTGCCGATCGAATGTGTCCGCAGATGCAGAATGGTGATGGGCAGTTTGACCCCTGTCTTCTGTTTTGGTCCTGACGACGCATAATGTATGCGGCTCACAGATATAAATAATGCGAAAAGGGGGGTGCAGACCTGCGTACCATCACGGATTTTACCTGATTTTTCCCCCATTTCAGACCTGATTCACGCATTCCCCCATTTTGATCCCGATTCACGCATTGTTACCAGTCAGAATCCTGCAAAATCGCCAAGATGTGTTTTTGCACATTGTTTGCGCTTTATAATTACTCAGTCTTCGCGGTCTTCCCTTGGTGTTCTCTGTCTTCAAGTGAGACAACGCGAGACTTCCGTCCACCAAATTTACTCGTATATTTTTACGCTCAGCCTCATGTTGCATGCTCTGCCGGCATCATGTCTAAGTGGAAAGACACAACAACAAATGACGATGGAAAGAAGAAAAAGCCGAAGCTCATAACTTGCTTTAGTTCATCGTCACGGAGCGATGGTCGTTTATTATTGCTTCATCAAGAGATGATGATTTTGCTTTTTGCAGAACATGCGACCACCATTTCCATTGCGGACATAGTGGCGTCTACGATGTGCGCGATAATTCCTACAAGTTTTTTTTTACTTGTGCGATCGCCTCGGTGAATTCCCCCATTTTGATGCCAAATCCCACATTTTGGCCTTGTTGGCCCCCCAAATTTGCAAGAAAGAGGGTAGGCAGGTCTGGGGGTGCGTAGATGGATCATGCCTCTTGCACTTGGGGTGGTGTTTGCTGTGGTCTTGTAGCAAAGGGTAGCAAACCCATTTAATCCCATGGCCGCATTTCCCAAAGTTTGGAGGTGCCACCTAACAACTGTACCACCTTCATGAGATGAATCGACTATGATAATTCAAGGTAGCGCCAGATTAGCTTGGCGCCTGACGGCGCCAAGCTAATCTGACGCTACCTTGAATTATCATGGTTGATCCACCTCCTGCTGTAGTGCGTTGAGGCTAAATGGGTTTAACCCTGTTCTTGTGGACTGCTGTTGATGTTAGAGCTCTGATTTGATTGCAGACGGTCTGCCAGTGGAAGATCCGGGCCCCCAGGCGGTCAGCAACGAGTGGTGGGCTCATTACCTGAAGGAAGAGGATCAGAACAAAATGGAGCTCAGCGGCAAATTGACTCTGCTCTTCGACATTCTGCGCATGTGTGAAGAGATTGGAGACAAAGTGTGAGTGGCTTTCGTGAAACAAGACAGAGATGAAAGATACAGGCAAAGACAGTTGGCAAGAGGCATCGATTCTCATGAACCCATGCATTCTGTAGGCGTTCATGTAGGTCTTTGCCTCTTGCTGGCAGGCAGTGTGAAATAAGCAATCCACACCAAAAAGGTGACTGCCAAGCGTGTAAAATGCAAAGAAGTACCCAACGGAGAAAAAAACTCGCTTCGAAAAGACAGGTACAACACAATTTATTAATATTTCGGGTAAATACCCTTTGTCAAAATAGACAAACAGAGAGATTAGCCGCTACTTATCTTCATTCGCAGAAGGAATGTGGCAACTGAAGGAGGTGACATAAAATAAAAGAAAAGGAAAGGAAGAACAAAAGTGCGCAAAAAGTAAAAATGACGTCAAGGAAAAAATCATAAGAGAGAGACTTGGAGAGAAACTGAACATGAGAGACAAGCACGCGCTGGAGCGAGCAAAAGTAAATGCGTGTGTGAGGCCAGAGAAAGAGAGAGAGCGAGAGAGGGAGAGAGAGAAAGAGAACGTACGGGGAGTACCCTTGGGCACGAAGTAGGCTGAGTGTCTGCTAAGCACCAACATGAAGACAAACTTTATATCACCTTCAAGTGTGAAATAAGCATCTGTGAAAGTTGAAAGACACAAAGCGGTGAATTCTAAATATAGCATTGGAACTATCTATTTTAAAAATGTAACCCTCCCTTAACCCCTTCCCTGCCACTGTACATACATTTTTGTTTCTGAATCTTGGTTCAGTCAAGGACCCAACGCCAACATTGTCCAAGAAACATGGATACAAATTGTTCTCATCAGGAGGCATAGATCCTCATGAGCCCCTGCAGTCACGGGGGCTCATGAGGAGCTATGTCTCTTGCAGTTGTATCGTGTTCGCTTTTTCCTGGCAGTGAAGGGGTTAATAAACTACAAGTATGCTCTTTAAAAACATGACAGCTTTGATGAATTATATCTGTCACTGTATACATCATTTAAAATTTTTCTTTTTACCCGGTTTTAGTCACTTGTGGGACATAGACCAACTAACTGCAAGAGTGTGTTCGTTGGATGGCTGGGGTTCTTATGCTTTGACTTGAAGTGTTTTTGTGGTGTTGTTAACCCAGTCATACTGAGGCTAAAAGCTTCAAATTTGCCATGTGCAAGCTACACTATAGTACTTACAGATAAGGATATAGACCAGTGGCTTTAGTTCAAGGGTGGTGCCAGAATAGCTTGGCACTTAGAGGCACCAATTCTAGGCGCCAAGCTATTCTGGCACTACCCTTGAACTATTTTAGTCAAACTTATTTTACACACTGGTGTATTCCGAATGATATGGGTTAAAGGTCATGATTGTAAAATGTCACAGCAAGATAGTAGGAGAAGCGACGAAAACTGATTTAACTTTTGGTTTGTTTGCTTTCAGGTTGATATTCAGTCAGAGTTTGCTGTCACTGGACATCATCGAGTATTTCTTGGAGCATGTGGATTCCAAGTTCCAGGCTGATACTGAGCACAAGGATGACGCAGAGGTTTGTGTCTGTGCATGTGTGTGTGCTTGTGAAAGTAATGGGAT
Organism: Semisulcospira habei; assembly: GCA_036245525.1. Taxonomy (NCBI): domain Eukaryota; kingdom Metazoa; phylum Mollusca; class Gastropoda; family Semisulcospiridae; genus Semisulcospira; species Semisulcospira habei. The sequence goes on from BTPG01000005.1 coordinate 8,693,291, forward strand.
ATTGTCTGAATCGTCTTAGGCGCCAAGCTATTCTGGCACCACCTTGAACTATCGGTCAAATGTGTATTTTAATGGGCGTATCAGAATGAAAATGGTTAAGTAATTAGCTGGGCTGCTAAGATTCAAAAGATGTGAGAAGAAATATTTCGCCCACCAAGTTGAAATATTTCTCTGAGCTCCATATTTTCAGGTTACCAGCTGGGCTGACTTTTACTGAATTTCAAGTTGCTGGAAGCTCTTTTGAGCCGCCATGGGCTTGGCGACCAGGCGGCCCTTTTAGCAACCCAGAGTTTTTCACTTTTAAACCTTTCCCTAATGTCCCGGCAGTTTGCAGCCTGAGTGAAGATCTGAGTCTCTTGTGAAAGAAATTTGAATAGCATTTACTTGTCACTCAATCCCTTGTAATAGTCGAGAATAATGTATTGTATCTTGATTCTGTGATGTGTGTGTGTAGCTGACGGAGGAGTTTGGCAAGCGATGGACAAAAGGAGAGGATTACTTCCGACTGGATGGCTCTACATCGGCACAGCTTCGTCAGCACTGGGCCAGCATTTTCAACGACCCGGAAAACCACAGGTAATTTATCGTCCATTACAATTTTCATTTCACGCATTCAGTTCCCAGGTTGAAGTTTCCAAATTTGAGATTTGCTGTCTGAAAAGAATGTCAGTTTATGAGCGATATCAGCCATGACCCTTCAAGGGAAGACTTCATAACACAGTGTGGGGGGCATGATTGTCAAGGGTGGTGCTAGAATAGCTTTGCACCTCTAGGTGCCAAGCTATTCAAGCACTACCCTTGAGCTGATCTTGGTCACTATAACAACAAAAATCTATTCCTGTACACATACACTTCAGACATGAAAATCATTAACCCTTTCAGCGCCAACATCCAACAGCAGGAGATTGATTGACCATGATAATTCAAGGGTAGTGCCAGATTAGCTTGTCGCCTGAAGGCGCCATGCTAATCTGGCACTACCCTTGAATTATCATGGTCAATCCATCTCCTGCAAGTGGGACATGGTCGTTAAGTAACACTTCCAAAATTTGGGACATGTGCCTATGGCGCTATAAAGGGTCAACGGTCTTTTCATGAAAGATAATTGTTCTTTTCTTCCTTTGTACATCTTGTGTATCTGTTTCAGGGATTATGGTGGAAATGTTGGTTATAGTTTGAGCATCAATGCTCTTGGCTGAAATGGTTTACATACTCTTAACTCATCATACTGAGGCTAAATGCTTCAAATTTGTACACTGCCATACGCAAGCTACACTATAGTACTTACGGATAAGGATATAGACCAATGGCTTTAGTTCAAGGGTGGTGCCAGAACAGCTTGGCACCTAGAGGTGCCAAGCTATTCTGGCACTACCCTTGAACTATTTTAGTCAAATTTATTTCACACACTGGTGTATTCTGAATGATATGCGTTAATAAGCAAGATATAAACTTTCCGTCTGTTTTTGTTATCTTTAAAAAAAAGAACAAAACCGTGACCATACCTATATCTTCTTTTAATTCACGGCAGAGCTCGTCTGTTTGTAATTTCCACACGTGCTGGAGGTCTTGGAATCAACCTGGTGGGCGCCAATCGTGTGATTATATTTGACGCCTCCTGGAACCCCTCTCACGACGTGCAGTCCATTTTCCGCGTCTATCGCTTCGGCCAGACCAAACCCTGTTACATCTACCGCTTCTTGGCCCAGGTAGGGACTTTTTCTTAATCATCCATGAGAAATTACGGTGGGAGATTGGGAGGTAGGATCATCTATGATAGTTAAATTGTCGTGCCTAATCAGCTTGGCATCTTCAACTATTTAGGTGCGTCTTATCTGACACTACCCTTGAACTCTCATGGTATGTCTATGTATGCAAAATGTACATTCTTGAAGCAGAAACTGATTAATTGCTCTAAGATTCAAGTGCTGTCTTCAAGCAGGTATTGTTCGTTTTGGGGCATTTAATGACATTGAAGAGGTCTTGACTGCACTTTTCTATGTAAATCGCTTCTCTTAGCACTTTTCATCCTGATATGCTATTGCTTGAAATAAATTTTACAATGATAGTTCAAGGGTGGTGCCAGAATAGCTTGACGCTTGGAGGCCAAGGTATTCTGGCACCACCTTTGAACTTAAAATGCTTGATTAACCCATTTAGCCCAAGGACCCTTCAGCAGCAGATGGATTGATCATGATATCTCAAGGGTAGTGCCAGATGAGCTTGGCCCCTTGAATTATCATGATCAATCCACCTCCTGCAACTGGTACATAGTCGTTCAATAATACTTCCAAAATTTGGGAAAAGTACCCGGGCTAAGAGGGTTCATCTGTAATGTAGCCATAAGACAATAAGCAAATTAACCCTTTCATCCCTGAGTAAATAAGAAGTCTATATACCCTTCAGCCCTGACTTTATTTGAGAAATTTCTGTTGAAAATGGGTGTGCACTGCGTCACAGGGCGCGCGATACGAAACACCTGACACCGCTGTAGCGGTTTGCCGGGCTGAACGGTATACGAGGCCGCCAACCGCTACAGCGGTTTGCCAGGTTCAAAGGGTTAAAAAAATCAGCCTCAGGACATAACGGGTTAAATAATAAACTTTGGGTCCCTTAGCAATTTGCTATAGCCAAAGGTCACCAAATACAGACAGCTGGAGTCTTGACTGCTTGTTTTTGGTTCACTGAATTTCACACTGTCCGCCTTTATGGGACGTTAGAGACTCAAAGTTTGGTGTGTATTTTCTGACTCGTTACGTGCTCTGACCACCTGCAGGGGACAATGGAGGAGAAGATCTATGACCGTCAGGTGACCAAGCTGTCCCTGTCTCAGCGTGTGGTGGACGAGCATCAGATCGAGCGACACTTCTCGGCCGCTGACCTGCATGAGCTTTACGCCTTCCGGCCCCAACGACTGACAGAAAAGGAGCGACCCACCCTTATGCTGCCCAAGGTTTGTGTTCAGTTTCTTTATGGAGTGTGTATTGGCATCGCAGATATGCAGGATTGATAAAGTGATATTTGCTTTATAGTCGGATACAAATGTTTCCAGTGAAGAGCATGGTTCATTCAATTGGTTGCCTCGGGAAGGAAAACGGTGTTAGAAAATTATTATTCAGCTGTTCTGTAATTAAAATGTAGGTCTTGTGGCTCAATACGTGCCCTAGGGCCGCAATTCCCAGAAATGAAAGTTGTCTTCTAAAGAATCCATCATGGTTCATGAAGTAGTTTGACAATGATGCACTAGTCCGCATAATTTAAAACACAGCATCTCTTTGTTTCTTCAAAATTCATACCGATGGCATTACTGTATGGAATACACCCTGTAGCATAGCTGCCAACCCTCCCGATTTTATCGGGAATTTCCCGATTTTTTTTCAAGTCCTGATTTTATGGTTTTTTGTACATTTTTCCCGATTTTCAGATTTTCAAGTTTTGTTTGAAAATTTGAGGCATTTTGGCGTACCGCTCCCTGTCAAGCGCCTGTAGTTGAGAGCCTGCCGCTATACTGTACCGCTAAGCTTTCGGGGACCCACAGCCAGTCTTGATTACGCATGCGCAGCAAATTTGCATCCATTCTGTGTTTGTTCCGGTTCCTTCAAAATTGCCCTGGTCTGGAGCACATGCTTAGCGATTTTCACAAGTGTTATTTTCGATTTTCAACAAAATGATGCCTCCAAAGAAGAAGTGGTTGGTAAAGTTCTATCCAGACTACAAGCGTTCCTTGCATCATCGATGAATCGAGAAAGGGCGAACACTTTGCCGTTTGTAAAATGTGCCGGGCGGACATAAACATCGCTGCACAGTAACCCTAGGCGGGCTGACGCGCACTGTGTTTGATTATTCGGCTGGAGCAAGGCAAGGTGCGTACCCCCCCCCCCCCCCCCCCCCCCCCCCCCCGTTGTTTGATTTTTCGGCACCTGGAAGCAAGGGCTAGCGTCGTGGAGGCCGCAGCTCAGGATTTTCGTTGCCTCAAGGTTGGCAGCTATGCTTTAGCTTACCGAATTCATCCTCAAAGCCGTTTGTGTGTACCTACACGAAACGGAGCATAATTGTAGAGTCGTAACCAAGCACCTAGATAGTCTCCCCTCCCTCCATCCGGATGCGCGTGCCGCATTCCCGCCAGTTTCACCCGTAGCTTCCATGAGACAAGTTGCATCTGCTTCAGCCTCCAGTTTTAATCGGATTTTGGAACTTCTTATTCGTGAATTCTAAACTCTTGCCTTACAAGAATGACGAGGTAAAGCCTCGGGTTATGCCTTCGCAGCCGACAGAGAATTTATAGCCGGCAGCGCAGGCACAACTCGAAAGAAATTGCGGTTCGGGTATGACCGGGTTTTTGAGTTTTTTTATTAGTAGTGGGTTCGTGCACGGGGCCTTTCGTTAGTGGCCCCGGGCTTTTACATTCATGTGTGGCCTTTGTATTACAGTACCCAACTGCACACTTGTTGCCGCTGCAAAGTTTCCCAGAGGCCCTCAGACACGCACGCATGATGTTTACCTTGTTCTGGCTGTTCATCGTCCCACCCATGCGGTGTGTGCGCCTCGTGGAAGGAACGGAAATGGTCCCAGCTATGGGAGTTTTATGGGCGACGACGGCCAGCGGAACAGACTGAACATAGAGCGTCCCGGCCGCCTACAAAAGAGGACAACATACCACGTCACCGGACGGAGCCAGACCCTTCGGTGACAATTTCCTTTTGCCCCACAGCGCCGCTCATACAAGCGTCTACAGAGAAGGTAGGCTCTCATTCTATTACTAAGTCGCAGAACCCTATCCTGACTGCAGGTCCTCGGAATTTGGGGAGTGGGATGTTGGCCTGCGGAGTCTCACATGGTCCCCAAGTATCGGTGACCGAGACTCTTTCGACCCCTTCTCTCGGCCTCTCAGTTGAAGCGTCAGGGACCAATCAGAAGCAGACAGCCTTTGAGGCTACTGGCGCAGTTCGGCTTTCGCCTCACAGCCCTCAACGCTCCGAGGTTAGCCTCCATTTTCACAGAGACAATTATAACCCGTCAACATCAGTCACCTATGACCCGACACACTGGTTCCCCCGCTTGTTCACGGACGAGTTCCTGTACCACAGGAAGTCATCTAGCTTGGACACATTCGTGGAGCAGATCTTTTGGGCACAATAGACCGCATTCTCCACAGCAACGGCTGCGGTCCCAGACAAGTCGACTTCCTGATAAGGATAGACGTCCCTCTCAACGCTCCCCCTGGGAACTCCGTACAAGTCAGGATTGCGCGCCCTCCAGCAACAGGCGCCATTGTCATTTTCCTACTGCGCGTTCTTCGTCACCCCAAAGTTCTATACGTCAGCACACGGCGGCTTCGCGAGACAGATCTTATGGAACCCCACCGCACAGGACACTTACGCGTCATGGCGGATCCCATCGGCGATCTCTGGACCCTGCGACTTATGACTCGGACGCACTCAGTCTGCACCAGGAATACTCGGCATCGGCCCTGCTGGCTCTAGAGACACTTTCTGACTCACATAGCCCTCCCGCTTCTGACTTAGTAGAAGAGACGCCCTTGCTTCGGAGACTTCTCAGGCTTTAGACGAAGCAGCCCACATCATCGCGGCCATTCTTCCTTTGGACGCGTGTCCGCCTTCGCTCCCACTCAAGAGGAAAGCTACGGCTTCAGTGGACGCTCCTTTCCACGCGAAAAGATTCAAGTCCCTTCCCCAGCCTCCAGGTTTTTGGGACCTTTCTGAAGCTTTCTCCGAACACCTACGCCAGGGCAAGCTGCGTGATAAGGGTTTCTTCACGGATTCATGGTGGCCTGCCGACATTGACATCCGTTTTCAGCAGAAGTGGTATGCGGGTCACTCTCAAGCCTTCATCTGCCCCCTTCCAGCGGTGGACCTTAAGCCGAACTCCAGGCAGGTGGCTCAGGACCGGTACGACGATTTTTTCCCCCTGGACTAGAATCCACAGCTACCTTGATCCGGAATTCCATCGCATGTACGGGCTTCTTAGATCTAGCTATGCAGGCGGTAGTCCGTGGAGTACAGGAGTTTTGGACCGACCCAGTGAGCAGAAATTGCGGGATATCCACGCCTTGGCAGTGACAGCGAATCGTGCAGTACACCATTCGGCCACCAACGCTATCGCGGCAGCAGCAAACTGTGATTTGATGCGGCGTGACGCGGTCTTGCGATCTTGCTCTGGAATTCAATCGACCTTCACCGCACAATTACGCAGGGCCCCTCTGGGCGGTTCGTTCCTCTTCGGCCCCACTTGGCAGGAGGTGAAGACGGCAGCGAAGGACTTGTGGCCTAGCGTTAGCAGAGGGGAACATTCCAGATTTCCAGCCGGCCGCAAGGACGAGGGTCGCACCCTGCGGACCTTTAGACCCACCTCTCGCTTATCACCAGACGCCCTTTTAGGACCCGACGGCAGGCCCCAGCTGGCCGTGGACACTCTTTCCACGCACGGACCTCCCCCCGCCCCAGCTTCGGCTGGAGGCCCGGGCGGGGTAGGGCCCAATTACTCTGCCTCGGTTACGCCCCCGCTGAACCCCACCGGTCCTCCAGTCGGCGGGAGACTAGCACATTACAGTGACGAGTGGCGCTCGCTGTTTCCAGGAGACCCATGGATCCTTGATACGATTTCTCGCAGACTGCAAATCTCGTTCCGGACTCCTCCCCCACTGAGGCAGTCCCCGCTTTGGACACAAATCCCTGCAGATCCACAAAAGGCTTCAGCTCTGCAGGAAGAGATAGCCGCCCTTCTACAAAAGGCCGCCACAGAGGTAGTAGCCCGACACGACACCCCGGCTTTCTACAGCCGGCTCTTCTTGGTTCCGAAGCCAGGAGACCGGTGGCGCCCGGTGATAGACCTCTCCGCGCTCAACAAGTTCATAGTCGCTCCCCACTTCCGCATGGAGACAGCAAGAGCTTTGCGGGCCTCGGTGCAACCGATGGACTATGCCATAAGCCTCGATCTCGCGGATGCATACCTTCATATTCTTTTCACCCGACTTCCCGTCGTTACCTGCGCTTCACCTTCCGAGGAGTGGTCTACCAGTTTCGAGGATTGTGGACACGGTGGTCTCCAAAGCCAGGCAGACGTCTTCCAGCCCGACTTCCAACTACCTCGACGACCTGCTTCTCCGGAATCAGGAAGTGTCTCGTCTGGAGGCGGACAGGAATGCACTTCTCAGCCTCCTACACCGACTTGGATTTGTGGTAAACAACGGGAAACCGGATCTCTCTCTGTCACGCAGGTTTGTTCACCTAGGGATGGAGTTCCTTACCGACCTCAACCGGGTACGACTACCACAGGAACGAATCCAGAAGTTAGCGACACTCGCTCATCAGGTGACGCTAGCAGACGCAGTCCCGGCCAGGACTTGGCTCCAGCTCTTAGGCCTGATCAGCGTGGCCATGGAACTGTTAACCCTATGCAGACTTTACTCACGACCTCTCCAGCTACATCTGCTTCTCCACTGGCAGCCGTCCTCCGGAGACCTTGCGGCCAGTGTTCCGGTCACTGCTGATTCGACCGCATCTGCAGGGGTGGACGGATCAGGGGTGGTTGGCGACGGGAGTACCACTTTTCACTCTGCCGCCTCAACTGTCACTCTTCGCGGACGCAATGCCAGATTCAGCGCCGTCTCGGGTCAGTGGCCGGCGGAACTCCAAGGCAGACACATCAACTGGCTCGAGCTCAATGCTGTTTGGTTAGCACTCAGCAGCTGGGAATCTTGGCTCTGCGGCCAGGAGATCTTGATACTGTCGGACAATGCGACGGTGGTAGCCTACATTTAGAAGCAGGGCGGCACCAGGTCTCTGTCCCTCTGCATGCTGCTTTACCAGATCCTCCTGTGGGGCAGAGATCAGGGGATCTCACTCCGAGCGCGACACATCTCGGGCCATCTGAATGTTCTTGCGGACTCCCTTTCTCGGCAGGGACAACTGCTGCACACCGAATGGTCCCTCCGACCGGACATCTTCCGGATGATCTGCACACACTGGCAGACGCCTATGATGGATCTCTTTGTCACCAGATGGAACCGTCAGCTCCCACTGTTCGTCTCGCCCTTCCCGGACCCGCTCGCCTGGGCAGTGGACGCTCTTTCCACTCCGTGGGCCCCCACCCGGGTCTGCCCTGGGGGACTTGGGTGGGGTTAGGTATTTTTTAGTTCCCAGGGTCACCCTGGTCAGCCCCACAGGGTGGGTTTTTCTCTCTATTCTGGGGCATGTGTTTCTGTCTACCCTTTGTCCATTCACCTGTATTTGCCTTTTTAAAACTCTCCCTACTGTCTGCACTGCCTGTAGCTCTTGATATTGGATGTGTGTTGCTAAATGGTCTTAGCTTTATTATGTGTTAGGTTTATTTAATGTATTTGACCGGCTGGCGACATACATTCAATGTTCTGTTTATTTATTTTTTTTCACAAGCAGTGCAGGCACGTCCTGAGAAAGCCTTGTTGCTGTCGGGACGTTAAGCAATGTACAATCAATCAATCAACCATTCCATGGGACGGTCTCATAGCCTATGCCTATCCAACGTCAGTACTGGTGCCCAAGGTCCTTCTGAAGCTCAGAGGATGCAACGCGGTCCTTCTCCTTGTCGCCCCTTTCAGTTGGACCAGGAGTTGGACAACAGATCTATTGAGCCTAGCCACGGATCCACCACTTCGGCTCCCCACGCCACGCACGATGCTGAAGCAGCCCCAGTAGAACCTCTTCCACCCTTGCCCGGAGAGACTGTTTCTTCACCCCTGGAGGTGCGGCAGGCCCTCTCAACACGAGGTTTCTCAGGTGCTGCAGTGGAGGCAATTGCTACAGCCTACAGGCAGTCCACCCGCCAGGTATATGAAGGCAAGTGGAGAGTTCTACAGTCCTGGTGCGAGTCGCAGCGCCTCTCCCCCACGGTTTTGACTACGCCGCAGCTGGCCGAGTTCTTTTTGTGGTTGTTCCGCGAACAGAATTTGGCACCTATCACCATCAGAGGCTACACCTCTCCATGCAGACACTTGCAGACACTTGGGGCTTCCTGACCCGGGAGATTGCAAGGATCTCTCGGACTTGATGGCCCACTTTGACCTCCAGCGCCCGGTCCTACGCTCCCTCCTTCCACGTTGGGACCTCGCTTGGGTTTTAACTTGGCTGAACTCCAGTCGATTTGAGCCTCTTCCCTTGGCCCGCCTTGCGAACGTAACCAGGAAGACCTGCTTTCTCCTGGCCCTCACTACAGCGGCCAGAGTGAGTGAGCTACATGCCCTGTCAGTGGACCCTACGTGTTTGCAGTTCCGGACAGGGGGAGCAGTAAACCTCCTACCCAATTTTGCCTTCCTGGCAAAGAATAGACTCCCCTCGGCTGCACCTCAAGGTTTGATAGCTCCCAAACATCCCGGCTGCAGGATCCGGTCCGCGCTTTGAAGGTATACCTCAAAAGAGTGAAGCACATCAGGAGAGGCTGCTCTCGCCTCTTCCTACCCTTGGCTCCGGCACGGACCGACATCTCAGCCCAGACGATTTCCTCCTGGCTGCGATGGGTCATTCGCTCTGCCTACAATGATATCTCTCCAGAAGGGGCTAAGAGATTGCGGTATACGGGCACATGAAATTAGCCAGCGTCGCATTCGACCGCAACTGCGCAGCCAGGGATATCATAGCGGCAGTCGGGTGGAGAGCAGAGTCCACCTTCGCACGCTACTATCTCCGAGACCTCTCCGCACAACGAGAGACACTGGCAATTGTCGGAGACATCTCGGCGGCGCAACACTCCCTCTGGGCGCCTCTCGCGCCATAGGTATAACAACCTTAGCTGAATTCGTCGGGAGGTTGCCCCTCAAAGCTGAATGTATTGCAATGGCACGGCTTAGGCGGCACCCTCTTCCTTTTTGTTATTTTTCCATACAGTAATGCCATCGGTATGAATTTTGAAGAAGATATTTTTTCGAAAAATACTTACCGATGGCATTACTCACAGGACCCTCCCGCCTGCCCCACTCACCGCCAACACGCTAAGGGGAAACTGGCGGGAACGCGGCGCGTGCATCCGGATGGAGGGAGGGGAGACTATCCAGGTGCTTGGTTACAACTCTCTATAATTACGCTCCGTTTCGTGTAGGTACACACGAACGGCTTTGAGGCTGAATTCGGTAAGCTAAAGGGTGTATTCCATACAGTAATGCCATCTGTAAGTATTTTTCGAAAAAATATCTTTTAGAGAAAAATACATTTTTAGTAGCTCTCACAATTTATTTTTTCTCCAATTATGTAGAGTGCGGTCAGGTGTAAACTGAGTTACACTGTGACTTCACATACTGCCCTACATGTCTACACTTGTGTGGTTCAGTAACTGCGTACAATAACGTTTGAAAAATTGGCCAATTCTTGAAAATTGCACTAAACTTTGGCCGTTTTCAGCTTACACAGCAATGCTGCTGCAGGATATTGGCATAATGCATGTGCAAACAATGACACCCGTTAACACTGTTTAGTACACACTGGGCACAAACGGGTACTTAAGGGTGGTCATGCAGCAAGCACGCCTCCAAGACACAGACCGTCTACATTGGATCGTGGGCGGGCTCTGGGATGGCTCCAGGACGGAATCTCCAGACGAGAAGTCTCAAGACGGCTGGGAGTGAGCCACTCAGTCATCCGGCACCTGCAGGAACGCTTAAAGATCACAGGAAGCGCTGAAGAGCGCCCACGCTCTGGACGCCCCAGAACAACAACCTGGCAAGCCCCAGTTACTGCCCTTTAAGTACCCGTTTGTGCCCAGTGTTTACTGAAAAATTTTAACGGATGTCATTGTTTGCACATGCATTATGCCAATATCCTGCAACAGCATTCCTGTGTAAGCTGAAAACGGCCAAAGTTTAGTGCAATTTTCAAGAATTGGCCAATTTTTCAAACGTTATTAATAATAAATAATAATAATAATAATAATACTGTTTATTGCCATTTTTCTTAAGACATAAAGCATAGGAATGTGTGCTGGTGTCATTACAATTACAAACATCTCAGTCGACTCTATCAGTATCACACAATTCAATGCTCTACACACACTGTCAAAACTTTAAAACTGAACAACTAATCTCACAACCCAATGCGTACCCATTAACACACCCACGCTCATTTCCCACACACACTGACACAACACACACGCCTATTAATCTAAAAAGTCTAAATTAATTAAAGGTATATCGTTTAAAATGAAAACAGACTATCATAGAGTAAATATGTCACTAATTTAGTGATCACAGTCGGGTGTAAAACTAGTTAATATATATCGTAAGTGACTAGGCTAATACTGATATGCACTATTCTCTCGACCGTCGGGGGCGCGCCCTGCCGGGGAGGAGACTCATGGAGTCAACTCGACCAAAAGCGCCACCAGCAACCAAGGGGATAGCACAAGGGATGGGTGAGGGCGAGGTCGAGGTGCTCTGTAGGCCGGCCACACAATACCATACACATACGCACACTCACTCAGTCATTCACGAAAACATCAGTCCTCGGCAATGAAACTATGATCGGCCCACAGAGCACATCATCGCACGCTTATAGCACTGAAAGGGCTCGGACAGCACTAGGGTAAAACCTGTTACTGAAACGGTTTGTCCGTGCTTTGAGAGCAGAGTAGCGGCGACCAGACGGAAGCAGGTTAAAGAGACAGTTAGCCAGGTGTGTAGTGTCGCGCGCAATAAGCCCTGCACGTCTAAGCAGCCGCTGTTGGTATACACTGTCAAGACTTGGCATGTCTCTGCCGACTATTTTAGATGCTGTCCTGACAACACGGTTCAGTCTGTGTTTGTCCCGTGCAGACGCACTGCCATACCAGACCGCGATCGAGAATGTCAACACACTCTCGATCGCGGCCCGGTAGAAGTGCAGCATGCCAGTTCTGCTCACACCAAAAGCCCTCAGCCTTCTCAAAAAATAAAGGCGCTGCTGTGCTTTCTTTACAATGTTCTCTGTGTTTTGTTCCCATTTAAGATCATCGGAGATGGTGGTTCCCAGAAATTTAAAATGCTGAACAGTTTCTACGGTTTGATCGTGAACTACAAGAGGGGGGAGGACAGTTTTGTTGCGTCTAAAGTCCACTATGAGCTCTTTTGTCTTACCGACATTGAGTTCCAGATTGTTCTGGTCACTCCACTGCAGTTACTGAACTGCAGCATCTGCAAAACAAGTGTAGACATGTAGGGCAGATGTAAAGTCACAGTGCAACTCAGTTTACACCTGATCACACTCTACATTATTGGGAAAAAAAAAAATTGCAAGAGCTACTGAAAAGAGACACTGGGCCTTAATTTTCGTGGACTAGTGTAGTTCAAGGGCGGTGCCAGAATAGCTTGGCGAATGTAGGCGCCAAGCAAGCTATTCTGGCACCACCCTTGAACTACCATGTTTGATTTATATCGTTTGGAGTTTGTCAAGGCTCAGTAGATTAACGTTGTAAGGTGCAAAGTCACAGACCATCATAAATATGCGTGTCTGTCGGACTTGCTGCTCAACACCCAGCTGCAGATCCGCTATGGGTATTGTGAAAATTTTCACCACAGGTTAAGCCTGTATAAAGGTTACACCTTTTGAAAGGTACAGTAAATCTCAGATATTTTAAATGGCCAGGAATGTCATTATTTCAGAAAATGCCAAGAAAGAAATGTATATTCAAAGGCCACTTTCTGCACAATTTATTAAGTTTTAGGTTTAACTAAAAAAAAACAACAACAACCAAACAAAATCACAATTTGTCCTTTCTAATAGTGTTTCTTTCTTTTGGGGGATTTTCTTGAATTTTTACAGGCCTAGCAGTCACCTTCTTTTGGGTCTGGATTTAATTTCTGTTGTATATTTCAGGATGTGCTGTTGGCTGAGATCATGTCGGGAGAGAACAAGGACTGGTTTGTGAATACACACGAGCACGATTCCCTGCTGGAGAACCTGGTGGAACAGGAGTTGACAGAGGAGGAGAAGAAGGCCGCCTGGGAGGACTATGAGAACGAGAAGAAGGGACTCCGTATGAACAGTAAGGTCTTAGTTCTTGGCTGGTATTATAAGAAAACTAAACGGAGAGGTTGAAAACCCTTTGAGCACATGAAAAATGAAACACGCTGAAGCTTAAAGGGTTTTCAACCTCTCTTTTTAGTTTCCTTTGCATATGAAACCCTCGCGGCGATGTTTTTACTTCATTCTTGTTATGTAATGCGTGCTGGTCTGTGATAATGGACCTCATGGTGATACTGGTAGTTGGTTCATGTGCTGTGCCGTATGTTCGTGAATGCCAGTTTGGCCATTTTAATAAAAAGTGTCACAACAAATGGACATTTGTAATACAATAAAACTCTGACATTGCACAAAGATGAATGTACTGGTTTTTGCCAAATCAGGGCAGTGCTGATCTGTGAATTTTTGATCTTGTGGCATAGAACCTGAAGGGATGTCAAGTTAACCCTCTGGCTGTTGACAGTGCTTTTGTCAAGTGATTGCTAAATCCCCTTGACAAGGAGTAATACCAAAAGCCAAAGGGTTAATCTGGCACTATCATTTTATGGGCATCTTATCTACTGCTATGGGTATCTTATCTACTACTATGGGCATCTTATCTACTGCTATGGGTATCTTATCTACTACTATGGGCATCTTATCTACTGCTATGGGTATCTTATCTACTACTATGGGCATCTTATCTACTGCTATGGGCATCTTATCTACTGCTATGGGTATCTTATCTACTACTATGGGCATCTTATCTACTGCTATGGGCATCTTATCTACTGCTATGGGTATCTTATCTACTGCTATGGGTATCTTATCTACTGCAACTGGAATGTTGTGATTAGCAGACTGCTCTCAAGTCAAGTGTCGGCCAATTTTGTCTTGAAGTTAATATATCCGACACTGCTGTCCGGCCATGACATGACTGTAGCAGCCTCTTCTGCTATCTAATGCTGCTGTAGTAAGTTGCGGTGACAAGTTCATGAAAAGAGAGCGTGCAAATGAGCAACCTAATAATGTAACTTGGTGTGTTTCAGTGCCCCAGATGTACGGAGGGCCAGGCTTTGGAAACTTCCTCAGTCAGGAGTACCTGCTGCAGACTGCCAGGAACCTGAGGGAACAGGTATGTTTATTTTTGTTTCTGTAGAGCTAAGCTGTATAGATGGAGACGTAATGTTTGCTTTGGGATTGTCCGGTGCACTCCTTGCTTTCTTTGGTTTCTTTGGGAGGTAAAGCGACAATAGCCATCCCAGCAAGAGGTAAAGCGACAATAGCCATCCCAGCAAGAGGTAAAGCGACAATAGCCATCCCAGCAAGAGGTAAAGCGACAATAGCCATCCCAGCAAGAGGTAAAGCGACAATAGCCATCCCAGCAAGAGGTAAAGCGACAATAGCCATCCCAGCAAGAGGTAAAGCGACAATAGCCATCCCAGCAAGAGGTAAAGCGACAATAGCCATCCCAGCAAGAGGTAAAGCGACAATAGCCATCCCAGCAAGAGGTAAAGCGACAATAGCCATCCCAGCAAGAGGTAAAGCGACAATAGCCATCCCAGCAAGAGGTAAAGCGACAATAGCCAGCCCAGCAAGAGGTAAAGCGACAATAGCCATCCCAGCAAGAGGTAAAGCGACAATAGCCATCCCAGCAAGAGGTAAAGCGACAATAGCCATCCCAGCAAGAGGTAAAGCGACAATAGCCATCCCAGCAAGAGGTAAAGCGACAATAGCCATCCCAGCAAGAGGCAAAGATTGTCATGGGCCCCTGTGCAAAGCGCAGGGACCCATGGTAATCTCTGCCTCTTGAAGATTGATGGGTAAATTAGTTTTTGCTTTCAAGTTCTAAAGGTTAGTTATTCTGAATAATTTTCATCAAACAAAGCATTTGCGTTAAGATTTCAGGATTTAAAAAACAAAAACAAAGTATTTGATTAATTATTTATTTGTATGTATATTATTATTATTACTTTTTATTTAATTTCTTTGTTTGTTTCAGCATCCGGACATGCCACAGGAAGTATTGCAGGCCCACCTACAGCGAATCATCATGATACAGATCCGACAAAAACAGGAGGAACAGCGCAGGGTAAGACGCGGCTTTGCATTTGTTTTTGTGCGCCTAAGTACTTTTGTGCGTGTAGCTCTTGATAACATTGACCTTTTGGCTGTTTGTGGATCTTTTTGTGAATGTAATTCTTGCAGGATTCATCTCCCACAAGAAAGTGCTGCGGACAGCCAAAGGGTTAACTCACTTCATATAACCATGACACACAACAAGATACGGAGTGACCATCATAGTTCAAAGGTGGTCCCAGAATAGCTTGGTAATAAGGGCGCCAAGCTATCCTGGCACCACCCTTGAACTACCATGATCAGTCTGTCTCCTGAACTGTAAATATAGTTGGACTTTCAGCCCTTGGACCCTGCAGCAGGACATGGATTGATCATGATAATTCAAGGGTAGTGCCAGATTAGCTTGGAGCTAACAGGCACCATGCTCATTTGGCACTACCCTTGAATTATCATGATCAATCCATCTCCTACAACTGATACATAGTCGTTGGGCAACACCTAAAATTTGAGAAATGGGACCTTGAAGCCAAAAGGGTTAAACCTGGGCATTGCGACCCTGGGGTTTAATGTGTAAATCATTCCCATTCTGTGTCCAACAGCTGGAGCTAATGCAGCATCAGCAGGAGGTCCAGATGGCTCAGATGATGCAGCACAATGCCATGCTACAGGCCCAGTACATGCAGTCCGCAGGGGCCATGGGGGCCTTCCCCGGGTTGATGCCCCCCGGCACACGCTTCTCCCCCAGTCTCTACGCCCACATGGCTCAGCCGGGACTGTCTGCGTACCATTCGGCCATTGCAAACGCAGGTGGCACTATTCCAACAGCATCGTCTGCGTCATCGTTGATGGCTTCATCATCTCAAAAGGCTCCTGCAAAGTCTAAGGCGCAAGAAGTAATCGATTTAGATGAATCAAATTAAAGACTCGTATATTTATGAATTCATCTGTATGATATGAAATTTCTCGGCCATCTGGATTTTGCCCAAGCATGTGGAATTTCCTCAGCGATGTGAATTTTCCCTCAGCCGTGACAATTTTCCCCAACCATTTACGCAATGTTTTCTTGAAGACTGGCAGACTTTCCCACCCACTGAAGCTGTATTATTTTTTTTTTTGCGTGCTCCCAACCACTGACAGATTTTGTTTGTTTATAATTTGTGTTTCTTTTCTGATGTTGTGGAAATATCATAGTCATTAACAGTTGAAGCTGTGTGTACTAGTGACAGGTCTTTAGTCATCAATTTACAAAGTAGATCCCATTTTCTGGTTCTCGCATCTCATCTGCAAGAGGCATAGATCCTCATGAGCCCTTGCAGCTGCAGGGCCTCATGAGGATCTGTCTGTTGCTGGCAGGTACAGGCTTTACTTACATCCTCAGATGAAGCAGTGTGGGAGAAGGTTGATTCAAACTGTGTATAGTCATGAGTTTCCAGTCATGGTCGCCTTGCAGGATAAGAAATGCTTGCAGGATAAGCGACGGACAGTAATTTGCCAGACAAGTTTTGTATGCTTGTACATAATGTTTCAGGTTTACTTTAGTTTACGCACATCTTTTCAGCAGCCTTAACTCCTTCAAGGTACCGTCGCATCAATAGCTGCAAAAGTGTTGTATAGCGTTGCCGCTGGCAACGCTATACAACACTTTAGCAGCTATTGACACAAGGCACCTTGAAAGAGTTATCCTCTTTTACGTTCTCCTCCACACTCCTCTCTCCATTTCAGCAGCACACCATAACATAAGTTTGAACTTCAGCCGTGGCAGAGGGATTGACCATGATAGCTGAAAGGTAGTGGCTCTTGAGAGATTCCTCCCTGCAAAGGTAAAAAAGATGGCAAGTCCATTTTTTGTGAAAAGCGAGATTTTCATTGTAATACAACAATCTCTTTTTTTCGCAAAAGGGAAGTAATATGGTTGATTTGTTTCCTATCCACCATAGAAGATTGCTAAATGTTTGCCGTTGATTTTGAAAATAAATTGATTGAAGAATGTGTCCTGTTATGGATATTAAAGTTGACATGTGGGCATGTGGTGGTGGTTTTAAAGTTCCTTCTATTTATCGAAGGGACTTTTTAGAACGGGTCGCGGTGGGGCGAATTTAATAGCATGTCCATTATGTCAAAGGCATGCAGGCTAAACTTCTAACAATTGAAGTAACAAGATAAAAATTACGTCGTGTATAGTTACGCTAACCTCGCTGCTGAACGTACATTTGGCGCGAAACGGCGTATGGATGTATGTGTGTGCGTATGTATGTAAACAAGAGAATCTTCGATATTTCTGTACACTCAAGCTTGAAACTTGGCAAAATACTTTTTAAGTGGGTGGATAAGAGAGCCTCCGAGCATATTGTATGAATGTCTCATTGAAGATATAAACAACCATTTATAGGAAGTTGGTTGACCCAGATTAGAGTCCGTAATTTTTGTCATATTTACTTGAACTTTTGCATATAGCTAGTTTGGAGAAAGACATTGGATGAGTTCGTTAGCCAGCTTTGTATCCTTTCAACTTCTTTAGTAAAAATTAATTTTTTTCAGAAAATAATTAAAACAGTAATAACCCTTGACTTCTAGAGAAAGACAGTGGCGGTGACGTAAAAGAGGCAACTCCATCACCACGCAGACTCTGACATAATACTCTAAATATGACGTCATTCTCTCTCGCACGCGCGGCTCTTTCTCACACAAACATGCGCGCATCTCCAGGAGGAATAGATCCTCAGTTGCATGAGAATCTATGCCTCTTAAAGATGTTTGGAGCGTGTGCGCGCACGCACTAACGCGCACACACACATCGACGTGCTTTCAGAAGAGTATGCAGGTGACCCGTGTACATAGTATATCATGTAGCTAGGTAAAGTCAACCTGCTTTCACACAAATTATAGTAAGACTGAAATTGTACTGTGAAGTTCTAGTTTTGTCACCATTTTCTCAAGGCTATGAAGTGAAAGTGAAACTCGTATCACTCAAAATATAAAATTACATAAAAACTAAAACTTGCGTCATGACAAATGACTGACAAATCAATGACGCGCTTGTCCTGCGCCCCTTGTAGAACTCACGGACGCATTGGCACGTGCGAGACTTTTTCAATAGGAGATAATTCAACATCAGAATCAGGTCAAATTCAAAAGTAGAGATCATTGACAGCGAGGCCAGCTCTCGTATAAAAGGGACTTCGTGGGTTATGGTTCATCCCATCTTGTTTTTTTTTTTTTTTTAGCAATCAAGCAAAATATGAGAAAACTGTCAAATTGAACGTTGGAGTTGAACTGCGTTTCATGGATTAACCCATATACTGAGGCTAAAAGCTTCAAATTTGTACACTGCCATATGCAAGCTACATTACAGTACTTACAGATAAGGATATAGACCAATGGCTTTAGTTCAAGGGTAGTGCCAGAATAGCGTGGTGCCTACAGGCACCAAGCTATTCTGGCACTACCCTTGAACTATTTTAGTCAAACTTATTTCACACACTGGTGTATTCCGAATGATAAGGATTAATGTAGTAATGGAGACCTGGTGAATAAAATTTGTTGTCAATAATGCTGGCCATTTGAATTTGATGGATCACTTAGCCTTGTGGTGGTTAAACAGTGATGTTGTTTTCGCTGTTGTGCATGCAGCTGTCAGTACTGTAAACAGTACCAGAAGCTGCATGCGGAAGGGGCTCAACCCTCTAACTTGAGGAATTAAACGACGTCCATTCTGTGTTTTTGTTGTGTTTTTTTTTTCCATTTTATTTTCTCCTGCTATAGTATCTCATGATCACAGGTATGAGCAGAATTAAATGAGCTGGGCATTTTAGCAGTGTTTTCATTGCAATGTTCCCGGTATGTGGCAGTGCTCTTCAGCACTGGTCTTTGTGGGGAGAAATGTATCACTGTGTTACTTGATATGTTATTTATTTCATGTCAGAGTATTACGGGGTTATTGTCTTGGTGTGTTTTGCAATGTCGGTCTACTTTTGCGTTTTTCTCTGAATTGTGCACACTTCTTTCCTCTCCCAGCCCAACCTCTCGGCTCACCCCTCTCTGAATCCCCAGATGTGTGTTGCTAAATGGTCTTAGCTTTATTTAGGCCCCATGATGTAGGTTTATTTAACGTATTTGACCGGCTGGCGACATACATTCAATTTTCTGTTTAGTTTTTTTTCACAAGCAGTGCAGGCACGTCCTGAGAAAGCCTTGTTGCTGTCGGGACGTTAAGCAATGTACAATCAATCAATCTGAATCCGCACCCCCACCCCCGAAATCCTCCCGGCCCACCCCTTTTCTGCCCCTGAAACCTCGGCCTCTTCGCGACTCCCTCAATAAAACCTTGTCACTGCCGAGAAAAAAATGAACACGATCCAGTTGCAAGAGACATAGATCCTCATGAGCCCCTACAATTGCGGGGGCTCATGAGGATCTATGCCTCTTGCCGACACCACTTTGTAGCTGTGCTCCTTAGCTGGGGCTAAATGAATAAACAAAAAATGCCGGAAATGCAATCTGCGTTCAGTGGCAATGAAAGAATTTATGCCTCAGCCGGGCCGACAGTTTCCGTTTGCAGCTGCAGGCGCTCATGAAGGGCTTGGCTGGCCTCTGACCGGCTTTCATCTACTTTGTACTTAACACATTAAGCGTTGTGCTAAAAATTCTCAGTTTTGGGAGTGGTCCCGAGGACTGCATATCACAGTGTGGGAGGCAGATCGACCATAGATAGTTCAAGGGTGGTGCTGGAATAGCTTGGCGCCTGGAGGCGCCAAGCTATTCTGGCACCACTCTTGAACTATCGATGGTCGATGCACACTTTATTGTAGTGTATCAGGGCAGAAAGGGTTAAGTTTGATTATGTTTCTGATGTTATTAATGATAAGACTTTGTGTTTTGATGCTGTATCATAGATATCTTAGTGTTGTGACATTTACAAAATTAAAAAAAAGTGGTTTGGTGGGCCAATGCAGTCACTTGCAGTGTTTTAGTGTGTGTGTGTGTATTGATATTTATTTTGAACTGATTTTCTCACATGACATTTTTTAGTTGCCTGTAATTTTTAGGATATGATGAATATATTTGTATTTTTAAACTTTTGCTTGCACTTACCTGAGGCTTTTGTAATAAACTCTGAAGAACTTGTCTTTGTGAAATATCAAACTTGCAATGTCTCATGACTGATCATAGACAAAGAAAGAACCCAGGTTAAACAATTTAAAGTGTGAGTAGTGTAACTGACACAGCAGATGTTTGTGAAATTTGTTATTATAGATAATAAATCAGAGATGATAATAACTCTGACCTTCTGAGGAACAAGTCCATCACTACCCCTGAACTTTTGCAGTCGAATGATCTCTTGCTGTAGTATATTATCCTGTTGGCTGTCGGTAGTACTTTTTGTCACAAAGCACTACCGACTCCCAGAGGGTCAAACTGAATTTGGTGAAAAAAACACACAGCTATGCAGATGTAGGCAGCGCAGTAGGGATCGTGAAATGCAACTGAAATTTGTTACGCTCTCAGAACCTGTGGATCTGTCTCGTGATGGACATGAAGAATGATGTTTCAGCAAGGTCTGTCATTGACTTTGGCGACGGTCATACCCGGTGGCCGTTTAGCCAACGAACTTTGTGAAATTGAGTGGCAGATTTCTTTTTTTTTTTTAGTCATTGGCTAAAATGTAACCCTTTGTCAGTCAGTAGTGCTTTTTGTCGAGGTGTTTCCTGCCAGTCTACCGACAAAGGGTTAGGGTGTGTTTCAGATAATTTTTCTGATGTCTACTGTGGTCACTCAAATTCTGAATTTACGAAAATTCACTGTAGTACCTGAAGTGAAGGTAACCTAACCTAGTAATGGTGGTAGGCAGCCAGCTCTCACACCCTTCTCATCAGTCGTTTGCATCGGATGGAGAATAGACATTCTAGCACAACATTTTGTATGCGGTGTACATACTTTATTTTGGTCGTGGTACATGGATGTTTGCTGTGTAATGTAAACTTCATTTGTGTACATGTTCATGCCTCGAGGGGCATCCCCTCTCTTTACACTCTGTGTACCCACAACCCTCGATACAGGGAACTGTTGGGGCCGATCTTGGGAGGGCTGATGGAAGGACTGCGTTCCCAACACAGGTCAGCCTCTGTGTTATGTGCCCCAGGATATCGCGGTATTGCATATAACGCACACAGGTCTTCGGCTCCCATGGGGATTCCTGGTGAGCAAAAGGTCCTTGGGGTGACGTCAGCCTTAGCTGTGCCAGCTACGGTTCAGGTCGGCCCAAGGACTTTTTGCTTTACCACGTGGCTTTTCTTCACAAGTTGTTGTAAAATTTTGCATTACGATAATTCGATCGTGAATAATTTGCTCTGACTATTCCCCTGGGTCCCGCGATACACTGAGGCTGACCTGTAACTAACATGGCTAGAACTGCTTTCATTCTCTCTTGTTGTTTGGATGTAGGGTTAGCACCGTATGTCCTTTGCTGTAAAAAGTCATTTATGTGATTTAATCACATCATTTTAATTTTTTAAAAAATTGTCCACGGTATGCTTTGACTTGCATTGCACAAACATGTTTGTTCCATGTTCATTTTATACATAGACTTCATTCTGTCCAAGTTAATTTTTTTTGTAAAGCAATTTTTTTTTTTTTTTGTGGGAGGGGAGGGGGGGGGGGGTGGAAGGGGTTGTGGATGATGGGTGGTAAGGTAGTAAAGGCTACACTTGCATCCAAAAGACGAAGGTCACAGTTTGAACCTTGTTGAGGGGGGGGGGGGGGGGGGGGGGGGATACTGTATGGTCAATACTTTTATACTTTGATTTCAATAAAAAGGAAAACATTGTTCCAACCTGTTACGGGGCTCCATTTTAAAAATTACCTTCACGCTGATCACAGTGACAAACTTGCTGGCAAACCAAAAAGGTTTTTTTTTAACGCGTTTTCTTGGTATGTTTCTGTATGTACATACTGGTCTGCCTTTTGTCACGAGACATTCATGCTTCATCATTTAGCTTCCACTGTGTTTCCACAGCTTGTACATACTCTGTAGCAATCTTGTCAGTCAAATGTTTGTTGTATTTAGCACTGTCAGCCAAGTTTAAAAAAAAAAAACTTTGGGAGATGTCTTCATCAGTCAGCACCAGCAGTGGGGGGTAGATTGACCATGATAGTTCAAGGAAAGTGCCAGAATAGCTTGGCACCTTCAGGCGCCAAGCTATTCTTGCACTTTCTTTGAACTATCATGGTCAGCACAGTTTCATTGCTAAACAAGCAACTTTCACTACAAATGAACTATCATGGTTGACATTTCATTACGGGCATGATTTTCAGGTGGTCGATCCATCTCCCACTGTAGCGTGCCGAGACTTAGCTGGTTGCACCGTTTGAATCATGTAGTTTTGTAAGCTTTGTGTTTTTGTCTTGCGCCAGTGCTGTTACAACTGTGAAATTTGCTGGTGGGTCTATGGTCATTGTGTCTTATGATTGTGCTAGCATTAAAGTCAACCATACATTATGTGGGCATAGTCAGTGGGTTTGTTTCACGTGTGCATTTGAATGTGAGTGTGTGTGTGCGTGCGTTTGTGTGTACACATCAAATCATAATTCTGCATGTGCAGTTCTACATACACAATTCTAAATTAGCCCTAATCATCGGGATACACTATAGGTTGAAATTAATTTGGCAAAGATGGTTCAAAGGTGGTGCCAGAATAGTTTGGCGCCGCCGGAGGCGCCAAGCTAGTCTGGCAACACCTTTAAACTAAAATGGTTGAGCTATCTCCTATTCTGTAATATATCCTTTATAGGACAATAAGCAAATTGAACAAAAATCAGCCTCAGGATGTAATGGGTTAAAAATACGCTGTATCACTCTCCCCCCAAAAAGTTGGTTCGCCCATTCTGTGAATGCTACCATCGTACTTGAGTTGCATAACTGAGACTTCTCTCGGATGAGTTGCTAGATTTACGAATGCTAATGGATTTTGCTGTGTTGACTGATTTTAGGATTTGCTGCAATGCTTGTAATAGCAACAGCTTTGTTCGATAACCTTTCAGTACTAGTTTCTTCCGGCCTATGAATCACGTGTGAAACCTTTTAAGTTGTCTTCAACAGGAAATGCTTTGAGTGTTGAGATTCACCAACAGAACACACACACACACACTGATCATTTGAACACATTTTTTGTTTTGAGAACGCCATATAAACTTAAAATCTTGATTGTTTGGCCAGTTCATTTTAACCTATTTAACAAGATGGTGATTAACCCATGATAACTCAAAAGTCGGTGTATCATGGCTTACGCAAAGAGGCACCGAGCTATTCTGATGCTGCTTAAACTGTCATGGTTGACAACTAATTTAAAACAGGTTTTATATGTACATTACTACTTCTGAATATTGAAAATGACACAACACCCCTGACCTCCGGAAGAGTTTGGGAAATGCAGATCAGAATCTGTTGACAGATTGGGTGTTTGCTGTGATGAACGAGTACACTCGTCAAGTCATGTGTATCCAAATTTTTATAGGTAGCCTCTGTAGTGCCGTAAACAGTAGTTGCCTATCCTCCGTGTTTGGTGCTTGAATAATGAGTTGTGTCTTGCAGAGCTGATGATGCAGAGCTGAACGTTTTCTATTGTCCCATGGCATGATTAAATGGTGATTCCGATGTCAAGGAAACGTGGTCTTCAGTACACACCAACAAATCGCAACAGTTCTAAACAACTTAAGTAGGATCACAATGCCGTCTGTCGCGCCGCCATGTGAAAACACATGAAGAGATCTCCACATGCTGCTCAGCTACTTTTCAGTCACGTAGATTATGGAAAGACGCCCTTAGTCGTATGTACTCGCATGGCTTATGAAACACATAGTAGGAAAGTTTTAAAGGACTCGTTCTATAGTCAATTTAAGCTGTCAAACAATTTCTTGTTCAATGCAACTTTAACCCATTACATCCTGAGGCTGGTTTTAAAAAAGCTTATACATTACAGATTACAAGATGAATCAACAATTTTAGTTCAAGGGTAGTGCCAGAATAACTTGGCGCCTCAGGCGCCAAGCGACTCTGGCACCACCCTTGAACTATCATAGTCAAATTTATTTCAGGCAAGAGTGTATCAGGATGAATAGGGTTAAGACGGGATGGATCATTATGAAGATGCAGCTCAGCGTCGCCAGTCTTCGCGAGGCACAGATGTTCATGTGCCCCTCCAGCAGCATGGGGCGCATTATATTCAGTGCCTTTTGCAGATCAGGGACGCAATGAGACTGGCTCAGTGAAATGGCTCAGTGAAAGACACAGTTTGTTCTAGAAAGACCATTCGCAGAGTCGGCGTCACTGGCAAATAACTTGACCCACATAACTCCAAGGCCGCATTTCCCTAAAGGTCTACGTACCAGTTGCAGGAGACGGATCGACCATGATAATTCACGGGTCATGTGGTGCCAGATTCGGCGCCAAGCTAATCTGGCACCACCCTTGAAGTGTCATGGTCGATCCGTCTCCTACTGTAGTGCGGTCCTCGGTAAATAGGTTAACCATTTCCTGTCGTTAACACCGACCTCGTCCGCATAAGCTAATCTGGCATTACCCTTGAATTATCATGGGCGATCAGTCTCCTGTTGTATTCAGTGCGTTGGGCATCGCTAATACTATTTCCTAGCATCACTAACTTGGACCACGTCTGCAGATGATGTCAACAGGAAGTTGGTTTGTGAGAGGAGAAGACTACACAGGCCTAGTCAGTGTTCAAAACTGAGCTCCTCGGGCCGACGTAATAATAATAATGTAGCGCAAACTCACTGCAGTGCATGCAGGCTCTGAGCGCTGTACAATGCAAGAGAAAATGGCAAAAACTATAGACAAAAATCATTATCAGCAACGAAAATCAAATGTGCACATTTGTGACAAAATACAAATTCAAAATTGACTCCAGCACACGCGGCACACGCCCAAACCACAAGCAACCATCCCAATGCGCAAAATGCCATCGGGCCGACATCGGCCCGATGGCATTTTGCGCATTGGGATCGCCGCCAAATGAATTGGCATCATACTGTTAGTGTGAGACGGTAAAGAGACTGGACGGAATCTGTCGAATCGGAGTAGAGGGTCAACTGAAAAAGATGTGTTTTGAGCTGACTTTTGCCGACTGCCGCAGCCGACGCGGCCCGATGGTCTTTTGCTTCATGGGGTCAGTTAATATCTGCACCGACTGGGACCGATCACCGTTCGAGATCAAACGACTGAGACAAATAAGGGGAAGTCTTCTAAAACACGCGGCTTCCAGCGCGCCATTAAAACATTAAGACTTTCTTCTTTGGCGGCCAGGCATTCCATTTTCATTCACGATACATTACGTTCGTCTAATTAGTGGAAAACAGACCCCAAAAAAAAAAAAAATAAATAAATAAAAAAAATAAAAATAAAATTGCATCAGACCAAAACAAAGACGCTGAACTGTTTTGACAGATATTTAAAGATAACCATTTAGCTTTACCATGCACAATTTTTTTTTCTTTAACCCCCCCCCCCTCCCCTCCCCACATACATGTATGAGTTACTCACCGCTGCACTGTTTGCTATGTAACCTAAACACTAACAGTTGTGTACTGTGAGGTTTTAAAACTTTGAAGACAGAATCACTTTGAAGACTACATTTGAAATGGAAAGTACGCTCCCAGTGCGCAAAAGGCCATCGGGCCGACGTCGGCCGCCGTTAGCCCGCGCACGGGCGTGCGCGGGCTAACGGCGGTCGACGTCTGGCCTATGGCTTTTGCGCATTGGGAAACTAGATGGTTACACCGCTGGAATCCAAGACAAAGAACGAACGAACAAACGGAACGGAACGAAACGTGACGAAACGAAACGAAACGAAACGAAACAAACAAAAAAAAAACACAGCTTTTGCTGTAATATTGTGGATTGCGCCTCCCGTGCCGTCATCCCACATTGGTTGTCCCCCTTGGATCGTTGTGATGATCAGCGCAGCGAAACGAGGGAGACAACCAGGGTGCGGACATTCCAGAAATTGGGCACTTGTCACTCTCTTAGTCAAAATCACAGTTTTAACACTGGACATTTTCTTTCCGAATAAAGGTCACAGTTTCAACACTTGACACTTTCTTAGTAAAGGTCACAATTTCAAATTTTCGACACTTTCTTAGTCAAGGTCATATTTCAACATTTCTTTGTCAAGGTCACATTTCAAAATTTGTACGCTTTATTTGTCAAGGGCACAGTTTCAACAGTTTCACACTTCCTTGGTCAAGGTCACAGTTTCATTTTGACTTTTTTTTAGTCAGGGTCACAGTTTTAAACTTGGCAGTCAAGGTCACAGTTTCAATATTTGACACTTCAAGGTCACAGTTTCATAAAACTGAAAGATGACTGCCATCGCAAAAGAAAAAGTGGTAACAAACTATTCATGCACTTTCTTTTAAAACCATTGTATACACTACATGCTCGTTCAATTTGTTTTTTCCTTTATTGTTGTTGTTGGTGGTGTTTTTTTTTGAGACTCATAGAGTGACTGTTACATCATCACTCATACAGCAGAAAAATGAACCATGAGCATCTTTTTCTTTTTGTCTCCCGTATTAAACAAAATACGGTAGACTTTGAAATGGGGGCTGGTCGGAGCGCATTCCGGAGCATGCACATGACGTTTTTGGCGTGCGGGGCAGAAATTCTGGCAAAGATAAAAATGACGTCATAACGTCTTTTTGGCGCCAAAGCGCCGTGTGTGTGTGTGTGTGTGTGTGTGTGTGTGTGTGTGTGTGTGTGTGTGTGTGTGTGTGTGTGTGTGTGTGTGTGTGTGCGCGTATGTGACAGCGACTAGAGCCCGCGTTTGAGGACGGACAATCTTGAAATTTTAGGATATTGTCCCTAAAATAATCAGTGTTATCTCGAGACTTTTTTTTTTTCCGATGTTTTGATTAAGATGCTCATTGGCGAGAAAATGGCCGTTTCACAAAAACCGGTTAATCCACACTGGAGTCCGTAATTTTTCTTATTTTTACTAGATATTTTGCATATAGCTAGATAAAGGGAGATCTTGGATGAGTTCTTTAACCAGCATTGTACCTCCAGAACGTTTTGAGTGATAATTAAATATTTTTGGGAAAAACATATTTTCACGTTTTTGGGATTATTTCAACGAATTATATGGGTTAATCTTAAAACAATTGAATCTTTTTGTACGAAAAAAAAAACAACCAATCTTCTCATTAATAGTCGCATGATTTTGCATATAAGGTATTTACATAAGCCTACAATTTGTCTCTGCTGTCGGGTACGATTAGGTTAATTGTGACCTGTATGCCTTAGGTGTGGAAATCAGACAGTTTTCTGCACCCACTTTTTTCGGAGTCATTTGTAAAACAGCTAACATAACTTTAATTTTTATTTTACGAGAAAAGCTATCTTCTCATTAATACCCGCTTGATTTTTCATAAACAGTGTTTGCATAAGCCTGCTGTTTGTCCCGGCCCTGGGAGTGACGTATCATAACATCGAGTCGTCACTATGAACACGCGTCGTGGGACTAATGATGCCATGACGTGAAGCTTGACTGAAGTGACGTCATTTCGCTGCTCGTGTTATTATTCTTCTTCAGAATAGCTATGCTACGCCACATCACAGAGCTTACGAATGGCGGGAATCGCCGTGTGTCCGTAGTCTATGATTTATTTGTGCCAGTGTTTGTTTATCAGAGGGTGGGTTAGAGTAGAAGGCGATGGATTTCTGTCGCTACTCGACCCCACAGAGCGTACTAATGACGAGAAGCGCCGTGTTACCGTCTTTATTTGTGTGCGCCGACGTGTGTGTTGCCAATCAGAGGTTGGATTAGAGAGGAGGGAAATGGATCAGCAGTACTGATAAGTCTAAAAATATGAACAACTCTGAATGTTCCTAAAAGATAAACGCATCTGAGCTCCAAACAACTACGGTAAACTTTGGGATGAACTGAATCCTCATCTTGTTTTCTTCTTAACTGATTCGAGGCGAACGGCAACCGGATACGCTGCTTAAGCCGCGATAAGAGAGAGAGAGAGAGAGAGAGAGAGAGAGAGAGAGAGAGAGAGAGAGAGAGAGAGAGAGAGAGAGAGAGAGAGAGAGAGAGAGAGAGAGAGAGAGAGAGAGAGAGAGAGAGAGAGAGAGAGAGAGAGAGAGAGAGAGAGAGAATGAATGAATGAATGATACTTAATTTTTCAAGGATGGAAACAATAGGCGCACAGGCCCCTTTTCATGTTTGTCCTTGCTAAATGGGATGTGAATTGTGGCGTCTTGATGATCAGCGAATAAATCACACGAAATTTTGTCGCTAGTCAAATGTAAAGGGAGAGAGAGAGAGAGAGAGAGAGAGAGAGAGAGAGAGAGAGAGAGAGAGAGAGAGAGAGAGAGAGAGAGAGAGAGAGAGAGAGAGAGAGAGAGAGAGAGAGAGAGAGAGAGAGAGAGAGAGAGTCTGTAACAAAAATCACGCCTGTAGTGCGAATTGCGTATTACTATTAGCACATCTGCGTGTTGGCGCTATTACGAAAGACATTGCGAATAACTATCACTAATACACACATTATCACTAATACTCACATTATCACTAATACACACATCATCACTAATACACACATTATCGCTAATGAGCTCGACAATAAGTCTATTACTATACACATGTAGTAATAGACATGGCGCATCATATATATCTAATTAGACCTTTGGCTGTCCATAGCGTTGACCTTTGCCACTAAATTCAGACAAGAAAAGGTGAATCGTCGCGACAAAAACCGCTACCTACAGCCAAAGAGGAGATAATTATATCAGAATCACGGAGATACCAAGAAAATACAGGTAACACTTTGCAGTGGCGCGCGAATCGAGGGGAGGGGGGTGGGGGGAGGGGGCTGGTATGACATGTCCAGAGGAATCCACCTTTGCCACTAAATTCAGACAAGAAAAGGTGACAGACAAGCGTGTAGAATACGAAGAAAATCCCAAGAACTTAGAAAGGCAAACCGATTCAGTAATCAGTACCATTAACTCACTCGAGACTTGCCGCCTCCGGATACGCGGCTTATGCCGCGTATCCGGAGGCGGTAAGTCTCAAGTGAGTTAAGGGGCAGAAAGACTGATTGACTATGGTGGCAGCTCCCGTGAGAAACGCAGTGCATCATTAGTAACGACTAACAGCGTCAATCTGAGGTCAGCCCTGCCAAAGAGTGTAAAGTCGTCCATTTTTGTTGTTGCGGAAAGCGAGATTATAATTGTAATACAATGAAATTTTTTTTTTTCTACAAAAACTTTCAGTCTTTCGCCAAATTAGGGCAGTGACAAAGTCCATCGTGGTCAGCAAGAGACTGCAGAGTCTGGGCTCGTGCGAAGACGAAGAGGACGAAAAAAGAAGAAAGAAAGAAACACGCTTTGAAAGGAGTAGCACAAAACAGTACTACTTTGTGTTAGTCCTTTCAAATCGAGTTTCTTTCTTTGTTGGTTTTTTTTTTTTTTTTTTTTTTTTTTTTTTTCATTTTACACGCTGGGCAGTCACAGTTGGTCAGGATTTGGGCTCATTTTACACGCTGGGCAGTCACTGTTGGTCAGGATTTGGGCTCATTTTACACGCTGGGCAGTCACTGTTGGTCAGGATTTGGGCTCATTTTACACGCTGGGCAGTCACTGTTGGTCAGGATTTGGGCTCACGTAAAGTTAAAGTCTCTTGCGCTGAATGAGGGACTAACCTTACACCACGCTTTAACTCATTGTGCCCGAGGTACGAAATACCCACATTTTGGAGTTATCCTCTGAGGACTGCATTACAATTCAGGAGACAGACCGACCATGATAGTTCAACGGTGGTGGCAGAATAGCTTGGCGCCTACTATAGGCGCCAAGCTATTCTGCACCACCCTTGAACTATCACGGTCGAGCCATATCTTGCTGTGGTGTGTCGCGGGCAGAATGAGTTAAAGAACATGTATGTGGCTCTATGTACAGAAAACATCAGGCATAACAAATTGCCAGGGGACCTAATTTTTTGTGTCCTTATATCCGAAGTTTGTTATGAACAAAAGAGTTGCTGTCTTGACCACTGCAAAGTGTTCTATTATCCGAATTTTATTATTTCCACTATTGTTATAAACAAACTAAACTGTATTTCGTTTTGATTTCTTTATTTTCTCGCAGACAGTGTCGCCACACCGCTGCAGACCATCTAGCTCTCAGCACGACCACACAGTCACACTCGACGGGGACAGTAGATCTTGAAGCCAAACGGTCACCGCGCCTGCTGCGACGCTCTCCAGCTGAACGCGCACAGAGTCAACTACGCACGATGAATGCTGCCCCTACAGCGGGAGGCTGCTGAACGAAGAATAGCCGACTACGGGCTGCAATGCCAGCTCCCATCTTGATCGTGGGGGTCCTCACCAACGCGGTCGCCATTTTGGTCTTCATGCGCATGCCCAGCAGCGTGACCTCCATCTTCTTCTGCCTGTTTTCCGGTCTGGACATGATGTATTTGGTGAGCGCCGTGCCGTCGACATTCGCGCCCCTGGTGTTGGGTCAGATGGAGGCCCTGCGGTCTGCATTCTGCATCCACTACGTGCTCTACGTGTCTGGCCACGTCTTAACCACCACGCGCAAGGTCATCGTCTGCGTCACCATGATGATGAGTCTGGACAGGCACCTCGTCGTCGCCTTTCCCATCAGGTCAGCGTCGGGTTTCTTATCCGCAGTTGACAAATCCTATACGATACAGGTCAACCTCAGAATTACGCACATCAGAATCTCGCGAAATCGGATATAACGCTCTTCAGAACAGTGCCTCCCATGTAGAAAATCAGTAAGCAAAAATCCCTTTGGCCGACTTAAGCCTTAGTTGGCCCGCGCACGGCTGTGCGCGGGCCAGCTAAGGCTTGAGTCGGCCAGAGAACATTTTGCTAATGACGTGAGCTCTTTCTATGCATACTAGAGTAGCTCATGTGGTAGAGCGTTCGATTCTCGTCCGATAGGTCGTGGATACAAACCCAGCTGGGGTCAACATTTTTTTCAGGCGGATCCTTTCTGGTGCCCCGTCTTTGAAATCACCTTAGTGGTGGAAAAGAGACGTTCAGCCCTAAACGCTTATCGTTTCTAATCTTGATTTGAGTTGTATTATCTGGGCCGAATATGCAGACACGGTCAAACCCAAATGCGTCTTGATTTCCATGGCTAGTGTAAAGACGTGTTTCCATATAGCTGCGAGACAGCGACTCGGTAGGCGACACGGTAAAAAAAAAGTAGCTGAGCAGCAGGCGGAAAATCGCTCTGTGTGTTTCCATATAACGGCGTGACAGGCTGCACCGCTCGTTTGGAATTATGATTTGTTGTCCAGTACTGAAAGCCACTCTCCCTTCACGGCAAAATCGCCTTTGAAGCGCTCCTTGAGGCGTTTCAATTTGTCGCGCCGCTGTCGCCTGTCGTACTGCAATCCTATCGCGCATATCGAAATACTCATTCTTTATTTCTATGTTCTCGATTCGTGTCGCCGTCGCCAATGCTTTCTCCTCTCTGTCGTGCCGCTACATGGAAACACGTCTTGAAGTCAGTGTTGTTAGCATTGGAGGCAGAAATGATCTCTAAGACAGTAAGCAAAGATTCTCGGGCCGAAGTCGGCCGCAGTGGGCCCGCGCACAGCGCGGGCCCACTGAGGCCTACATCGGCCCGATGACCTTTTCTTGCGCAACGGCAAACACCTGCGTCTGCCGCTTCCGTTTCAGGATGCGGGCGTTTCACCACCTGCGGCGACCGCTGCTGTACACGTCGATAGTGGCCGCCCTCGCCTTCCTCTGCGACACCAACGTGCTGCTGAAGAACAAGATCATCACGGACGCCGCCGACAACCACACGGTGCTGCGCATGACGCCGACCGAAGTCTTCACCAGCAACACGCAGCTCTTCAGCGACATCGGGTTGGTGTCCAGCTGCGTGTTCCAGTACATTCCCCTCACGCTGCTCGCCGTCTTCAACGTCCTGCTGGTGGCCGCCCTTGTCACGCACTCTCGCCGCATGAAGACCAGGTTTGGCCGTGGGGCGAACGACTCAGCGGACAGGTGAGCAGGGAAGCGGGCCCATAAGCGTAGTGTCCGGAGACAGCGGCGTCGGCAGTATCAGTTCTGACCTCGGGCAAGGGAAGGAAGGTCAACCGATAGGTGAAGGCCGCCGCGGAATGGAAGTTTCCACTGAGGAAAAGTCCAGGCTGCAACGGCAGAAGTCTGTGACCGTTCTGGCCTACTCCTTCCTCTTCATCGCACTGGCCTTACCCAGCACCTTCTTCCCCCTCTTCCGGAAGGTCATCCCCGGCTTCATGACCTTCCAGCGCGAGCACTACCTGGTGATGGCCCTTGGCAGCGTGTTCGTTCTGCTGGATACCGTCAGCTCGGCCATGAATTTCTTCGTGTATCTCACAACAGGGTCGGCATTTCGGGCGGGCGTCGCCAGGCTGGTCTCACGGGGACGTCAGTAGAGTCTGGTTGTAGTTCATTTCAGCCATGACACGACTACGATACCATATTGACGGACAATGAGAGTTTAATTTATATATCAAGGGTGGTGACGGAATAGCTTGGCTAATTCGGCACCACCCTTGAAGTATCATGGTGAATTTTCCCCACGAACTGAGGTGCCAAGAATCAGATCTGTGGTTAGCTTTAGCTTGGGCCCAACTGATACAAGATCTGTGACGCGCTGAAGTTCCTGAGTGTAACATTGTCCTGTCTGCCATGTTTGTACATAAACAGTTTGAGCTGTGCTTTTGTTAACATGTAGTATGTATCACTGCAATGTTAATAATTAGAACTTAATAAATATATGTACATAAATGCGCGCGCACACACATCTGTCATTGATTTTGTAAAAGTTCGTCAACGTTGACGTTGTGTTAAAAAGGGCCTCTAAGAAATACAATGTAACGGTACATTTGTACTTAGAACTGTCTTTGAAATGTCCATTTTCAGGATAAGTCGGTGAACCTAAATCAGCGGTTGACGTCTGCATCACATCAGCAGCACCCATGAGCTAACTTGCACCAAAACAAAGGCACAGCCGCACGACCGGTGTAACACGCTAGAGTTGCCCCCACGTTAGATCGACTGGTGGCATCATCAAAGCCTGACAAATTCCTACACCGATCGAGGCAATGGGCTGGTTGCCGGTTGCCGAGTAGCGCGAGAACGCTCTCTAGATTACGTGACACTGAGCCGACACTAGACTCGGCGAGCCATAGAATGCGAGCAGCTCGGCTAACGGATATGTTAACTGAAATGTTTCCCTGTGAACCACATACAATGTGCGGCAAAATTTAAACTAAACAAAACTGGTCATGCAGTTGTTACCTGTTTTTTTTCGAATTGTTGAAATAATACTGGGCTGGGCAATAGACTACTCTAGAACGACCCGGGGTCACTTTGGCTCGGCAAACTTGGAAAGTTTGCCGAGCCAAAGAGACCCGGGGTCGATCTGACGTAGTGCTCATTTTGGTGCGTTACACCGGGAGACTTGCACCAACCTCGGCGAGTGCGCCTAATATGCGGGTTGATCGGTCGAACGACTTGAGATGCAGTTTTGAACCCCTTCACAGATAATTGTAATTATTCTCCGCTGAAATAATTACAACACCAACGTCAGAGGAAGACGAGTACATGATGGAACCAGTAAGAGGCATAGAACCTCATGAGCCCCCGCAACTGCGGGGGCTCATGAGGTTCTATGCCTCTTACAACTGGTTTGCGATCAATATTTCTTTGCACTGAAGGGACGAATGAAGTGGTACTGAATAAAATAAGACAGCAACATCATGAGAAAAACTCAAACACAACACAACAAAACAAACAACAAAACAAAAACAAAAAAACAAACAACAACCATCTAATCACATTAAAACTTAAGGGACAGGTAGGCACGCACGCAGAAACGCAAGCACGCACACACGACTAGAAAGAGAAAGAGAGACAGACATCTTTATGTCTGCCGTATTTGGTGAGCGCAGTGCCGTCGACATTCGCGCCCCTGGTCGGCTGGTCGGAGGGCGTTCTGTAGAATGCAAAGGACATAACAGGCCTCGCAAAGAAGTAACAAGATAAAAATGATTTCACGTCTAGCCACTCTAACCTTGCTGTTGAACGTTGTTTTGGCGCGAAGCGCCGTATGTGCGTATGTGTGTGTGTGTGTGTCGTGTGTCTGTCCGTGTCTCTGTGTTACGTGATTTGTGTGTGTGTCGTGTGTGTGTAGTTGTGTCGTGTTTGTGTGTGTGTGTGTGTGTGCGTATGTATGTAAACACGAGAATCTCCGATATTACTGTACGCACAAACTTGAAACTTATCAAGATACTTTAAGAGAGCCTCCGAGCATATTGTAATTGGATGTCTCATTGAAGACATAAAAGACCGTTTATAGAAAGTCGTTGGCTCAGATTAGAGTCCGCAATTTTGATAATATGCACTTGACATTTTGGATATGGCTAGTTTGTAGAAAGACATTGGACGAGTTTGTTAGTCAGCTTTGTACCTCTTCAACTTTTTTGAAAATAAAAGTTCAATGTGGAAAAAATGTCAGAAGTAAGACTCCTTGATTTTATCAGAAGAATCAAACTGTGACGGTGACGTAAGAGCACCAAGCCCGTCAGTGTTTTATACAATGTTCCTAATTGACGCAAATCACCAGCACGTCAGTGTTTTACATGTGTATGAGCTGGCACGATGTTTTCCCTCATTTATTTTTGTATATTTGCGAACGTATTGTGGAAAAGGTGGAATATGCATGCAAGCTCATACAGAAGAGGCTTTGTGGGCATGGGCCATCCCACCTTATTCTTCAAAATGGCAGTGGCTACGCCAGCCCACAGAACGTATAACCGGTAGGAAGCGCAGTGTGTCGCTCGGCCAAGGAACACAGTGCCGTTTCCGTACTGTCCAGTCTCTTAGCCTTAGTCAGTCCCAGTCATCCCCTAATTTTTCAATCCCCTAATAAACACTACCGCCTACCAGCTGCACATTTGTGATGCACAAAATACCCAAAAATCCAGCACATTGACTGTCTCATTTCTAGGCTATGAACCTGATTCCTTACCAACCCCACACTCAAGCACAGCTGAAATCCGCAGCGTGCCGCTCAAATCACCATGGTAGCGGCAACTCAACATAGACCCACAATTGTTCACTGGATAAGCTCAGGATGGTATGAATCAAAGCACCAAACATGTCTCATCTTATCTAACCAGAAATTTCCAGCAAATTCCAACATTCACCCCTATTTTCAAACAAGGCAAAAAGTTATTTTTAAAAACACCGGTTCTTGCACTGCCTCACCTACCTCATGTCAATATGTAACATGACCTGTCGGCTGAGTTTCGTTTGTGTTTGTGTGTACCATTGCCGTGCGGATCAGGGGGGGGGGGGAGGGGGGGTGGGGGTGGGGTGGGGGTGGGGGCGGGCGGGGCGTGGGATTAAAGGGAGATACTGAATGAGTTCGTAATCCAGCGTTGTACTTCTTCAAGTTTTTCAATGATAATTAATTCTTTTTTGCAAGTTTTGGAGCCACTATTTACTCCCACCAAACAGTCAGCCCTGGAAGGGGCTGTGTGGAACAAAACAGTCAGCGCTCTGGAAGAGCGTGCCTTTCGGGATGAGTGACGTGAAACATCAAATTCGTCACAGTGTACACGGCGTCGTGAAACCAGCGATGCCATGACGTGAAGCTTATAGCGACGTCATTTAGCTGCTCGTGCTATTGGTCTTCAGAATTGCTGTCGCTACTCCAGCCCACAGAGCGTACTAATGGCGGGTGTGCCCATCTTTATTTGTGTGCGCCGGCGTGTGTGTTGATCAGAGGTTGTCTTAGAGAGGAGGGAAATGGATCAGAAGGATAAGCTGAAAAATATGAACAACTCTGAATGTTCCTAAAAGAAAAACGCACGTGATCTCCAAACAATACGCTAGACTTTGGGATGAAATTTTCATTTTGTTCATTATTGACAAAAATACGGACCGTTTTCTAACTATTCCTATCAATGCCTCGATCATTCTTATTATCACTAATTACTAACAAATACAAGTACAAAATGCAAATTTTGACGATAATTTTTTTTTTGAAAACAGCTATTATCGTATTGTATTGTATTTCTTTAAAAACAAATTGACCAGTTTTTATTATTGACAAAAAAGCGGACCGTTTCCTAATTATTTCTATCAATGCCAGAATCTTCATTTTTTTTTCCATCGCTGACTACTAACAATTACTGCTAAAAATGCAAATTTCGAAGACAAATAATTGTTTGTTGACAGATATTATCCTACTGGATTGGTTGCTAATTAGCTTAAAGGAGTGAGTTGTTTCTTTTCAACAAGAGTTTGAACAATATCGTTTATCACACGCCCGTGCCAGTGTGTACGTTTTTTCTGGAATGTGAGATTTTCAATGTCATACATTGAATATATCACTTTCCACAAAAATGGTCATGAGTCGACAAACCAGGCTCAACTGAGGACAGCCTTGTGTACACTTTTGTTGCTTTTATTCATGATCATATTCCCAGCACGCAAGAGGTCATCGAGCCGAAGTCGGCCGCAGTGGGCCCGCGCACGACAGTGGATTACACTAACACGACAGTGCGCGGGCCCACTGCCGCCGACTTTGGCTCCATAGCCTTTTGCGTGCTGGGAATGTAGAGCATGTGCACGCAGGGTTATGTGAATTAAAATACAGGTCAACCTCAGAATATCTCGCGGTACCAGAGAGCCACGTGCAAGGTCAAACCGCGATATTCGCGGTCGTGTTATTGTAGTGCTGAGCTTACAACAACAACAACAACAACAACAACAACAACAACAACAACAACAACAACAACGACAACAACTTGATGCTTAACAAGGTTAGGTAGTTATTAGCAAGCTACGCTACCCTAAAGGTTAGTTGCAAGCAATTCAAGCTACAATGCCCTTAAGGTTAGTTACAGCAATTCAAGTTACGATGGCCAAAAAGTTAGTTACAGGCAATTCAAGTTACGCTACCCAAAAGGTTAGTTACAGGCAATTCAAGCTAAGATGCCCTAAAGGTTAATTACAGGCAATTCAAGCTACGATGCCCACAAGGTTAGTCACAGGCAATTCAAGCTACGATGTCATAAGTTACAGGCAATTCAAGCTACGATGCCAAAAAGGTTAGTTATAGGCAATTCAAGCTACGATGTCATAAAGGTTAGTTACACGCAATTAAAGCTACGCCACCCAAAAGATTAGTTACAGGCAATTTAAGCTATTGTGCCATCAAGGTAGTTACGGGCAATTCAAGCCCGCATGCGGTCAGCTAAGGCTGACCTCGGCCCGAGGACCTTTCGCTTACCAGGCAGACGGCCCATGGCACCCCGAGATTGATTGATTAGTTCGGGGTTTAACGTCCACGGCACCGGAGTGATAATGGACGGCCCTGACGGGCGGGTTATGGGGCTCAGGGACAGGTAACCGTATTCTAATATATCAGACATCGCAGGGTGTATTTACTGAAGCGCATACTACGCACTGAAGCGCATACTACTGAGGCTGGCCTGTGTAAATTGATGTAAACAATGGCATCCGCTAACTAGTACATTCAGCTTATAAATTATCAGCAGAACAATCGCGAATACCGTAATTGTTGTTAATTTTAAAAACAGTTTTCAAGGTTTCGTTCGGGCGGTTTGTAGAGAAATACCGATTAAAAATTTTCAAGGATTTTTCTAGACAAATAAATTATTTGTATTGTGAATGCTGTAATTGTTTTAATAAAAAAACAATTTTCAAGATTCCGATCGTTCGGCAGTTTGTATACACATATTACACATTTCAAGAATGTTTTGGACAATTAAACTATTTGAAGACGTGCCCCGTATTACAACCTAGGAACAGCAGGACACAAAAGACGAACTCGTCCTTCCATTTCTGGAAAATAAATCTACCTGGGGTCGTACGGGTATAACCAGTTCACTGAGAAGAATTGAACGTTATCCACGGCAAGAGGTATAGATCCTCATGAGCCCCCGCAGTTGCGGGGGCTCATGAGGATCTATGCCTCTTGCTGAAACTACTTGGCATCTATGTTTCTTCCGACGGCTGCAGATCTAAAAAAAAAAAAAAAAAAGAAAGAAAAAAGAAAATAAACATGAAAAAAAAAAAAAAAAAAAAAAAGAAAGAAGAAGAAAAAGAAGTGCATTGGCAGTTGTTGAAAATCGAAATCTTGATAATATGCTTTAGAGGGACAGTTTTCTGCAGCGTATAAAATGCAAGCAATGAATGTGTGAGTTCCTGTATAGGACTGTTTCTGAACAGAACGCGAAGTATATTCACCATAATGCAAGAGGGTCGTTGTAACTGAGTACATAAACACTGTTTCTGAGTTGTATATGCAATATTACACCACGATGAAGACCTTACGGTGGTATAGTTTCCCATTGCGCAAAAGGTCCTCGTGCTTGTGTAGGCCCGAGGGTTTATCTCTTACAGAGAACATGAAATTTTAAGCATTTATGGAATAGCATGGTGAACCTCGAAATGAGGAAAGGAATGATTGAATTTACTGTTGCTGTAAATAGCGTGCCT
Source organism: Semisulcospira habei (assembly GCA_036245525.1). Taxonomy (NCBI): domain Eukaryota; kingdom Metazoa; phylum Mollusca; class Gastropoda; family Semisulcospiridae; genus Semisulcospira; species Semisulcospira habei. The sequence continues at coordinate 8,731,915 of BTPG01000005.1, forward strand.
TTTCTAATCAACGCTTGAAAATTGCACATTTCAAGACAAGATTAAATACAAGTAGAATGATTTCAAAAACCTGGACTAAAGATATTTCAAAGATCTTCAAAGTTCGCTTAATTTCTGAGAGCAGAGAAAAAAACCACAAGAGTTTGTAAGATAATATGCCAACACGACGTTGTAAAATAACACAACCGAAAACCAAACAACCTGTGCTTCTTCTTACGTAAACAGTGGATTAAAATCCCGGACAAACATGCGATGTCGCATGTTTGTCCGGGCTTTTAATTCACTGCTAGTGTCGAAACACGTGCAATTTTAACCCCTTCCGTGCCACTGCACGTACATTATTGTTTCTGAAATCTGCGTTCACTCAATGACCAAAAGCTAAAACCGTCTGAGAAACGTGGTTATAAATTGGTCTCAGCAAGAGGCATAGATCCTCATGAGCCCCCGCATTCGCGGGGGCTCATGAGGATCTATGTCTCTTGCAGCTGGATCGTGTTCATTTTTTCTCGGCAGTCCAGGGGTTAACCTGTTTCTGATTTAAAACGACGTCTGTTTCGGAGAGGAGAGAAACACCAAGAGAACTGTGCGCGTTATATCAAGTATCGCGCTATACTTGGCTTGACTTCGCGAACGAAGATTCTATAGGGCTTGCCCACGTCGTCTGCAGGCATTTTCGTGGCTGCAGAGGCCAATCCGGGACAGGCAGGTTCGACCGCAGTGGCTGCAGGGGAAGGTCTGGTCAGGATTCTGAGTTACGACAACTCCGTTTTTTCTTCTGAGCCGCTTGTCCTTGAGGTTAGCTCTGCGAGAGTCCTCAAAGGAGACGGCTGCCTTGTGAATGGTGGAGCGCCACGTGTCACGGTCCGCAGCAAGCGAGGACCACTGGCGGTGGTCGATTTGGCAGGCACTAAGTGACTTCTTGAGACCGTCTTTGTATCTCTTCTTTGGTGCCCCTCTGTCTCGGTGTCCAGTGGCGAGCTCGCCGAACAGAGTGATCTTGGGTAGGCGATGATCCTCCATCCTGGAGACGTGCCCCGCCCAGCGAAGCTGTGTCCGCAGCAGCAAAGCCTCGATGCTCACAGTTTCAGCCTGTTCAAGGACCTCGACGTTGGTGACATAGTCACTCCAGTGAATGCTGAGGATGGTACGCAGGCAGCGCTGGTGGAAGCGTTCGAGGAGTCGTAGTTGGCTGCGGTAGAGGGCCCAGGACTCGGAACCGTACAGCAGGGTGGTGAGGACGACAGCTCTGTACACGCTGATCTTGGTGCCTTTTTTCAGCTGTTGATTGTGCCACACCCGCTTGAATAGTCGCCCGAAAGCACTGTTCGCTTCTGCCAGCCTGTTGTCCAGCTCCTTGTCCAGCTTGGCGTCTGACGTGATGATGCAGCCAAGGTAGGTAAACTGGTGTACGGACTTCAGTTCGGACTCGCCGATGGTGATGTGGGGAGGGCGATGCTCTTCCTTGGGTGCCGGCTGATGAAGGACCTCTGTCTTTTTCAGACTGACCTCAAGTCCAAAGAGCTGGGCGGCATCTGCGAAGCAGGACGTAATGCGCTGCAAGGCTCTCTCTGTGTGTGCAACGAGGGCAGCGTCATCAGCAAAGAGCAGCTCACGAATCAGTTGGTCTAGGGTTTTCGTGTGGGCCTGCAGTCGTCTGAGGTTGAACAGGCTGCCATCGAGACGATACCTGATGTACACTGCGTCGTCATCGTCGAGGTCCACTTTGGCCTGCTTCAACATCATGCTGAAGAAGATGGTGAAGAGGGTCGGTGCCAGCACGCAGCCTTGCTTCACGCCGTTGCGAATGGGGAATGGTTCTGAGAGGTCACTGTTTAGTCTGACCTGGCCTTGCTGGTCCTCGTGGAGCTGGACGATCATGTTGAGGAACTTTGGGGGACAGCCTAGTCGCTCCAGGATCTGCCACATACCTTGCCTGCTCACAGTGTCAAACGCTTTCGTTAGGTCGACGAACGTTACGTACAGCCCTTTGTTCTGCTCGCGGCACTTCTCCTGAAGCTGTCTCAGCACAAAGACCATGTCGGTGGTACTCCTGTTGGCTCTGAAGCCACACTGGCCCTCTGGGAGGTGGTCTTCAGCGATGGCAGGTACCAGCCGATTCAGGAGCAACCTTGCGAGAATTTTCCCGGCAATGGACAGCAGGGTAATTCCTCGATAATTTGAGCAGGCAGACTTCTCTCCTTTGTTCTTGTACAGGGTGATGATGACTGCATCACGGAGGTCCTTTGGTATTGTTCCTTTTTCCCAGCAGCAGAGAAAGAGATCGTGGAGCTTGTTGTGCAGTGCTGGGCCACCATGTTTCCAGATCTCTGGCGGGATTCCGTCAATGCCTGCTGCTTTGCCACTCTTGAGCTGGTGGATGGCTGTGAGGGTCTCTTCGGCGGTGGGTGGTTCGTCCAATTCAACCTTTAGTGGAAGGTGTGGTATTTGGAGGATGACTGTTTCTTGAACAGTGCGCTCAGCGCCGAAGAGGTCCTGAAAGTATTCCGACCAGCGGTTCAAGATGGAGGTATTATCTGTGAGGAGTGCCTGTCCATCAGCGCTTCGCAGGGGACTTTGTACCAGGTGCCTAGGGCCATACACTGCTTTCAGTGCTTCGTAGAAGCCCCTGTAGTCACTGTTGTCAGCGCAGAGCTGGGTCCTCTGTGCGAGTCTGGACCACCACTCGTTCTGGAGCTCTCTAAGCTTGAGCTGGAGACTGCTGCAGATGAGGCGGAAGGCAGACTTCTTCACAGGGCAGGAAGGCTGGGCTAGGTGGGCCTGGTGGGCGGCTCTTTTTTTTGCTAGAAGTTCCTGGATCTCTACGTCGTTTTCGTCAAACCAGTCTTTGTTCCTCTTTCTAGCAAAGCCCAAGACTTCCACAGAAGATTTTACAATAGCAGTTTTCAGTTGTTCCCAGAGTGTTTCAGGGGAGGAGTCTGCTGGATCAACTGTGTCTTTGAGCATGCGCTGTAAATCGGCCTGAAGGGCAGCTTTCTTGTCGTCACTCTGAAGGCTGGCAACATCAAGCTTTTTCTTGGGGGGGGGGGGGGGGGGCCCTTTCTTGGGTTTCAGCTTGAGGTGGAGCCTGAGTTTGCAGCGAACAAGGCGGTGGTCAGTGTGGCACTCTGCGCTGGGCATCACTCTGGTGAGGAGGACGTCACTGCGATCCCTCTGACGCACTAGGACATAGTCGATAAGGTGCCAGTGCTTGGAGCGAGGATGCATCCAGGTGGTCTTTCGACTGTCGTTTTGCTGGAAAGTAGTGTTGGTGATGACAAGTTGCTGCTCTGCACAGAGCTCCAACAGTAGGCGACCATTGTCATTGCAGTTCCCAACGCCATGCTTGCCGAGGACTCCTTTCCAGGCTTCAGAGTCTTGGCCCACTCTGGCGTTGAAGTCGCCAAGGATGATGACTTTGTCGTCTGCAGGGGTACTCTGCAGGAGGCTGCGCAGGTCAGAGTAGAACTTGTCTTTTTCTGCAGGCTCTGCCAGGAGGGTTGGGGAGTACACACTGAGAAGGGTGACATATTGCTGGTGTCTCAGTGGGAGGCGCATGGACATGATGCGGTCGGAGTGACCCGTTGGTAGGTTTTCCAACTTAGTCGCAATGGGGGTCTTCACCATGAAGCCCACGCCTGAGAGCCGTCTTTCTGATGCAGGCCTGCCTGACCAGTAGAGGGTATAGCCAGCGCCAAGTTCTTGGAGGCTGCCTTCCTCCGGGAGGCGTACTTCGCTGAGCGCGGCGATGTCGATGTTTAACCTCCGCAATTCATGGGCAATGAGGGCGGAGCGACGTTCAGGGCGTCCGCTGTCTGCTGTGTCGAGCATGGTTCGGATGTTCCAGCATGCTACGTTGAGTCCGGTCGTGGTCGTCATGAGAGTGGATCCATTGTTTTTTCTTGTTTTCTGACCGCATGAGAAGATGCCCGTTGACCACGGCTAGCCAACTGGGGTTACGAGGGGATGAGCTTTGGTTAGGCCACCTTTTCTAGGCCCCTCTACGTGTGGAGCAAGCAGTGCTGTCCCTAGAGAAGGCTGCTTGATCGTTCAGGGTGTGCCGAGTGACTTTGTCATCCCCAGGTCAACATCAGGCGACCAATATCCTGAACCGCCTGCATGCAGGTTTGAGACTGCGGCTTCCAGTGACATCTTTCACCTGCCGTTTTGCCCCTTGCCCATCGCTACAGGACTTGGAAAGTTCAGTGTCATAGTCCGTGGGCGTTTCCTAAAGCCTGCGCGGTGGAGCTTTTTGGTGGAGTGCAGTGTGCGCAGTACTGGCCCCACCCTTTAAACCCTTGGTTCGTTTGCCATGGCCTAGCAAGCTGGGACGGTGGCATCGAGGTCCTCGGGTCGTAGGTTTTATATCAGACTGTCCTTGTCTTAGTCTCTGGCTCAAAAGCCTTCCCCGGAGACACGGGGGCTTTGATGTCAGGGGTTTCCTCCCTTAGCCTTTCCGCAGCCAAGAGGCCAGGCCTGCAAGGCAGCAGGGGACTCGTGGGGCCGGGGTCGTCTATGTCCCGTGCAGATGTGAACATCGCGCTATACTGGAGCTCGTAACACTGTGACTGACACTGACCAGTATTTGATCTCATTGAATTCCTTTCCTTCATGTTAGATGACCTTGCGCCAAACTGCAATTTTATATGGCATTCACAAGGTCTTTCTTACCTTTTGAAGGCAAATAAACATTGAACTAAATTTTTCGGGTTTGCTTCCATAACATAAGTAACACATTGTGACACATGCATTAAAACACACATTTCACTGCAAAAGTTTTTATTTGAATGATGGCAGAAAAAGAGTTAAGTTTATTAATTGTTCAGGAGTGTTTATACTGGAACTGCTTTCTTGCCGTAGCTAATTATCGGCAGGTTGCCAGGACTGTGTGCCTGGCTCTCCCAGACTGACGATCGTTTTCTTATATTTTTAAATATATTTTTTAATTTTTTAAAGGGTCGCCGGCCATCATGAGCGGTTGTTAAAATTGCTAGCAGGAACGCGGCATTGTCCTCCTTAACCGTCTTGTTCTTCTGCCTACTTTGAAAAAGGATTTTAAATCGAAAATTGAGTAAACTGTTTAGTGCTCGTCATTTCAAAGCTTGCTTCCTTCTTCGGTTGGACATTTCTTTGAAAAGACAGTAGTTTCGCAGAAGAAGCCACGGCGAAAAGGTTAATTGCTGCTAAAAGACAGTTTTATCTTCTAGCACGTTTTCCAGGGTGTGCTGAAGCTATTACAGGTCAACCTCAGTGGTACGCTGTTCGAGTGTACCGCGGCATTTGATACAAGGCCCACAAGGTCACTGGCTCCCAACGGTGAGCAAAAGGACCGCGGGCCGACGTCAGCCTTAGCTGGCCCGCGCACGGCCGTGCGCGGGCCAGCTAAGGCCGATGTCAGCCCGAGGACATTTGCTAAGCCAGTATTTTTTTTCCATCGCAAGTCTGTGTGCATGAATTTAGCACTACAATAGCGTGATCGCGAATAATGGGGTCTGACTTTTGCCTGCGGGCTTTGGGTTCTCCAGAGCAGAGGCTGACGACGCTCGCTGTCAGATCTCTGCCATGCAACAATAAATAAAATAAATAAATCAGCGCATTAAACAGGCGTTTTATCTCAACTGAAAATCGGCTCAACGCGGCTCCGCAAACTGAACCCAACAAGCACGCTCACGTGAATCACGCGAATTCACTCACACACTGTACATAAACACAGAACATTCACGTGGTGCTAAGGGCACGCTCAAGCGAGCTACTGAAGTTTTGGAAATTCAAATCGTTTGTATTTGAAATTTGTTTAAGTGAGCTGAAATTGATACCAAAGTCGTGAGGGAGGAAGAGACGGAGTACCCGGAGAAAGAACCTCCGACGGTCTGCCCGAATGAACGGTGACACTTACTAGAGGAGAAAAGTCCGACGCCGCCGGAACCGGGTTCGAACCTCGCACCTCTAGCATTGGTGGCAGACACTTTACCGCTGCGCCACGGACCGCCCCAACAGGGCAAATCCTTTAACCCATATCATACTGAGGCTAAAAGCTTCAAATTTGTACACTGCCATATGCAAGCTACATTACAGTAAGAACAGATAAGGATATAGAGCAATGACTTAGTTCAAGGGTGGTGCCAGAACACTTGAACTATTTTAGTCAAACATATTTCACACACACTGGTGTATTCCCAATGATAAGGGTAAGCGTGGGAATCGCGGACTACAACATCAGAGGCTGGCACACACTGATCTGAAGCATTATTCTTCCGCAACAAATAATCACTGGCAGAAAACGCTTGTTCAATGAAATGTTGCTACGATTCTGGAGTTACACCCATCAGATGAACAAAGACATGTTGCACCAGTGAAACTGTCTGTGGAGTTCCGCTCTGTGCGAAAACATTGTGGAAAAATCACATTCCGTGCCAGGTGTCCTACAAATAGAGGTCTGGTACCGCTATATGACCTACTGAGACCCGTGCTATCAGTTGGTGTTAAGCACAAGGATATGATAAACACGATGGCATCGAGGTCCTCGGGTCGTAGGTTTTATATCAGACTGTCCTTGTCCTAGTCTCTGGCTCAAAAGCCTTCCCCGGAGACACGGGGGCTTTGATGTCAGGGGTTTCCTCCCTTAGCCTTTCCGCAGCCAAGCGGCCAGGCCTGCAAGGCAGCAGGCGACTCGTGGAGGGCGGGGTCGTCTATGTCCCGTGCAGATGTGAACATCTGCCCACTGCCCACGCAGACTCTATGCCTTCTATTAATGATGATTTATTGCGATGCTGTTGGTTCAGGCGTTTCTATTGATTGACGCGAAGCGTATCTGACGGATGATTTGGTGCTTGAATCTTTTTCTTTAGACTTCCTCCTACATCATAGTGCCATAGTATTCTAGTGTGATTCAGGAAAGTGCCATATTATCATTGTATAACTCATTGACCCCGACGGCCGTATTTCCCAAATTTTGGATGCCATCGTCCCAGCTTGCTAGGCCATGGCAGATGAACCAAGGGTTTAAAGGGTGGGGCCAGTACTGCGCACACTGCACTCCACCAAAAAGCTCCACTGCGCAGGCTTTAGGAAACGTCCACGGACCATGACACTGACCATTCCAAGTCCTGTAGCGATGGGCGAGGGGCGAAACGGCAGGTGAAAGATGTCACTGGAAGCCGCAGTCTCAAACCTGCATGCAGGCGGTTCAGGATATTGGTCGCCTGATGTTGACCTGGGGATGACAACATCACTCGGCACACCCTGAACGACCAAGCAGCCTTCTCTAGGGACAGCACTGCTTGCTCCACACGGAGAGGGGCCTAGAAAAGGTGGCCTAACCAAAGCTCGTCCCCTCGCAACCCCAGTTGGCTAGCCGCGGTCAACGGGCATCTTCTCCTGCGGTCAAAAAACAAGAAAGAATAACGGATCCACTCTCATGACGACCACGACCGGACTCAATGTAGCATGCTGGAACGTCCGAACCATGCTCGACAAAGCAGACAGCGGACGCCCTGAACGTCGCTCCGCCCTCATTGCCCATGAATTGCGGAGGTTAAACATCGACATCGCCGCGCTCAGCGAAGTACGCCTTCCGGACGAAGGCAGCCTCCAAGAACTTGGTGCTGGGTACACCCTCTACTGGTCAGGCAGGCCTGCATCAGAAAGACGGCTCTCAGGCGTGGGTTTCATGGTCAAGACATCCATTGCGACTAAGCTGGAAAACCTACCAACGGGCCACTCAGATCGCATCATGTCCATGCGCCTCCCACTGAGACACCAGCAACACGTCACCCTTCTCAGTGTGTACTCCCCAACCCTCCTGGCAGAGCCTGCTGAAAAGGACAAGTTTTACACTGACCTGCGCAGCCTCCTACAGAGTACCCCAGCAGACGACAAAGTCATCATCCTTGGCGACTTCAACGCCAGAGTGGGCCAGGACTCTGAAGCCTGGAAAGGAGTCCTCGGCAAGCATGGCGTGGGGAACTGCAATGACAATGGCCGCCTACTGTTGGAGTTCTGTGCGGAGCAGCAACTGGTCATCACCAACACTACTTTTCAGCAAAAGGACAGTCGAAAGACCACCTGGATGCATCCTCGCTCCAAACACTGGCACCTTATCGACTATGTCCTAGTGCGTCAGAGGGACCGCAGTGACGTCCTCCTCACCAGAGTGATGCCCAGCGCAGAGTGCCACACTGACCACCGCCTTGTCCGCTGCAAACTCTGGCTCCACTTCAAGCCAAAACCCAAGAAATGGGGGCCCCCCAAGAAAAAGCTTGATGTTGCCAGCCTTCAGCGTGATGATGTGAAAGCTGCCTTTCAGACAGATTTACAGCGCAGGCTCAAAGACACAGCGGACCCAGTAGACTCCTCCCCTGAAACACTTTGGGAACAACTAAAAACTGCTATTGCAAAATCCTCTGCAGAAGTCTTGGGTTTCGCCAGAAAGAAGAACAAAGACTGGTTTGACGAAAACGATGTAGAGATCCAGGAACACCTAGCAAAAAAAAGAGCCGCCCATCAGGCTCACCTAGCCCAGCCTTCCTGCCCTGTGAAGAAGTCTGCCTTCCGCCTCGTCTGCAGCAGTCTCCAGCGCAAGCTCAGAGATCTCCAGAATGAGTGGTGGACCAGACTTGCACAGAGGACCCAGCTTTGCGCTGACAATGGTGACTACAGGGGTTTCTACGAAGCACTGAAAGCAGTGTATGGCCCCAGGCACCTGGTACAAAGTCCCCTGCGAAGCGCGAACGGCCAGGCACTCCTCACAGATAATACCTCCATCTTGAACCGCTGGTCGGAATACTTTCAGAGCCTCTTCAGCGCTGAGCGCACTGTTCAAGAAGCAGTCGTCCTACAAATCCCACACCTCCCAGTAAAGGTTGAATTGGACGAACCGCCCACCGCTGAAGAGACCCTCAAAGCCATCCATCAGCTCAAGAGTGGCAAAGCAGCAGGCATTGATGGAATACCGCCAGAGATCTGGAAACATGGAGGCACAGCACTGCACAACAAGCTCCATGACCTCTTTCTCTGCTGCTGGGAGGAAGGAACACTACCAAAAGATCTCCGTGATGCAGTCGTTATCACCCTGTACAAGAACAAAGGCGAGAAGTCTGACTGTTCCAACTACCGGGGAATTACCCTGCTGTCCATTGCTGGGAAAATCCTTGCAAGGCTGCTCCTGAATCGGCTGGTACCTGCCATCGCTGAAGACCAACTCCCAGAGGGCCAGTGTGGCTTCAGAGCAAACAGGAGCACCACCGATATGGTCTTCGTGCTGAGACAGCTACAGGAGAAGTGCCGCGAGCAGAACAAAGGGCTGTACGTAACGTTTGTCGACCTAACAAAAGCGTTCGACACTGTGAGCAGGCAAGGCATGTGGCAGATCCTGGAGCGACTTGGCTGTCCCCCAAAGTTCCTCAACATGATTGTCCAGCTACACGAGGACCAGCAAGGCCAGGTCAGACTCAACAATGACCTCTCAGAACCATTCCCTATTCTCAACGGTGTAAAGCAGGGCTGCGTGCTGGCACCGACCCTCTTCACCATCTTTTTTAGCATGATGTTGAAGCAGGCCACAGTGGACCTCGATGATGACGATGCAGTGTACATCAGGTATCGTCTCGATGGCAGCCTGTTTAACCTCAGACGACTGCAGGCCCACACGAAAACCCTAGACCAACTGATTCGCGAGCTGCTTTTTGCTGATGATGCTGCCCTCGTTGCACACACAGAGAGAGCCCTGCAGCGCATCACGTCTTGCTTCGCAGATGCTGCCCAGCTCTTTGGACTCGAGGTCAGTCTGAAAAAGACAGAGGTCCTCCATCAGCCGGCACCCAAGACAGTGTACCGCCCTCCTCACATCACCATCGGCGAGTCTGAACTAAAGTCAGTGCACCAGTTTACTTACCTTGGCTGCATTATCACGTCGGACGCCAAGCTGGACAAGGAGCTTGACAGCAGGCTGGCAAAAGCGAACAGCGCTTTCGGGCGACTTTTCAAGCGGGTGTGGCACAATCAGCAGCTGAAAACAGGCACCAAGATCAGCGTGTACAGAGCTGTGGTCCTCACCACCCTGCTGTATGGTTCCGAGTCCTGGGCCCTCTACCGCAGCCAACTACGACTCCTCGAACGCTTCCACCAGCGCTGCCTGCGTACCATCCTGGGCATTCACTGGAGTGACTATGTCACCAACGTCGAGGTCCTTGAACGGGCTGAAACTGTGAGCATCGAGGCTTTGCTGCTGCGGACACAGCTCCGCTGGGCGGGGCATGTCTCCAGGATGGAGGATCATCGCCTACCAAAGATCACCCTGTTCGGCGAGCTTGCTACTGGACACCGTGACAGAGGGGCACCAAAGAAGAGATACAAAGACTGTCTCAAGAAGTCACTTAGTGCCTGCCAAATCGACCACCACCAGTGGTCTTCGCTTGCTGCGGACCGTGACACCTGGCGCTCCACCATTTACAAGGCAGCTGTCTCCTTTGAGGACTCTCACAGAGCTAGCCTTAAGGACAAGCGGCTCAGGAGAAAAAACAGAGATGCCGCAGCTCAGAACCCTGGCCATACCTTCCCCTGCAGCCACTGCGGTCGAACCTGCCTGTCTCGGATTGGCCTCCGCAGCCACGAACAAGCCTGCAGACGTCGTGGGCAACTCCTATAAAATCTTCGTTCGCGAAGTCAAGCCAAGAGAGATGATAAACACAGATAAATAAACTTAGTCAGAACACCAGCTCTGTGACAACCATGTCCGAGAACGCTGCAGCAGCAGTGCAGACTGAGACAAGCCTCCCTCCTTACGTGGCGGAGAATGAAGGGTTTCTTACAGATGACACTACAGTAACACTGGGGACCACAGCCACTCTTCCTGCCTACCTGGTGGGCAGTGAACTGTTTTTCACGGAGGACGACTACCTGCGTCTGACCTACGCTCTCCAGGTGGCTCTGGCGCCCATCTTGCTGCTGGGAATCATCACCAACACGCTGGCCATACTGGTCTATCTGCGCATGCCCAGTAGCGTGACTTCGACCTACTTTTGTCTGGCTTCCGGTCTGGACATTTTCTTTTTGGTAACTGTGGTTCCTACCGTCTTTTTCAACTTGGCGTTAGGGAAGGAGGCGAGTCAGAATGTGTTTTTCATCTACTACGTGACGTATGTGTCTGATTACGTCACGACAACCTTGCGCAAGGTCATCGTGTGCGTCACCATGATGATGAGTCTGGACAGGTACCTCGTCGTCGCCTTTCCTGTCAGGTAAACGTGTTTTCTTTTTTCTTTGCTGCATTCACCTTGAAAACAATCTTCTCTATACATGGCAGCCTGTCTATCAGCCAGTGATACACTTTTGTGAACAGCAATTGTTTGTGTAAAATAACCCATACCCAAACGCCTATGGGCCCACGACGGCCGCAGTGGGCCCGCGCACTGCCGTGCGCGGGCCCACTGAGGTCGTCCTGGGCCCGAGTGCCTCTGCTTATTAGGTACCTAATGCGGCATTGAACGCGCAAGGACCTTTTCCCGCTTCTGAAGGTGATCGCTATGACGGAGGAACTTTCCTTAGTGGCTTGCGCAGGATCAGGGGCAGATCCACACACACAGGCACACATAAATAAAGACGAGCACACGGCCATTCCCGCCATTCGTAAAGTCTCTGGTCTGGCGTAGCATAGCTATTCTGAATAAGAATAATAGCACGAGCAGCGAAATGACGTCACTTCAAGCATCATGTCATGGCATCATTAGCCCCACGACGCCGTGTTCATAGTGACGACTCGATGTTATACGTCATTATCGCAGTACTAACATTTGACGTATCAGAGGATCAACTTTGCAATTTTCTTGCTGATTTTCATGCCTTGAACTTACAGGTCACAATTTGACCTAATCCTACCCCAGGGCCGGGACAAATAGCAGGCTTATGCAAACACTGTTTATGAAAAATCATGCGGATATTAATGAGAAGATAGCTTTTTTTGTAAAAGAAAAATTGAAGTTGTGTTAGCTGTTTATAAATGATTCCGAAAAAGTGGTGCAGAAAACTGTCTGATTTTCACACCTAGTGCATTCAGGTCACAATTGACCTAATCGTACCCGACAGCCGAGACAAACTGCAAGCTTATGTAAATACCGTATACGAAAAATCATGCGATTATTAACGAAAAGATTGTGTGTTTTTTTCGTAAAAAAATTCAATTGTTTTAAGATTAACCCATATAATTCGTGAAATTAATCCCCAAAACGTGAAAATATATTTTTTAAAAACATTTAATTATCACTCAAAAAGTTCTAGAGGTATAATGCTGGTTAACGAACTCATTAATATGTCCCTTGTATCTAGCTATATGCAATATATCTAGTAAAAATAAGAAAGATTACGGACTCCAGTGTGGATCAACCGGTTTTTGTGAAACGGCCATTTTCTCGTCAATGAGCATCTTAATCAAAACATTTAAAAAATAGGTCCCGAGATAATTCTTTTAGGGACAATATCCTAAAATTTCAAGCTTGTCTGTTCTCAAACGCGGGCTCTAGTCGCTGTCACATCCTCTCTCTCTCTCTCTCTCTCTCTCTCTCTCTCTCTCTCTCTCTCTCTCTCTCTCTCTCTCTCACACACACTCTCACACACACATACTGCGCTTTGGCGCCCAAAAGACGTTCTCTAGCAAGATTTGCGTAGCTAGACGTGACGTCATTTTTATCTAGTTACTGCTTTGCCAGAATTTCTGCGCCGCATACCAAAAACGTCATGTGCATGCTCCGGAATGCGCCCGACCCAGCCCCATTTCAAAGATACCGTATTTTTTAAATACGGCAGACAAAAAACGAACCTCAGGATGGAATGGGTTAAAATTGTTTGATCCTTTTTCATGGACAGCGTGTTTCGAGTCTATCCTTTGTTGATCGGTCCTTTGTAGCTGACAGCCCAGATACGATTTTGGTCAGGATGTGTTGTCTTTTCACGCTCTAGTTATTCTTCTTTTTTTTTGTTGAACATATATGCAGATTCCGCGCCTTGCAGCACCTCCGACGTCCCCGCCTCTACACGCTGCTTGTGACGGTCATCGTCTTCATGGTAGACATGAACGTGGCTTTCAAGATCAAGGTCGTCGTGGCCTCCACACTGGATGCTGCCGGAAACCAGGTTAGTTCTCTCTGTCCGTCAAACTAAAGAATAACCCAACGGAGAAAGAAACACGCTTAGAAATAACAGTTACAACACAATTGTGTTTTAACTGTCATTTCTAAGCGTGTTCCTTTCTCCGTTGGGTTCTTCTCTGCATATTACACGCTTGGCAGTCACCTTTTGGGTCTGGATTTTGTGGGGGTCTATCATTTTGTATGTTTGCGTCTCTGTGTCTGACACCTTTTTTGTTTTCATAATTATATAATAATTATATATTATTGTTTGAAGACATACCACAACCCCGTTCTTAGAATGAAAGTGTTAACGCAGTGACCTTCGATTTGTTTCGTTTTAACAGGTAAACATAGTTCAGCTTCTGCCAACAGTGGCCCGGAAGGAGAACACTCAACTGTTCCTTGACCTTGCTCTGACCTCCAACGTCCTCTTCCAGTACACACCGCTGTGTCTTATCGCTCTCTTTAACAGCCTTCTAGTTATCTCCCTTGCCAGGCACTCTCGTGACATGAAAAGAAGATTTGGCGGAAAGGAAAGTGGAAATAACAGACAAATGGAGATTTATTCCGCACCCTGTAAAAAGAAGGATGATACCGAAGACGCCAAGAGTGACGCACGCCCGGCTGAGAACCCCAGCAAGTCCACAAGCCGCAGACACAGCCACAAAACAGCGGAAGGATCCACTAACAACACGAAGTCCGTGACCAGAACCGTTCTGACCTACTCCATCTTATTCACACTCCTGGCGTTACCGTACACGCTCTACCCGCTGGTTCAGAGGCTTGTTCCGGAATTCCAGATCTTCAAGCGCTGGCACTACTTGGTCATGGCCCTTGGGATCGTCTTCGTTCTATTTGACACGATCAGCGCGACCATGAATTTCTTCGTCTGTCTCACCACGGGGTCGGCATTTCGTGCAGGCCTTTGTAAGCTGTTGAACGTCAGACGAAGGAAGAAACATGCAGTAAAGAACAGTTATGGCTCCGTCAAATTCATTGAAGATTCTTAGGTGTAAGGCCTACTGCCGTGCAGGGCTACAACGTGTACAGAGGTTGCGTTTACGCCGGACGACTCCCAGCCGACGAACGAGAGCTAAGTCAGGGTGCATAACCAACTTATGTAATAAGCATAGACAACACTCCAAACATCTCCAGGAGCTATAGATCCTCATGATCCCTCTTCAGACTAGGCTCAGACTAATTAAGCAATGTGTCATATGCCTCTTAGTGATGTTTGGAGAGTTGTCGACGCTTAAGGTTATTATCCACCGCTTGATTATCCATCGTCATGTCGCTCTCGTTCGTTGTCGGGGAGCTGGGTGGCTCGGTGGTAGAGCGTTCGACTTTCGTCCAAAAGGTCCTGGGTTTGCACCCAGCTGGGGTCAAAATGTGTACAGGCCTCTTTTCGGTGCCCCGTCTTTGAAATCACCTTCGCGGCGGAAAAAGACGTTAAGCCCTAAACGTTAACGTTTTTTTCGTTCGTTGTTAGGAGTCGTTCGCTTCAAACGAAACCTAACTAATGAGCCATTCACTGCCGGGGCACAGCGAATATTTATTGTGCAAGATCCGGACCAGAAGTGCGCTTGTAAAATGCTAAGAAAATCCCAACACAGAAGAAACACACTTTAAAAGGACCATTACAATGCAATGAATTGTTTTGTAACTGACCTTTGTAAGCGTGTTTCTTTCTTTGTTGGGATTTTTAAAAAAAAGTGGGTTGTAATTGTCTATTTTGAGCGCGTTTCTTTCTTTGTCAGGATTTTCTTCATACAGCACAAGAGACAGCTAGGTGGCCTCGTTCACATTCATCAACACTGGTGTCAGGCACCGCTCAACCTGGCAAAGCGATCCTCCCGCCTTACTGGCATGGACAATACTCACACCACTTCTGCACAAACAAACAGTTAGATCCCCTGTCCTCCTTCTCACAGCAAGTGCCACAAGGAAGGCGAGGCAGGCGCTGGTAAATACAGTACCCACACCACTTGAAATCACTCATTGCTGGGCAAGCCGGCAAAGAGAGTCGTCTTCCTTTCCGCTCTATACATTTTTTGTTCTCTTGGTCTAGCTCTATATGCAGGTTCGCCTGGTCGTCCGTTCTAACCCGTACAGTGCCAGCAGATTGTGAGCGCCGTCACACATACGAGTTAGATCGGGTTAGCGGGCATTTACCTCGGTTTAATATCATCACATGGGGCTAAAAAGTGACTTGGGCCAGAATAGAGCGTGTTTGCTAACCCAAACTAAGTAGCGGGTCACCCGCAAATTCGGCCGGTGGCCAGCAAACTCGGGATAGGTTGGGAGACTATACCGTATTCAGTATCCATAACATTGAAATTGACAGCGAGGCTCAGACTAATAATAAGCAGTGTGTCATTTGGTGTTTGAAAAAAAAAATCAATTTAATGAAAGGTAAAATGGCAAGTTGTGCTTCTTGTTTTAGTCTTCGGGATAACTCAATTGACACACGAATCTGAAAGCCTCGTTTTGAATAGTCTTCCAAATGCAAATATGAATAGGTGCCGCTCAGAATAAGGTCCAATTCATTTTGAGAGGGGGGGGGGGGAGGATAAGCTCTCTGCTGGTGGTACTGACTGCCGCAAAATGAAGCGCCGAGGTGGGGAGGGGGAGGGGGGGGTGACACATGACTTTCATCATTTATCTTGACTCGTGACATAAAGCCGTGATGCATGATTTGTTAGTTTGTTTGTCAATAAATTGGATGACATGTAGATATTAATGGTGCATTGTATTGATCAATGACATACTTTCATATTATAGGATCTACTAACGAATTCCTGTGAATTCGTGGCAGTAGCTACCCCAAGCCCCTCCATACACTCAGTCAGCTCATGGGCATACTACCTGACTATTGCGTCAATTTCGTGCTTTTGTTGGCCTCATTACTTCTGTTTTGGTGCATCTACCTGTAACCCTTCTCTCTCTCACTGCCATGGCGTCCAGCACAAAAGGCAGCGCTAACTGGACTGAGTACGAAGTTAACTCATTCTACCCCAGACACACCACAGCAAGATATGGATCATCCATGATAGTTCAAGGATGATGCCAGAATAGCTTGGCGCCTATGGGCGCCAAGCTATTCTGGCATCATCCTTGAACTATCATGGTCGATCTGTGTCTTGCACTGCAATGCAGTCTTTAGAGGACAACGGCAAAATTTGGGGATTTCGGTCTTGGGGTACAATGAGTTAAAGAATTAGTTGCCTTTTGGGCAGAAGAGTTAAACCTCCTTTCACGTACACGTCTCGCGTGTTCTCTGCATATGCCGATCTATGCCCCCCCCCCCCCCCCCGAAAAAAGATCACAAAGGCCCACACGCACGCACGCACACACACGCGCTCGCGACATGAAATGAAATGGCCTTGTACAAGCTGTAGCCTCCTCGGCAGTAAATTCCGATAACATTACTCATGCACAATTGTTTTCCAGACAGTCGTTACACACAGACAGTCGTTACACACAGACAGTCGTTACATTCGCCTGGAAATTAGAATGTCGGATAATGTGCTAAATTATTTCTGGAATACATTTTGCTTCCAAAGATCAAGCGTCTGATTGTTGTGTGTTGCTGTTTGAGTCATGCACAGTTCTTTTTTTGGGGCCGTGTATATCATGTTTGCCCTCTGCTTCCCAGGGGCGGCTTAGTGACGTCTAACGATATACCCGAGCAGAGTAAAAGTCACTAACCTAACAACGCCAAAACTGTCCTATATATTAATAATAAGCGCATTAAATAGGCGCTTTATCCCAATTGAAAATCGGCTCAAAGCGCCGCCGCGAACTGAACCCAACAAGCACGCTCACGTGAATCACGCGCATTCACTCACACACTGTACATAAACACAGAACATTCACGTGGTGCTAAGGGCAAGCTCAAGCGAGCTACTGTAGTTTTTGGAAATTCAAAATCGTTTGTATTTGAAATTCAGTTGATTAAGTGGGCTGAAACTGATACCAAAGTGGAGGGGGAGGAAGAGCCGGCCGGAGTACCCGGAGAAAGAACCCCCGACGATCCACCCGAATTAACGGTGACACTTACTAGAGGAGAAAAATCCGACGCTGGAACCCGTAATCGAACCTCGCACCTTTAGCATTGGTGGCAGGCGCCTTAACCACTGCGCCACGGACCGCCCCATTAAAAGGCAAAACGCGTGGAAATCGTTATTCCTATCCACAGGTTTGCGGTCCCGTGTCAACTCCCCGACTACTCTATCAGGACAAGTCACTAACCCACCCCCGTTGATGGGTTAGCTGGCCCGCAACAATTTAACTCTGGTTATGTTGTGGGTCGTGTCATCATCAACATAACTCGATAAGTTGTCCAAGATAACTCATTAGTGTGATCACCCAGACTTGGTCCGGTTTAACTCGTTCAGACCGACGGCCGTATTTCCCAAATTTTGGAGGCGTCATCTAATGACAATGCACCTGTTGCAAGAGATGGATCGACCATGATAATTCAAGGGCAGTGCCGGATTAGCTTGGCGCCGACAGGCGCCAAGCTTATCTGGCACTACCCTTGAATTATCATGGTCGACCCATCTCCTGCTGTAGTGCGTCAGGGCTGAATGGGTTAAGTGATTTTTGTTTGTCATGTATAATGGCACAGATGTTTTAGGTCGTGTGATCACTTGAAGCGAGTTAATTTGGCCACAAGCCCTATCCAGGCTTACCGTCTGACGGGCCTCTCACATAGACCTTGCTTCCTGTTTTCAATGCAATGAATCCATTGAACGATTTAGCATTAGAGAAGGCTCATGCGCCCCTACACACACACACATACACACACACACACACACACACACACACACACACACACACACACACACACACACACACACACACACACATGAACACAAAACCCTCAGACTGGGTGACCTACCATTTTATGTGAAAATGGGTTCCCATATTTCTATTTATTCTAGGGCTCTGGAGTTGATGCCAATGTTTAGAACTCACCTTATAACTAAGCTCTACAACTTAAAATAAAATAGACATTTTCTAGAAACAGAGCCACTGGATGGAAAAAAAATGGGTGTTTACCCCAAAAGTGGGTGCCTCTCACACAAAACTGGGATTACAGTGAAAATACCTCACTAAAGATACCTTTGGTTGATTTTACTATTATGATTGTTTGAGTGGGGTTGTAAGGGGGTTGGGGGGGGGGGAGAAGTGTGTGTGTGTGGGGGGCGGGGCGGGGGGGGGGGGGAGGGGAGGGTGGGGGGGGGGGGGAGAGGGGGTCATCACTTTTGGTTTATAGAGCTGCTCAATGCACTCTTATGAATGAAAGAGTTTCATTATCAGTGGAATCAGTAGGTCATTTCAGAGGCGCACACTGAGTTGCACGTCAAACCACTCACAAATACTCATTTGGAGTGCACCAGATGGATCCAGTTGGCAAAGTCCCACATTCCACACTATAGGACAGCTAAGACTGAAAAGCAATCGTGGCGTTTATGGCGCGGTACAAGGTTTAAAACTAAGAAAATGTTGTTTTTAGAAGCGTGTCGGGCAAAAGTTTTTATGAAAACTGTTTTAAAACCTCTTTTAACTCAACTTTTCTTAATGTTAAAAGTGTTTTATTGTACATTACTTAACGTCCCGACAGCAACAAGGCTTTCTCAGGACGTGCCTGCACTGCTTGTGAAAAAACAACAACTAAACAGAACATTGAATGTATATCGCCAGCCGGTCAAATACATTAAATAAACCTAACACATGGGGCCTACATAAAGCTAAGACCATTTAGCAACACACATCCAATATCAAGAGCTACAGGCAGTGCAGACAGTAGGGAGAGTTTTAAAAAGTCAAATACAGGTGAATGGACAAAGGGCCGACAGAGACACATGCCCCAGAATAGAGAGAAAAACCCACCCTGTGGGGCTGACCAGGGTGCCCCTGGGAAATAAAAAGTAGTTAACCCCACCCAAGTCCCCCAGGGCAGACCCGGGTGGGGTTAAAAGTGTTTTAATTTACAAGCATGTCGTAACTGATATGCATCTATTCCAACGTATAGTGCTGGATATTTTTCCCATCCTCGCCTTCTCTCGGGCTTCGCTCAACACTCGACTTTCCAGTCCTTCCCTGAAACACCCCCAACCGGTCTGCCCTCAACACTCGACTTTCCAGTCCTTCCTTCAAACACCCCCAACCGGGTCTGCCCTGGGGGACTTTTTAGTTCCCAGGGGCACCCTGGTCAGCCCCACAGGGTGGGTTTTTTCTCTATATTCCGGGGGCATGTGTTTCTGTCTACCCTTGGTCCATTCACCTGCATTTTCCTTTTTTAAACTCTCCCTACTGTCTGCGCTGCCTGTGGCTCTTGATATTCGATGTGTGTTGCTAAATGGTCTTAGCTTTATTTAGGCCCCATGTCGTAGGTTTTATTTAACGTATTGGACCGGCTGGCGACATACATTCAATATTCTGTTGAGTTTTTGTCACTAGCAGTGCAGGCACGTCCTGAGAAAGTCTTGTTGCTGTCGGGACGTTAAGCTATGTACAATCAATCAACCTTCCTTCAAACGGACAGCATTCACACAAATAATACTTTACTATTACATCAGAAAATGGCCCATCCAAGCCTGCACTCTTTTAACTGCACTAAACGACTGACTGGTGCAGACGACGCATGAAACGACGCTGACTCTGTGACGTCATTTCCATTCAATCAATTTGTGCATACAATCCAAAAGGAGATGCGGCATTGATAACATCGACAAACCTACAAAATAAAGCAACAGGTTCAACCAAAAGGTCGGGCAGGACAAAAGACAACAGCAGCCTCACCCAAAGTCTAAACGTCCTCTCTTACAATGCGCACTCATACAATCACTTCACTTCTTAGCAACCGGCGCACGAATATAATTATAGGCTAAGTCAAACTAAAACAGAAGATAGTGGCGAAAAACCCTTTAAAATAGAAACAAAGAACGACGTTTCAGATCAAATATTCTTCATCTGACATGGAAACAAACGTAGAAAACGTATAGGCTAAGTCCCTGGTGAACGTATACATGAATCTCAAATCTGCCACTAGACATCACCTTTCTCCACATCACCCCGGAAGTACATTACAACTCAACACTTTTTTTTAACAAAACAACCACACCCTCAAATAACAAACCTAATTCTGTAGAAACATAAACAATTTACTCCCTAAAACAACAAAATATCCCCCCTGACCCATATCAGCTATGAAGTTATTTATAGCTAGCTGAGAAGGGTGATGTAATACATACACGCTCATTTTCAGGGTTCTGTGTCACAACACACACACACACATTGCTGGGAGGGACAAGTTTTCAAACACACTACCGGCGTGTCTGTTAAACACAAAAGTGCATGTGTTAACGCCAAAATGAGAAAAACGGATTTTTTTACTTTTTATGAATCTTTACCGCAAGACAATGCAGAAACAACCCTCAGAAAAAATGGGTGTCTGACTTGGAAACCCAGAATTATACACATACCCAGTTTCCATAAGGATGGTAAAGACAGTCACCCGTTTTAGGTCTTTCGTCTACACACACACACACACATACACACACATACACACATACACACATACACACATACACACACACATACACACACACATACACACACACACACACACACACATACACACATACACACACACATACATACACATACACACACACACACACACACACGCGCGCACGCACCCGCACGCACGCACGCACGCACAGACACACACACACACATACACACACACACATACACACACACACACACACACACACACACACACACACACACACACACACACACACACACACACACACACACACACACACACACACACCAAAAACCAAAGGGACCTAAAACACACGAACAGCTACATCTTGGAGAGATGCACGTGTACATACTTTGTAAGTCATTATATAAACAGCCGCATGTCGTAGGCATTTGAAATCGCGCACGATTAGTAATATAAGCATGCTGTTTATGAAGACACTGCATTTGAAGAGTCTTCTCCTTTACATGGAGAGCATTGAGACACACGTTGAGCGCACTTCGTACAAATGACAGGCTACTTCATTCATATTCAACAACATGGGTGCAAGACAACGTTTGATTTTCGGATTGGCTCAACAAGATGACATTCCTAACTCATTCAAGGCGGCTCGCATCAATAGCTGCGGAAGTGTCGTGTAGCGTTGCCGGAGGCAACGCTAGACGACACTTCCGCAGCTATTGATTGAGGCGCTTTGAATGAGTTAAACACTATCTAAAGTTTGAGAAAGCAGCCGGAAATAAAGAGGCAAGACGCCACCATCTCGGTCTGTCCAGATTTTTCTGCAGGAAGTAACGAGTGCTCAACCCTTTCAGTTCCAGAACTAAATAACTTGCATTCGGCCATGGAATGAATGTCATATGGTTCTGGGAGCCAAAGGGTGATACAGTATACGTTTCGTGTGACGGTGAGAGGAGTTAGTTATTTGGGTTTGACGCCGAGCAGGCAACTAAGGCCATCTCACGGCGGTCGACGACGGTGAGAGGAGTGGTCACTGTCACAATGTAGGGCGTGCCTCGCCTGTGAGGTGCGTGACGGACAGTCTGTCGGTGAGGGACGGACGGAGAAGAACGAACAAAGAAAAAAACCCCGATAGAGCAAAGAAACACGAAGAAGTTTATTCATGAAACAAAGGGAAGCTGCGCATTGACTTTCGGGTTGATATGAAAGGTCAGCTTCCACCGACGTCATTTTTGTCGCTGCTGAGTTGAGAAATGGCGCGGTTATATTGAAGCGAACAAAGCAGGCCGATCGTCCACGTACGAGTGACTACTACGCTCGGAGTGAAATGACAGTTTAACCCTTTGGCTGTCGGTAGCGGTTTTTGTCGCGATGATTCCTGCAAGAATCATTGCGACTAAAAACGCTACCGACAGCCAAAGGGTTAAAATAAACAACAAAGCAACTGATCACGTAACAGCACGAAGAACGCTATAATCAGTTCCTCCGCAAACCAGCCCAGTACAACACAAGGAAACCGAAGTATAATAACTCATGCAGCCCGGCGCACGTATTTCCCAAATTTTAGAGGCGTCATCTAACGACTATGCACCAGTTGCAGGAGATGGATCGACCGTGATAATTCAAGGGCAGTGCCAGATTAGCTTGGCGCCGACAGGCGCCAAGCTAACCTGGCACTACCCTTGAATTATCATGGTCGACCCATCTCCTGCTGTAGTGCGTCAGGGCTGAATGGGTTGAGCAAAATATTTAGTGAAATTTTCAAGGGAATTGTAATTAAATTAAATCAAATTTCACCTCAAGTACGTGTAAACAAATTTTTAATTTGAAAAAAACGAGATATTACGATAGTTGGTTTCAAACCAAGTATGCAGCTATTTATTATTTAGATTAAACAAATTATCACATAATAATCATGCTGGTTTCCGGAAGAAAACAGTACTTTAACGCACCCACCCACACACGCACACACACACACACACACACACACACACACACACACACACACACACACACACACACACACACACACACACGCACGCACGCACATACACACACACACGCACACACGCACGCACGCACGCACGCACACACACACACACACACACACACAACCAGAAGCTGATAATCAAGCAATATTATGTGCTATAAACTGTTCTGTAATTGTTTTTTTTTTCAAACGAATACTCAGACACTTCTGTCAGCCACGAATGACAAATTGTCGATTTTTTTTTCCTGTTTCTAAAATGTTAACCCATTTAGCACCGACGCACTACAGCAGGAGATGGCTTGACCATGATAATTGAAGGGTAGTTCCAGATTAGGCATGCGCCATATTAACGCCAAGCTAATCTGGCACGACCCTTGCAGTATCATGGCCGATCCAACTGGTACATACTCGTTAAGTGAGACCTCCAAAAGTTGGGAAATGCGGCCGTTGGGTTAACTCATTCTACCCCAACACCGAAATCCCCAAATGTTGCCGTTGTCCTCTGAAGACTGCATTGCAGTGCAGGACACAGATCGACCATGACAGTTCAAGGGTGATGCCAGAATAGCTTGGCGCCCATAGGCGCCAAGCTATTCTGGCATCACCCTTGAACTATCATGGTCGATCCTTATCTTGCTGTGGTGTGTCTGGGGTAGAATGAGTTAAATGGGTTAATGAGATACTCCCTCATTTTTTAACACTATTGCCCTAATTTGTATTCGTTGTTGATCTTTTTCAACACTGATTCCACAAATATGAAAGAAAAAATACAAAAATTCGAAGAATATTGTAAAAAACAGATTTTACTGTATTGGTTGCTGATGCCCCTTTAAAGGAGCACGTTGCTCTATCTTTTTAGAAGCCTATATAGCTGTTTTACAGTAGTATCGATATAAAAAAAAAAGTGATCGCCATGAGACCTTTGGTTCACTTCTGTGTACTGCTTGTATAACTTTGGACTAAAATATAGTTCTGCAAGCGAAAGAATGCATCGGTCTTTCAGTATCTATCTCTTCAGAAAGGCTGCCGTAATTTAATCAGAATATTCTGACAGCGATACTGCCAAATTTAAATTAAACTCTGCATACAGTTGTGTTGTTGTTGTAGTTATTGTTAATGTCCACGTGTGGTGGTCATTTTGACGCTGACATTCAAAATGGGACATACCCCTTTAAAATCTGTATCTCAATTTGAAGAACTGAAAAGAGAATGAGCACACAAACATGCCAATTAGTCTGATTAAAGAAAAGGGCATTCTTGGCTGTCGCAAATATTTGAACACCACCCAACAGCAAGAAGCATAGATCCTCATGAGCCCCCGCAGTTGCGGGGACTCATACAGATCTATGCCTCTTGC
This sequence comes from Semisulcospira habei, assembly GCA_036245525.1. Lineage (NCBI taxonomy): Eukaryota > Metazoa > Mollusca > Gastropoda > Semisulcospiridae > Semisulcospira > Semisulcospira habei. The sequence continues at coordinate 8,755,902 of BTPG01000005.1, forward strand.
TGATGTTCCTTTGACGACTGGGGATCTTTGACGCTGAATTCACAATGATCTCACACTACAATGTGCGTCCACGGGCAGTTAACGGGACAACAAAAAAAGACATGTTTTGTGACGTAGAAGATGGAGACATTAAAATACATGAATTTATTTGCTAACAGAATGCAAACACGCTCACTGTGACGTAGAACGGCCATGGTATTGGAGTGTGCATACATTTGCAAGTACATAGCTGAACTCAGATTACAGCACTCATGAGATAGCAGAGCAAAATCAGAAATGATAAAATAGTGAATGTACGATTATCGACGGCATCGTGTGTCTTTCTCGCAATAAAGTTCAAATATATTTTTATGTACCCGTCGGCAACGCTTCTTGTTGATGCGATTCCTACAGGAGTAATCCCCTCCCCCCAAAAAGTGCCAAGGATTAAAATCACCCGTGTATTTATTACAGGAAAACACAAAACGTAACGAAAGCAGTGATCACAAAACTAGAACAAAATTTGAACTAGGGACCGTGAACCAAGTATTGGTAAGAAAATCTCAAAATAGAAAGAAACACGCTTTAAAAGACAATTACAAAACAAAGCCTGTTTCTTTCTTTCTTCTTTGTGATTTTTGTGTGTGCATTTTACACACCTTTCTAGTCTGAATCACCTAACACTCAGTGAACATACTAATGGCAGTCATTCGGTGCTGGTCAAACAACAGTTAGATCCCTTGTCCCCTTCCCAAACAGCACCAAATCTCCAAAGTGCTTTTTAAATTTTGTTTAATTAAAACAGTGGTTTATCCGGTCACCCACATGAAGCAGGTAATATGAATTGTTCGAAATATATGTTCGGAAATCAGACGTGGGTCAAATTTGCACTATTAACTCATTCTACCTCAGACACACCACAGCAAGATATGGATCGACCATGATAGTTCAAGGGTGATGCCAGAATAGCTTGGCGCCTATGGGCGCCAAGCTATTCTGGCATCACCCTTGAACTATCATGGTCGATCTGTGTCCTGCACTGCACCGCAGTCTTCAGAGGACAGCCACAAAATTTGGGGATTTCGGTCTTGGGGTACAATGAGTTAAAATCCCGGACAAACATGCCATATCATATGTTTGTCCGGGTTTTTAATCCGCTGTTTTTGAATAAGTTAAACCTCTCACTGCCAGTGGTCGCAGACCGTGTTTAAAAAAACTTTGTTAATTAAACGGCAAAGAGCACAAGCCGCCCCTAGGACATGCTGAACTTCCTTAACCCAGTGTGGGATTTTCAGTGGGGCGACCATCCCCAACCTAGCGCGTCCCTGGGTGGCGGATAGGGGAACGGCCTTCAGATATAGAGGTTAGCTGCGCAAGCAGTCGCGGACCAAATGGCGATGAGCTTACCAGGACGGGGCGGGGTAGCAGGTGGCACTGTACCTCCACTGAAATTCCCCATGTGTCCAATGACGGGTTTATCATGCGATCAAGAGCCGCATAAAGCTCTAGCCACCCTGTGTTCCCAGGGAAGGTCGCATACCAGGAGCTAACGGTGAGGTAACCCCGACAGAAACCTCGAATGCTGAAGACGGAGGACCTGGGCCGCATGGCGCATTCTGATAAACCACGGATCCACGCAAACTCCGCAATCATGACTATACGGCCAACTAGCATTGATGATAATGGCGCTTTCGCCGGTGCTGGATTGACCGTAAAAAAAAAAAAAAAAAAAAAAAAAAAAAAAAACAAGCCGCCCAAGAAAGATAGATATAAAGTGGGCTTAGCAAAAAGTGAAGAACATCATGAGTCTCCGCATCTGCGGGGACTCATGAAGTTCTTTGCCTCAAGTTGAATATTTGGGTGGCTGAATCGCATTTTACTGGCAGTGGAGGGGTTAACTTGACATCCAGACAACTGCAGAAATTCAACTAAGCTCAACGACATTCGAGTACAAATGTGTTCGGCATCCTGTCTCGTAAGACAATGGAGTATGCGCTTGCTGGGTCAGTCACTGGAGTGACCTCTCCAGTGCACAAGCCTGGGCGAAGTGTATGGAGATCCTGGGATGCCCAGTCGTCAAGATCCCCCTCTCGGCCTCGCTGATGTATCCAAAGGAATGCAAAGCAGTACGTTTGGCATCAGTTTGGCTGCAGGAGCTGCCAGAACAGTGCGTGAATACAGGCAGCTGTCTGCCTTCGGGGCTCCACTCCTGATTTGAAGGGTTTACTCCCCCACATTTGGCCATTGGATCCAACCTGATCTCCTCCGTCCTCTAGCCGTTGGCTGTCAGAAACAGCTCATCCGCCTTGTGGTGCAATGTGAACACCACCCCCTCACGTGGTTTAGCCCACCAGCTGAGGTGGTTTGCCAGGGTGTGGCGCTTGGAGCCAGCACGTGAGAGATTAAGGAGATGGATGAGGACCAGTGATGCCCGTCCGTCCTATGTAGGACGCAGCTGCCGAACAGCAAAGGTACTACCTCTATCCAGAGCCCCCTACGTTAACGCTACAGCAGCAGTGAAAACTGAACACAACGTGCCCGCTAGCGTGGCGGCGAATTACGGGTTTCTTATGGAGCTCACAACAACAACAGTGAAGTGTGAACCCAGCCTCCCTACGTACAGGGCGGAGACTCTAGGGTTTCTTACTGAAGACACTACAGTGGCAGGGACGACTGAAGGCAACCGTACTCTAAATACTGCAGAATTTGAAGGGTTTTTCACAGAGGACGATTATCTCCGTGTTACATACGCTCTCCACGTGGCGCTCGTGCCTGTCCTGCTCCTAGGAATCATCACCAACACGCTCGCCATACTTGTCTATCTGCACATGCCAAGTAGCGTGACCTCGACCTACTTTTGTCTGGCTTCCGGTCTGGACACTATGTTCTTGGTAACTTTTGTTCCTAACGTCATCACCTATTTAGTATTAGATGAGGAGGCAACTCAGAACGTGTTCTTCGTCTATTACGCGATATATGCGTGTAGTTACGTCACACCTGCATTGCGCAAAGTCATCACGTGCGTCACCATGGTGATGAGTCTGGACAGGTACCTCGTCGTGGCATTTCCCATCAAGTAAGAGTTTCTTTCTCTTTGCTACATGTCGCCGTGAGTTAGTTATATTTGTGCTGTTTGTTATCAGTCAGTCATTGTTGTGTACATTGTTGTATGTAGGGAAGGAGACCCACTTATGAAACACTTAAGCAAAAACGTCTCGCCCGATCGTCCAGAGAAAGGTAGAATCAATCCGAAAAAAGAATTTGATTGAGATTATATTGATGCATCTTAGACAGAGCCGAATTTCGAAACTCGAATCGACGCAGCAGCAGTTCCAGTTTGAAACAAGAAGAAGATTTCACCCCAAAGTCTACCGTATTGTTTGGAGTTCACATGCGTTTTTCCTTTAGGAACATTCAGAGTTGTTCATATTTTTAAGCTTATTCTTCTCATCTATTTCACTCCTCTCTAAGCCAGCCTCTGATCAACACACAACGGCGCACACAAATAAAGATGGACACACAGCGCTTACCGCCAGTACTACGCTCTGCGGGCTGTAGCGACAGGAATTCTGAAGAAAAAGAATAGCACGAGCAGCAAAATGACGTCACTATAAGCTTTACGTCATGGCATGGCTAGTCCCACGACGCCGTGTACACAGTGACGAATTTTACGTTTCACGTCACTCATCCCAACGGCACGCAGCCCCTTCCAGGGCTGACTGTTTTTTTCCACCCAGCCTCTTCCAGGGCTGGCTTTTTGATGGGAGGATAACGTGGCTCCAAAACTTGCAAAAATAAATAAATTATTATTCAAGAAGTTTAAGAGGAATAAAGCTGGCTAACGGACTCATCTAATGTCTTTATTCAAACTAGCGATATTCAAAATTTCAAGTAAATATGACAAAAATTACGGACTCTAATCTGGGTCAACCAACTTTCTTCAAACGGTCTTTTATGTCTTCAATGAGACATCCAATTACAATATACTCGGAGGCTCTCTTACCCACCCCTTGAATAAAGTATTTCGCCAAGTTTCAAGCTTGTGCGTACAGATATATCAGAGATTCTCGTGTTTACGTCCATACGCACGTACACACACACACACACACACACACACACACACACACACACACACACACACACACACACACACACACACACACGCACGCACGCACGCACGCACGCACGCACGCACGCACGCACGCACGCACGCACACACACACACACACACACACACACACACACACACACACACACACACACACACACACACACACATCCATACGCACATACGGCGCTTTGCGCCAAAACGAAGTTCAACAGCATGGTTAGTGTAGCTAGACGTGACGTCGTTTCTATCTTGTTACTTCTTTGCCAGACCCGCCCGTCTGTTATGTCAGTTGCATGCTACTGAACGGGCTCCGACCAGCCCCATCTTAAAGTCTACGGTATTTTCAATACGGTAGACAAAAAGTGACACATTGTTTCATATCAGGCACCATTTCATAATAAGAGACCTGGTGTTTCATATTAGGTCAATGGTGCCTAATATGAAACACCAGGTCTCCTATTATGAAATATTGTGAAAATGTACTCTTTTATAAGTTTCACTTACATTTTGTTGGAAAATTAAGATATTAAAGATGTTTAGCATACATTATAGACTCATTTAACATTGAAAGTGAGCTAAATATAATGAGTTATCGGACACTGGTCCATCATTGGACCGGCAATCCATCCATCATTTTATGTAAATCCTATTGTGACAGATTTTAGCATTTTTAATTTCTGAGAGACCATCGGAGCCACAGACTTTTAATTTTTCATAGTGATCTTAATTGATAATAGCTTTGACGTTATGTCCTTTGCGATGACCTCCATGAGAGGTCAAGGTTACAAAGTTCAATACATGGTAACATGGAACAAAAGTGTCATTTTTGGCAGAAACTAGTTATAGGTTTATCCCTTAATTTGCCAAAGAGAAAACTGATGATAAAACTTTTGTTTGCAGCTTTACTCTGTTAAGCTCTCGTTAAGATGAAATGTCGTGGGCAGTCGGAGATAGGATACTACGACTATTTATGGAAGGTTGTTGCTGTTAGCCTATAAAGGTAGTTCGTTTATGAACCTTGCATTAATACCCGAGTGGAAATTGTGCTAGAGATTACACTGTATAATTATGCACTTTAATTTTATTGGCTCCTTCCAAAAGTCAAAGGTCAGCAAATGTGTGAAAATGTTCTTTGTATGGGAAAAGAAGCTTCTGCATTTAGCTTTCCCACCACAGAAGTAAAACGTGATAAGAGCTAGCATTATCGACACAGATTTATGTACATGTTCAGAAGCGGATTCAGGGATTGTAGGTGTTCCAGGACTTCCGGAACCCCGGCTCCCAGAATATTTTTAAATGTGTAATTTTCCATTTGGGGGAGTTTATACCCCCTGCCCACTTCCCTCGCATCTTCTTCGAAATTGGAAACTCCCCCTTGTTTGATTTGTCGGCCAGTGGTGGAAAGGTCTCCAGACCTCTGTCTCCCTTCCCTCTACCCCTCACCACGCACCCCTCGTTTGATAGTCAGCAAGTGGTGCATTTGACATTGACAGCAACTTTGACAGCGCCGACAGGAAGAGTTCCCATGAAACCCATGCGTTGTCTAAAAAAAAAAAGCCTACGGATTCTCCCTCACCGTCTTTTTTATTATTATTTTTAAAACTGCCCTCTACTTTAACCCATTGTGTCCCAGGTACGAAATAGCCACATTTTGGAGTTGTCCTCTGAGGACTGCATTACAATTCAGGAGACATGTCGACCATGGCAGTTCAAGGTTGGTGCCAGAATAGCTTGGCGCCTATAGGCGCCAAGCTATTCTGCCACCACCCTTGAACTATCATGGTCAATCCATATCTTGCTGTGGTTTGTCGGGATTGAATCAGTTAAAGAGAGGTCATTCAGAATAGTATTTGTGGTATAAATACGGGGCGGTCCGTGGCGCAGTGGTTAAGGCGCCTGCCACCAATGCTAAAGGTGCGAGGTTCGATTACGGGTTCCAGCTACGGATTTTTCTCCTCTAGTAAGTGTCACCGTTAATTCGGGCGGACCGTCGGGGGTTCTTTCTCCGGGTACTCCGGCTCTTCCTCCCCCTCCACTTTGGTATCTGTTTCAGCCCACTTAATCAAATTTCAAATACAAACGATTTTGAATTTCCAAAAAACTACAGTAGCTCGCTTGAGCGTGCCCTTAGCACCACGTGAATGTTCTGTGTTTATGTACAGTGTGTGAGTGAACGCGCGTGATTCACGTGAGCGTGCTTGTTGGGTTCAGTTCGCGGCGGCGCTTTGAGCCGATTTTCAATTGGGATAAAGCGCCTATTTAATGCGCTTATTATTATTATTATTATAATTATAAAAAAGCATACTTAGGTACTGTCAAACGTTTGCGCCTAAAATTAACTTTTAAAAATGTGTGTGCGAAAAATGACTAATCTTTATAAATATATCGACCTATGATGACCTTGACCTTTTCTACAGGTGAAATATGAATGTAAAAGTGTTCTTGTAATCTACAGTTGTGTCGAGTTTAAAGTCTGTGGATGTTATAATCCCTTATACATTGCCTTAAGGCCCCGCCACACATGCCGGTTGTGCCCCGATTTTGAAGCCGATTCCGATCCGATTGCGATCGGATGACGTCATATATCCGATCCGATCCCAATCGGCTGGGAATCGGGTGTCTAGAACCTGCTCTATGTCGCCGATCCGAATCGGCCCCGATTGTAAGCTTCAACCAATCAGAGCGCGTCTCGCAAAGCATGCCGTTTCAGTTTGAAAATGGCGGAAGATCAGTACCACCTTCGTTGCCGATGTTTCGCCCGCCTCTTCCCGAATATGATGCAAAACTGCTGATAATGCAAGCACATCATCATCACTGTCGAAACTAGCAGCCATTTCGCTGAACAGGTACGACCTTGATCTTCGATTCAAACCGGTCGGCTAAATAAAAGTCGGGGAATGTGTGGCAGTGCACACGTTTTTGTAGTCCGGTCCGATCACACTTCGATTCGAAACTGCTCGAGAATCGGCCTCAAAATCGGGCATGTGTGGCGGGGTCTTTAAGGACAAACGCACGCATACACACACGATGGCTAAAGAGCGGATGCGTGGATGATTGGTGACTACATTTATACTGTTTCACATTTGCTGTCGTACCAAAGTCAACAAGGTTTGCTCTTGCAACCGCTTTTTTAGCCCACACATTCCCCGCAGACAGTAACGCGCCATTTCGTCTGTCTGAAAGCATCTCCAACAACTGTGAGGGTCATCCAGAAATGATGTAGTGACATAAAGTAGTATTTTGACTAATCTGTCAAGTCAAAGTCAAAGTCAAGTCAAGTCAAAATGGTTTATTGTCGGAGGCATCTGGGCCCATAGACAAGGGTGGTGGGGGTAGGGAAATTCGACATACATACACGAGCGATCGATTCAAAGTCTTATTCTCTTCGCGGCCACTGGATGCAAATATTGCTCTGAAAACGTCCTTAATTTAGTCCCAAAGAATCTCAGCCGTCGTATATATATAAAGTTGTGTCAGCAAATAGCCAAAATCTGCACGAGTCTCCGCAACCGCGGGGCCCATGAGGATCTGTGTATCTTGCAGGTGGATCCTATCGAAAGTTTCTCGACTGTGAAGGTGTTGAGTCCAAATATTATCAAGTAAAATTTGGATAAAATCGGGCCTGTGGTTTCAGAGACATTGCCTGCACAAAGGCTCACACAAATAATTATGGTCTCTGCGACCTTCGCCCTAAAGGTATAAACTCATTCTGCTAATGACATCACATATGAGGATAAGGTATAATTTCCTAAAAATTTAGTACAGCGGTTTCAGAGGTATTCTCTACACAATAGTTTGCAAAACAACTTATGGCAGCTATGACCTTGACCTTGAGGTATATGTGCAGTTATGATTGATGGCAATGTGTGATGTGGTAAAATACTATTATCTAACATTTTTGTTGAATAGGCCCAATGATTTTTGAGATATTGCCTAGCACACGAATCTGCACAAACAAATATGTCCGCTGAGAGCGGTTGGCCTTCGAGGCAGTGAATAGTTTATGATGCGCAACTCTCCGTATCGTCACAAAATATCACAATTTGCAATTTGAATCAAATCGTGTCAGCGTTTACAGTAACATTGCACGGACAATGGCATACATAATAAATGTAGACGTCGTGACCTTGACCTTGAAGAAAGTGACATGATCCTGGTGTGGGACATTCTGTACTGAGAAAAATGTATCACGCCTAAAATGTCGAACAAACTGGCTGGATGGCTTCAGATATATTCGCTAGACAAACACTGCTCCTTATAAACACTGTTCTAAATATGAAACACTGTTTCGTATTAGGTGCTTCCTGTGTTTCATAATAGGAATACAGCGCTGGATCAATCAGCTTTAAGGGTGGGTGGGTGGGGGGTGCTTAACTTTTATTTTTTCTATTGCCAGGGTCTAGTATATATCAAAACACCACAACCGAAACCGTTCTTCTGACGTTTTTGATAGTTTCTAATTGGTGTTACGTATGGCACTGAAACACAAGCGTTACAACTCAATTTTTTAAACACACTTACTTATAGTTTGATGTCAGCCGAGGGGTGGGGGGTGCTGTAGTACCAAAGCACCCCCCTGGATCCGGCCCTGGGAACAGGACACCTCTCCAGGAAAATGTGTGCTTCCTAAACAACAAAAAGGGAACCAAATGAATGCCGCCGGTTATCTGATCTCTGAAGACTGCTCTTCGTGGCAAGTGTGGTTATTAACAAAAAAAAAATGACAAAATTGAATTTGGATTTAGATGTTTCAAAATGGCGAAAAAAATAAGAGGCAGAAGGGGCAAAAATACAATTTTCCCCGCGTATTTTCTTTTTTTGATCACGCCTGACATTTTTGGGGTACATTTCGTAAGCTTAGGAATTTGGAAATGTTATTCCGTTTCAAAGGGAGCAAGGTGTTTCATATTAAGCACTGTTTCATAATCGGGTCTCCTCCCCTAAAACTATCACACTGAACGCGCGATAACCTTCAAGTTTTGTTTTTGAAGGACACACCAAATACAGGTATTCGCCAGTAGGTCAGAAGATGGATGTCCCAGCCCAAAGTTGTTTCTATTTTTAAGCTCATCCTTGTGAGCCATCTCTCTCCACCTTAACCCACGGCCTCTGATCCAAACACACTGGCACACACTGGCACACAGACTGACACACGGCACTTCGCGTCATGCAGTTGTACGTTCTGTGGTCTAGCGTAGCGACAGCCATTCTGAAAAAAGAATAATAGCACGAGCGGCGAAATGACGTCACTATAAGCTTCACGCCTTGGCATCGTTAGTCCTATGACGCCGTGTACACAGTGACGAAATTATGTTTTACGTCACTTATATTTTAGCACTAAACTTTTACACAAAATTCCTGCTCAAGGCCGGTCTCACAATTATCAGACAAAAGAATAGTTACCGCCCAGGCACATTTGACACGTCGTTTATCTGCGTTATCGATCTTTTTCAGAACAATTCAATTAGCATTGCATGACCGCATTTGTCGCCATGTTGCATACTATCTAATTGCATCATCATCAATGACGCAGTGTCGGGACTTTCTCCCATGATGACGGCCTGGTTTTTTTCTTTAAATTTGTTACTTGTTGTTTACGTCAATATGGAACATTCAAACTAGGGCGATCGAACATAAGGCGTCGACTAAAATTAGAACTTGTTACTAAATGCGCTGCACATGTTGCATACTTACAGAACAGACTTCTGTTCAAACTTATAGGCCACAATTTGACGATGGCTGATGTAAATACTGTTTTGGGTATTAATGAGATGACTTTTTTTTTCCCCAAACAAGATTCACAGATTTTAAACTGTTTTACCAAAAATACTACTACTACTACTACTACTAATAATATAAAACTGTGGTAATAAAAACTGCAAACTCACTATACTTTTCACTCCAAAAGCTAGCTAACGAACTACTTCAATGCCTTCCTCTAATCTAGTCATAGGCAAATTATCAAGTAGGCCAAACAGAAATTATGGACTGATATGCGGGTCAACCGGTTTTCATCATCCGGTCATTTTCTCGTGATTGAGCACTCCAATATGAAACCCTTGAGGGCATGCTTGAGGACATCTCGCAGGAGCAAAATAAGTGAGATATTTTACTTTTTCATAATGGTGATTTGTTTTTTGAAAAATGAGGCATACAGTCTCCTAAGCCCTGCAGCCACCGGAACTCATGAGGGCACGTGCTTCTTGCTGCCACAGAGTGACCTTTGAGTTTAACCTTTTCCCTGCTTACGGACGTACATTTTGTTTCTAAAATCTGTATTCACTGATCGACCAAAAGCCACAGCTGTCTTAAGAACATGGATACAAAGTGATCTCGGCAGGAGGCATAGATCCTCATGAGCCCCCTCAGTCAGGTAGGTAGCGTTCGCCTTTTGCCCCGGCAGTTAAGGGGTTGAACTGTTTGATCCGTTTGCTTCCACAGGGTGTTTCCAGCTTCTCCGTCGTTGGTTAGTCTGTTGTATTACCTTTAGCTACAAAGCTTGATGCTTTGGGGGGGGGGGGAGGGCGGGATGGGGGGGGGGGGGGGGGGGGGGCAAAATGTAAAATGTAACGGTTTTTTTTTATTTTTTTTATCGCTGTAGTCATTCGTGTTTTATCTTGGATTACGAGTACAGAATCCGCGCGCTGCAGCACCTCCGGCGTCCCCGCCTGTACACGCTGCTTGTGGCGGTCATCGTCTTCACGCTTGACGTCAACGTGGCTTTCAAGAACAAGGTCGTCGCGACCTCCACCCTGGATGCTGCCGGTAAACAGGTCAGTTCTAGATGTCAGTCTGTCAGTGTGTATGTCTGCATCTCTGTGCTTTTTTTTTTTTCTCCGCACATATTGTAATATTAAGCTCTTGCTACGAGGGGCGTTTCAGATAATTTGAGATCAAGTGTTTTCTGGCATTACCTCCTAATTAAACAAGAAAATGTGGTGTCTGGAGTATTCAAGGACGGTGTTTCACCTATAATGGGGGAACAAGTCGCCTCTCGAAGGTTAGAGAGTAGTCCACCAGTTTAGGTCCCCACTTTGACACTCAACTCTCACTTGTGACTCCACATAGCTGCAGCATGCGCTGCGGCCACACCACGGGCAACAGCTTCGACTGGCTGGCTAAACCAAGTGAGGGGAAACCGGGGGTCTCAAACCCTTGGTGAGGCAGGACTTGTTCATCTTAGGATGCAAAGTCTGTCACCGGCCGACTGGGCGGAGGAAACCCAATCAAGGGTTCAACGGCCAAGAAGGCGGGTCAGCAGTGCACTGTGGAGTGCACAGGGCATGTCAGAGCACAGAAGAAGACATGGCCATCCACTGCAGCCAAGGAAGCTACCAGTTGTAACGTCTCATCGTGCCACTGGACTCTGTCTTCTGCGGCCGAGAGGGTGGGGTTGCTCCAGCGCAACAGCTTCTCCACCAAAATCTCCTTCACGCGCAGGTTTTGTGCATGGACCTTCACCTTCACCAAATCGGCTACTTCATCTTCTTTTTTCCGTCTGCCTCCTCCAGAAGTCCTGCGGCGATGGGGAACGGGCGAAACGGCAGGTAGAGGTTACTAATGAGAGTCGCAGCTCCGAACCTGCACGTAGGCGGTCTGTGGACCAGTGGCCGCTCTTCCCTATACCAGGGGCAGCAGGGAAGTTCGGCAGCATCCCAGGCGACTGAGCAGCCCTCTTCAGGACAGCACTGCTCACCCTAGTAAGGGAGGGAACTAGAAAAGGTGTTCCAAACATTGCCTGCCCTACATAAAGCGGTCAGCTTACCGCGGCTGGCGGTTTAACCCTTTTATGCGGTCGAAAAGAAAAACAAAAAAGAAACTTACTCTCGGTACGTGGAATGTACGAACCCTGTTGGACAGAGATCAGACGAAGAGACCACACAGAAGAACAACCCTCATAGCCAGGGAGCTGGCGAGATATAAAATCGACATTGCGGCTCTTAGCGAAACCAGATTTGCTGACGAAGGCTCGATCTGTGGACCTGAGGGTGGGTACACCTTTTTCTGGAAGGGCAAAGCTGAGAACGAAGACAGGATACACGGAGTTGGCTTCGCCATCCGCACCACGCTCCTCCGACAGCTGCCTTCTCTTCCTACTGGCATCAGCGAACGAGTGATGAAGCTCCGTTTACCCATCTCCCACACCCGACATGTCGCTATCATCAGTGCCTATGCTCCGACACTCACCAACGCCGATGACGACAAGGAGGCGTTCTATGAGAGCCTCGACTCCCTCCTGAAGTCCACTCCTGCAGGTGACAAACTCATCGTGCTTGGTGACTTCAATGCTCGAGTTGGGCGCGAATGTGAATGCTGGGAAGGAGTGATGGGCCCACACAAGATGAACAGCAATGGCCTGCTGCTGCTGACATTGTGCGCTGAGAATGGACTCGCCATCACCAACACCCTCTTCAGGCTGGCTAGTAAGTACAAGACAACATGGATGCATCCCAGGTCCAAGCAGTGGCATCTCATAGACTATGTCATTGTCCGCCGGCGGGATACTCTTGATGTCAGAATCACCAGAGCCTAGTGCTGGACCGACCATCGGCTGGTGCGGTCTGTCCTCAACCTGCACATTGCACCAGAACACAGGAAGAGGCCGAAGCTCACCCGACCTTCATTCAACCTGGCCAAGCTGAAGTGCCCGGACGTCAAGGAAAACTTCCAGTCCCACCTTGATGACCTGCTAACTGCCCATGGACCGTTGACTGGCAACCCAACTGAAATGTGGAACCAGTTCAAGGGGATGGTGACGGAGTCTGCCAAATTCGTGCTTGGACCCAAGCACAGAGTACACCAGGATTGGTTTGATGAGAACAATGAAGATATCAACAAGCTACTGGAGCAAAAGCGCAGTGCCTTCATTGAGTGGCAGAACGACAACTCTTTGTCCAAGAAAGACCGCTTCAAACACCTCCAGAGAAAAGCCCAGACATGCAGGACACCTGGTGGGACGGCAAAGCAAAAGAACTTGAACACTTCGCTGAATCCAGCAACTCCAAGGAGTTTTTCAGCGCTATGAAAGCTGTCTACGGCCCTGCCAGACGCAGCACAACCCCTCTCTTTTCCGCCGACGGCTTCACCTTGCTAAAGGACAAAGGCAGCATCACTGAGCGCTGGAGAGAACACTTCTCAAATCTGCTGAACCTGCCTTCCACTGTCGATCCCGCGGCCCTGGACATGATTCCCCAGAAGCCGACACTGGATGACCTTGACCTCCCGCCAACCCTGGACGAGGTCAAGAAAGCGATCAACCAGACTAGCTCCGGCAAGGCTGCAGGCATGGACGGCATCCCCGCAGAGCTCTTCAAGGCAGCTGGACCTGAGACCCTTGATGCCTTCCTCAACATTCTGACATGCATCTGGGCAGAGGAGAACATGCCACAGGAATTTAGAGATGCTACAATCGTCTCTCTGTTCAAGAACAAGGGCAGCAAAGCAGACTGTGCCAATTACTGAGGGATCTCACTCTTGTCCATTGCTGGCAAGATCCTTGCGAGAGTCATCCTCAACCGCCTGATCAGCTCTGTATCTGAGGAAGCACTCCCAGAGGCTCAATGCGGCTTCAGACCCGGCCGCAGCACAGTCGACATGGTCTTCTCTGTGAGACAGGTCCAGGAGAAATGCATTGAGCAGCACATGGACCTCTACGCTGTCTTCATAGATCTGACCAAAGCATTCGACACCGTAAACAGAGAAGCGCTTTGGGTCATCCTCGCAAAGCTCGGCTGCCCCAGGAAGTTCTCCAACATCATCCGCCTCTTCCATGATGGAATGGTAGGAGTTGTCCAGTCAAACGGCGACACATCCGCACCCTTCGACATTTCCAACGGTGTGAAACAAGGTTGTGTTCTTGCCCCCGTGATGTTCAACCTGTTCTTCACATGTGTCCTGACCCATGCAGTACGCGACCTTGAGAAGGGAGTGTATCTGAAGTACAGACTATACGGCTCTTTATTCGACCTCCGTCGACTGAACGCCAGGACCAAGACCATCGAGAGACTGATCCTTGAGGCGCTGTTTGCCGATGACTGTGCGCTGATAGCGCACACGGAGTCTGATCTCCAGACCATCGTCAACAGGTTCTCGGAAGCCTCTCGACTGTTTGGCCTTACCATCAGTCTCAGCAAGACCGAGGTCCTGCACCAACCGGCCCAAGGCACAAGAGTTCCCCCCCCCCCCACCCAAAGTGTACATCGAAGGCACCGAGCTGAAGACTGTCGACCAGTTCAGGTACCTTGAGAGCATCATCTCTTCTGACGGTACTATCGACAAGGAAATCGCACCTCGCATCAGCAAAGCCAGCGAAGCCCTGGGTCGCATGCGCACTCGTGTGTTGAATAACAACAACGTCAAGCTTTCCACCAAGATCAAAGTCTACAAGGCAGTAGTTCTCCCCAGCCTCCTCTATGGCTGTGAGTCATGGACGCTGTACAGAAAGCACCTCAAGCAGCTTGAACGTTTCCACATGAGATCCCTGCGCTCACTCATGGGCGTCAAATGGCAAGACAAGGTGACAAACCTGGAAGTCCTGGACAATGCTGGCTTAGTGAGTGTTGAAGCCTTGATCTTAAAGACACAACTCCGCTGGACAGGTCATGTCATACGCATGGATGATTCTTGCATGCCACGCCAACTCCTGTATTGTGCACTCTCAAAAGGCGACAGGAAGCAAGGACGGCCAAAGAAACGCTTCAAAGATTGCATAAGAGACAGCCTCAAGCATTCCGTCTTCCCGGTAAAGGAACTTGAAGCACAAGCACAAGACAGATCCGGCTGGCGTGCCGCCACCAGGAAAGCCTGCACGCTCTTTGAACACAATCGGCGCGAACGGATCACCAGTGCCAGAGCTCGCAGAAAGACAGCGTCGACTCTCCCCACAGCTACGTTCCAGTGCCCCCATTGCCCTCGCAGGTGTGGCTCCAGGATTGGCTTGGCCAGCCACACCCGCACCCACAAATAGAAGTTATGCACAATGACGACATCATCGGGTACGATGGTCTACCCATTAAACAAGAAAATATGTGATGTCACTTTAAGAGCAACAAACCTCGGAAGTGATAGCAAACTATCGTAAACTTTTGAGGTCGGCTTTTGATTTTAACAATTTTTCGAACGTCACTTTTGGACATGGCCAAAACATGGACCAAAACGTTTTCCATGTCTGAGTCCTTTTTTGTCAGGCTGAAGGTCCATAAGGTCGAGGTAACTGATCCGCCCCTGCAGTGTGTCACATTGGCGGGTCAAAACGTACAAAACGCCTGTCAAGCGATGGCCAGTCAAGCGAGGTGTCGGCAATAGGTGTGTGACACCTCAGCTAAACAAAACCGATGCGCTGTGCCGGTGTCACAATCCATAGACATCGGTTCCCAGGACTGATCAGTGTATCACTGAACACACCTGATCATCCCCTTTATACCATAACACAGACGTAGATTTACCAGTTGGCAAGACTCCTTACTTCTGGTGGTCCCTAATGCCTGCAGTGCCAAACGAAGATTTCTGTCAGGAAGACAATAGCATGGGTACCGCTAGTGTGTGGCGAATGCCTCAGGCTATAGCTTTCACCTCCAGTGCCAACTGCAGCCAAAAGGATCGTTTACTTTAGTTCATGTTTAGTGGCCCATTAGCTTTTAGCTTGAAAAGTTGCCATCCTGATCAGTCACTGCTACCCTTGAGCTGCTTTGATCGATGTATGTGCTGGATTGAGCGTGAAGTGTTTTGAAAATTGTTGTGAATGTGACCTCGGGAGTGAAAGGACCATTAGTTAGTCTGGGTGTGTTCAAAGTATTCCAGTCAACCCCACTCCATGGTAGACTTGAAAGGTTCATAGCCGCGACGTGGCATACACTAGTAGCGGTTCCCTTTTGTTCCTTCCTTCCGACTCCACCCCCCCCCCCTCCTCCTCCTAGCCAAACTCAGTATATCGCCGACGGATATATCGCGGTCTCGTTTATTGGACCCCAGCATCCGCGATATATCGAGTCAGAGCTGTATTGGGTGTGTTTGGTACAATACGGTACTATTGGGTGTGTGTTTGATAAAGTACTGTACATAAGTCTATTACTATAACAGTGATAGACTTATGACTGTACTATTGGGTGTGTGTTTGGTACAGCACTGTACTATTGGGTGTATGTTTGGTACAGTACTGTACGATTGGGTGTGTGGTTGGTAAAGACTGTATTATTGGGTGTATGTTTGGTACAGCACTGTACTATTGGGTGTGTGTTTGGTAAAGTACTGTACTACTGGGTGTGTGTTTGGTACAGTACTGTACTATTGGGTGTGTGTTTGATAAAATACTGTTCTATTGGGTGTGTGTTTGATAAAATACTGTACTATTGGGTGTGTGTTTGATAAAATACTGTACTATTGGGTGTGTGTTTGATAAAATACTGTTCTATTGGGTGTGTGTTTGATAAAATACTGTACTATTGGGTGTGTGTTTGATAAAATACTGTACTATTGGGTGTGTGTTTGATAAAATACTGTACTATTGGGTGTGTGTTTGATAAAATACTGTACTATTGGGTGTGTGTTTGATAAAATACTGTACTATTGGGTGTGTGTTTGATAAAATACTGTACTATTGGGTGTGTGTTTGATAAAATACTGTACTATTGGGTGTGTGTTTGATAAAATACTGTACTATTGGGTGTGTGTTTGATAAAATACTGTACTATTGGGTGTGTGTTTGATAAAATACTGTACTATTGGGTGTGTGTTTGATAGAATACTGTACTATTGGGTGTGTGTTTGATAAAATACTGTACTATTGGGTGTGTGTTTGATAAAATACTGTACTATTGGGTGTGTGTTTGATAAATACTGTACTATTGGGTGTGTGTTTGATACAGAACTGTACTATTGGGTGTGTGTTTGATACAGAACTGTACTATTGGGTGTGTGTTTGATAAATACTGTACTATTGGGTGTGTGTTTGGTACAGAACTGTACTATTGGGTGTGTGTTTGATACAGAACTGTACTATTGGGTGTGTGTTTGGTACAGAACTGTACTATTGGGTGTGTGTTTGGTACAGAACTGTACTATTGGGTGTGTGTTTGGTACAGAACTGTACTATTGGGTGTGTGTTTGGTACAGTACTGTACTATTGGGTGTGTGTTTGGTACAGAACTGTACTATTGGGTGTGTGTTTGGTACAGTACTGTACTATTGGGTGTGTGTTTGGTACAGTACTGTACTATTGGGTGTGTGTTTGGTACAGACTGTACTATTGGGTGTGTGTTTGATCAGCACGCAATGGCGTCGCTGCGCTGTTGGTACAGACGTATATTGGGTGTGTGTTGTGTGCGGGGCCTTTACATCTCCATGGTGGAACAACTTGAGCAAAGCATTGACAAAGCGGCAAGGAATAAAATAAAACAGCAAAAGTAAATCAACAAACCAACCAGTCACGTAACAGCATGATGACCACTACAAAACCAATTCTTCCACATATCAAAAGCAACCCAAAAAGGAAAACCGAAATAAAAGAAACCGTTGAGTGTACCCTGGAGGTAGATTGTCGATTGGATCACTATTTATCTCAACAGCGTGTAAAAATTCTAAGTATTAATTTGGAGAAACTACTTCAAACTATGCATAAAACTATTTAAAAAAAATATCAATAGATGAAAACAAAATGTTATCAGATGATAAGAATTCTTGTTTGCCAAAGAAAATAACAACATTTTGAGAAATCATTTTCTTGACTGAAATTGATCGGGTTGAAGACCATAGATCATGGTGAGACCTCGCATGTTCGGAAGCATCAAACGTGTCTGTACAGAATTATCCCAGTGTTCCTCAAGGAAAGAGGGTTGTCGGCCATATAATGTGCCATGGTGATCTTGAACACTTGCTAATGAGGTTTGGTTGGTATTTTCAAACACTCTAACATTCTTTTAACCAGTTCAGTGTCAGATTACGCAGAGTGTTTTTCTGCAATCTTCGTTGATTCAAGACCCAAAACCTCTAGACGTCCCAGGAACATGGATTCAGAGTGGTGTCAGCAAGAAGCACAGATCCTCGCGAGCCCCCGCGACTGCGGGGGGTCGTGAGGATCTGTGCTTCTTGCATTTAGGTGGTGTTCACATTACCCGACTCTGAACGATGTTATGGTTTCAAACAAGTCGATTTTTTAAAAAAAATATTTCTGAAATGTTGACGTAAACGGATACTTCTTCGGCAGTCACCTATTGGTCCGGATTAGATACTTCCTTGTGTGTATGGTCAATGCCCTAATTTGTATTATTTGTTGATGTTTCTCCACAATGACTACATAGATATAACGCTTCAACTGCAAAATGAGAAGACAATTGTTTGAAACGGCTTCACTGTATGGATGGGTGATTACTCTTAAAGGAGCATGTTGTTTTGTTGGTTGTTGTTAACTCATTCGAGACGTGCCGCCCCCGGATACGCGGCGTAAGCCGCGTATCCGGAGGCGGCACGTTTCGAATGAGTTAAGTCTATCAGCACGGCTATCATGAATTTGAATAGAAAATACTTTAGTCAACGATAATTCTAGTGATAAATTATTTTTTAATGCCGCTTTTCTTGTTGTTGTACTAATAAACATGGCTACGTGTGTGTGTGTGTGTGTGTGTGTGTGTGTGTGTGTGTGTGTGTGTGTGTGTGCGCGCGTGTGTGTGTGTTTGTGTGCGTGCGTGCGTGCGTTTATATATGTGTGTGTGTGTGTGTGTGTGTGTGTGTGTTATATAAAAAAGAGACATACCCCTTTAAAATCTTATTAGAATTCAAAGAACAGACAATACGTAAGCACACAAACATGTTCTGGTAATTGTTTTCTTCTTTTAAATTTTGACTTTTTTATTTTTGTTGTTGTAAAGTTATGTTTTGTGGAGTATAAAAGTACCGTTATACTTGCTTACTTTGTAAACTGTTTTGTACTTGTTCTTCCGAAGTGTGTTTCTTTCTTACTTGGTAATTTGGTCAATTGTTTTAATAATATTAATCCTTTGCCTGTCGGTAGCGGTTTTAGTCGTGACGATTCCTTCAGGAACTGATACCGACACGCAAAGGGTTAGCACTGGTGGTCATTATATAGTATATTCTACTGGTGGTCATTATATAGTATATTCTACTGGTGGTCATTATATAGTATATTCTACTGGTGGTCATTATATAGTATATTCTACTGGTGGTCATTACATAGTATATTCTACTGGTGGTCATTATATAGTATATTCTACTGGTGGTCATTATATAGTATATTCTACTGGTGGTCATTATATAGTATATTCTACTGGTGGTCATTATATAGTATATTCTAAACGAAACGCAGCTACAAATACACTCGACTTCCAAATCAACAGAGGGACATTTCATCAGGAATTTCTGGTGTGTTCTTCAAGACTGTTCGATTGATAAACAGAAATATTGTGCTGACTGCTCATTTTTTTTTTTGCAGTATAGTTGATGATGTAAGAGGCCAATGAGTGACAGAAACCACAGACATAAGGGAAATAGCATTTGCAGGTATTGGAGACGATTTAACTCGTTCAGTGCCAGTCGACGCAGACTGTGTTCTGCAATCTTCGTTAACCATTTGAGGCTCAAGGTCCCATTTCTCAAATTGTGGAGGTGTTGCCTAACGACTATGTACCAGTTGTAGGAGATGGATTAATCATGATAATTCAAGGGTAAGGCCAGATGAGCTTGGCGCCTGAAGGCGCTTACAGATTTCCAGAAACAATCGCAAATTTTAAACAATCAGAAATGAAAACATAAACAAAACTCATTGATATTTATTAAAAACACACTCTAGATCTATATACAATGTACCACTAAAATCTAGGTGGATTACGTAAATGTTACGAAATGTAGCCAACATGTGAACAATATTTTGACGTCATGTTTGAGGTTACTAGAACGATCGCGCCTTTTCCAGAACCTTCCAGATTAATCTGGGACTTTGCAACAATTAAGCAAAATATACAACATTCTAGCTACACAACAAAAGTCGATCGTAATTCTCCATGCAAAAGAAAACGATTTAAAAAGGTAGGTGGTTCTTATCTAAAATTACTCAACTGAACACCGGATATATTTTATGATCAACACGCACATGCCCTAAAAAGATTAACACAAACCCCTAAAAAGAATAACACAACCGCAAACGTAACAACATTATTTTCTTAATGAATCCGATTTTCTGCGAGGTGAGTTACTTTCAAGCCATTGTTTACGCTTCAGTGGTTGTCAAAGAGATGAGGAACACATTCATATTCGTTTGATCAGGTAAATATGGCCGCTACCATATCAACAACTGTTTGTTTTTCGTGTTTCAAGTCATGTTGATTTTTAAGTGCCTTTGATAAATAAAAAAGTAGGTCAATACCAAACAGGCCGGATATTCATTCACAATAACCCTAGTGACACTGACCGTTGTTTGGTTTTCAGCTGTGTCCTCAGCAGATGCTCCCCATTTCACTTTCAATATCCCGTGACGGTACGGTCCTTGATGACGTCATAAGTCGTCGACGTGAAACACCCTCTTTACACATGACATAACACTCCTTTCAAAACATTCTCTAACAAAATGTGTCAAAATAACCGGAAAGAAAGTACATTTACGAAGGAAGACGCTACGGTGAAAAATTCGCGTTTTTATTGCCTCATGGTTTATATCGGTACAGACGCAGGGCCGGGACAAGAGGGGATTTCCACAATCGCTCGTCCACTTTTCTCTGTCCGCGCGAACGCAAGGCGGGCAGGCGATAGTGTGAATCCCCCACTGGCAACAAACACCGGCAGCTTTGGCTGGGACCGAACGGATCGAAGGGAAGATTCGATAATACCGCAAGGAATAAAACGAGACAGTTAACCTATTGGCTGTCGGTAGCGGTTTTTGTCGCGATGATTCCTACAGGAATCATCGCGACAAAAACAGCTACCGATAGCCAAAGGGTTAATATAAAACAACACGTAAAAGCGCGAAGAAGACAATAAAACCAGTTCCTCCACAAACCAACCCAGTCCAAAACAAGGAGACCGAAGTATATTAAACATAATATTTAGTGTACTTTCAAGAAAATTATAAACTGAATCCAATGTCACGTCAACAATGTAATCAATGTAAATATGAAAATTGCGAGCATGAAATAATTAATAAAGTTAGCTTCAAACTAAGTATAAAACTATTCATTATTTTGATGAAAAATTGTATCACATAATAATACTCAGGCTTGTTTTTGGAAGACAATAACACGCTTTGACAAATCATTTGGAAATAAGGAGGCGGAGATCATCATGATCCCAAGCATAGTCGGAGACATTTGTATCTATGTCTGTTGATATAGATCTCCATGTTGTCCCGGTGTTCCTCAAGGAAAGGAAGTTATCGGCTGTTCACACAAGCACGTAGGCACGCACGCACGCACACACCGACACACACACACACACACGTACATACACACACACACACACGCACACACACACACACACACACACACACAACGCACGCGCACACATACACGCACACACAATACACGCACAGACGTACGCATACACACACACACACACACACACACACACGCACACACACACACACACACACACAACGCACGCGCACACACACACGCACACACACACACGCACACACGACACACACACACACACACACACACGCACACACACACACACACACACACACACAACGCACGCGCACACACACACGCACACACAATACACGCACAGACGTACGCATACACACACACACACACACACACACACACACACACACACACACACAGATGCGGATAATGTAGCATATGTGTTATTTACCCTTCTGTAATTATTCTTTTCAAGCAAATACTCGGATATTTCTGTCAACCACGACTGAAAAATTGTCGATTTCATTTTCCTTTTCCTCAAATATTAACGTAACCCATTTAGCATCGACGCACCACAGCAGGAGATGGATCGACCATGATAATTCAAGAGTAGTGTCAGCTTAACTTGGTGCCTGATGGCGCAAAGTTAATCTGGCACTGCCTTAAATTATCATGGTCGATCCATGTCCCGCAACTTGTAATACTCGTTAGGCGACGCCTCCACAATTTGGGAAATGCGGCCGTGGGGTTAAATGGGTTAATGAGAGACTTCCTCATCTTTAACATTATGACCCCAATTTGTATTATATGTTGATCTTTTTCAACACTGATTCCATCAATATAAAGTTAAACTACAAAATACGAAATTCGAAGACTACTGATAAAAGAATTGTTACTGTATTGGTTGCGAATTAGCTTTAAAGGAGCACGTTGCTCTGTCTTCTAGAAGTCTAAATATCTATTTTACAGTCATATCGATATACAAAAGCGCGATCCTCACGAGAGCTTTGGTTCACTTCTGCGTTCTGCTTTTATAACTTTGTACTAAAATGTAGTTTTGCAAGCAAAAGAAAGCATCACTCCTTCAGTAACTTATTCCTTCAGCAAGGCTGTCATGAGTTTAATAAAAATATTCTACTGGCAATACTGCCAAAAATAAATTAAACTTTCAATACCGTTGTGTGGTTGTTTCTGTAGTTGTTGTTAATGTCTACGTGTGGTGGTCATTTTGACCATGACAGCAAAAATGGGACATACTCCTTTAAAATCCTTATCATAATTTTGAAGAATAGAAAAGTAAATGAGCACACAACGATGCCAATTAGTCTGATTTTTAAAAAAAATGGCATCCTTGACTGCGGCGAAAAATTGAAGCACCACCCAACAGCAAGAGGCATAGATTCTCATGAGCCCCCGCAATTGCGGGGGCTCATGAGGATCAATGCCTCTTGCGAATCCACTTTATATCCATGTCTTCATATATGACGCTGAACACACATGATTTCAAAACACAATCTGCGTCCACGGGCAGTGAACGGAATAAAAAAGAAAAAAATGTTTTGTGGCGTATAAGATGAAGACATTAAAATATATGAATTTATTTGCAAACAGGATGCAAACACGCTCACTATGACGTAGGACGGCCATGGTATTGGAGTGTACATGAATTTGCAAGTGTATAACTTAACTCAGATTACAGCACTCATATGATAGCAGAGCAAAATCAGAAATGATAAAATTGTGAAAGTAAGATTATCTGAGGCATCTCGGGCCTTTCCCACGACAAAGATATAACAAAACTAGAACAAAATTTGAACTAATAATAATAATAATGTGTATTTATACAGCGCTTACTCAAAATGGCTCTAAGGACTTCACAAATTTGAACGTATGTAGTAAACAAATATATAGATGGACCAAGTTCACAAATACGCACACGGACAATATGTCAGTTATGGAATCGGTGGGTCAGTCATGCAGTCGTTGAGTCAGCCCTGGTGTCGGTGTGTCAGTAAGTCAGCCAGTTAGTCATGGAGTCGGTGAGTCAGCCCTGGTGTCGGTGTCAGTAAGTCAGCCAGTTAGTCATGGAGTCGGTGAGTCAGCCCTGGTGTCGGTGGGTCAGTCAGTCAGCCACCCAGTCATTCATGGAGTCGGTGAGTCAGATGTAGTGTCGGCTGGTCAGTCAGCCAGCCAGCCAGCCTGTCATGGAGTCAGTGAGTCAGCCGTGGTGTCGGTGGGTCAGTCAGCCATGGAGTCGGAGTCACTCATGGAGTCGGTGAGTCAGCCCTGGTGTCGGTGTGTCAGTAAGTCAGCCAGTTAGTCATCGAGTCGGTCAGTCAACCCTGGTGTCGGTGTGTCAGTCAGCCAGCCAGTCAGTCGTGGAGTCGGTGAGTCAGCCACGGTGTCGGTGGGTCAGTCAGTCAGCCAGTCCGTCATGGAGTCCGTGACTCAGTCGTGGTGTCGGTGGGTCAGTCAGCAAGTCGGTCAGTCAGCCAGCCAGTCAGGGACCATGCACCAAGTGTTGCTGAGAAAATCTCAACAATGAAAGAAACAGGCTTAGAAAAGATAATTACAAAACAAAACGTCTTTCTTTCTTTCTTTCTTTCTTCTTTGTGATTTTGTTTCCATTTTACATCTTTTTAGTCTGAATCACGTGTTAGTAGATACAGTAACGGTTACGTGGTAGTCGTAGTCGTAGTATGATACAATCACACCAGACGCAGGCACGTAGGGGTCTTGTAAAGAATCTTCACTCAGCTGCAACTCGTCACACGTGGCACAAGGTTGTAGACCACACTGTGGTAACAGTTCCAACAATATTTTATTGCAGCGATGCGATCTCCGCACAATGCATCCACAAATGCACCAACACTGATACACTGTCTTCTCTACAATGCATCAACACTTTTGACACACTACGTCTCTCATACAATGTACACACATACTTCCTAACACAGTCTTTTTATACTATTACAGATTTCCAGAATAATCCAGCAAATTCACACAACACAACCAATCAGAAAAGAAAACGTAACCAAAACTCATTAATATTCAGTAAAAAGAACACTGTAGATCAATCCAGACGTTTCTACTAACGTCTAGGTGAATTCAATACAATGTTACGAAATGTTCCCAACAACTTTGACGTCATATTTGAGATCACAAGAATGATCACGCCGTTTCGAGACTTTTCTCGGTCAAACGAGGTCGGACTATAGCAACAATGTAACGAAAAGACGCGTCATTTTAGCTACACAACAGAAATCGATCGCAATTCTCCAGGCAAAAGAAAATGAATCCTACTAAAAAGGTACGTAATTCTTATCCCAAATAACTCAAATGAATATCGGATCTTTCCTATGATCAACACACACATGCTCTCAAAAGAATAACGCGACCACAAACGTAACTGTAACGATCACTCAGTGGACATACTAAGGGCAGTCACTCAACGCTGGTCAAACAAGAGTTAGATCCCTAACAGCACCAAATCTCCAGAGTGCTTTTAAATTGTGTTTACATAAAAACAAGGCAAAAAACAAACAAACAAACAACAACAACAGCAACACAACAACATCAACAACGGTTGTTTGTTCTGCTACCCTCATGAAGTAGGTAAAAATGAATTGTTCGAAATATGTGTTCGGAAATCAGAAGTAGGTCAAATTTGCACGAGATTTTACAGATTTAACAGATTAAACAGCAGATTAAAGGCCCAGACAGACATGCAATATAACATGCTTGTCCGGGTTTTTAATCCGGTGTTTTTGAATGGGTTAAACCTCTCACTGCCAGTGGTCGCAGATCGCGTTGCTGAAATCTTTGTTAATTAAACGGCAAAGAGCACACGCCGCCCAAAGATAGTTAATTAGTTTGGGTTTAAAGCCGAGCAGGCGACTAAGGCCATCTCACGGCGGCCGTCCAAAGAACACAGATATGCAGCATGTAACGTGAGCTCAGCAAGAGGTAAAGAACATGAGACCCCGCTTCTGCCGGGGCTTATGAAGTTCTTTCCCTCTTGAAGATTTGGGTGGCCGACTCGCATTTTCCTGGCAGTGGAGGGGTTAACTTGACATCCAAACAACTGCAGAAATTCAAAGCTCAGCGACATTCGAGTACAAATGTACCTTCGTTCTTCGTGATTATGTATCTGTGTGTGTTTGTGTGTGTCTTTGTGTGCCTGTGTGTGCGCGTGTGTATTGCATAAATATTTTGTGTCTCTGGCTTTATGACCTCCTCCACCACCACCTTTTATTTGTAAAGCGATTAGAGGTTATTAAATTTTAAGGATAAGCGCTATATAAGTAGTCATTATTATTATTATTAAATGTATATGACCGTTAACGCTACAGCAGCAGTGAAAACTGAACACAACGTGCCTGCTAGCGTGGCGGAGAATTAGGGGTTTACTATGGAGCCAACAACAACAGCAGTGAAGACTGAACCCAGGCTCGCTACGTACGTGACGGACACTCTAGGGTTTCTCACAGATGGCACTACAGTGGCAGGGAAGACTGAAACCAACCGAACTTTAAATGCGGCAGAATTTGAAGGGTTTTTCACAAAGGACGATTATCTCCGTGTTGCATACACTCTCCACGTGGCGCTCGCGCCTATCCTGCTACTGGGAATCATCACCAACACGCTCGCCATACTTGTCTATCTGCGCATGCCTACTAGCGTGACCTCGACCTACTTTTGTCTGGCCGCGGCTCTGGACACTATGTTCTTGGTAACTTTTGTTCCTAACGTCTTCACCTATTTAGTATTAGGTGAGGAGGCGATTCAGAACGTGTTCTTCGTCTATTACGCGATATATGCGTGTGGGTATGTCACACCTGCCTTGCGCAAAGTTATCACGTGCATCACCATGGTGATGAGTCTGGATAGGTATCTCCTCGTGGCATTTCCCATCAGGTATGAGTTTTTTTCTTTTCTTTTCCACATATCGCCGTGAGTTAGTTCTGTATGTACTGTATATTGTCAGTAAGTCATTGTTGTGTACATTTTTTTTATGTAAAACTATCACCCTGAACGCACGATAACCTTCAACGTTTGGTTTTGAAGGACACGCTAAATACAGGTATTCGGCACTAGGTCAGAACACACACACACACACACACACACACACACACACACACACACACACACACACACACACACACACACACACACACACACACACAACACACACACACACACACACACACACACAACACACACACACACAACACACACACACACACACACACACACAACACACACACACACACACACACACACACACACACACACACACACACAAACACACACGTGACAGTGGTGATGATTGTGCATGGCTGGGGAAATGAACTAGTGAAAGGCAGCGTTGTAGAGGTGGGTTTTGAGAAGTGATTTGAAGGAGGAGAGCGTTTGACAGTTACGGACAGGGGCGGAGATGTTGTTCTATGTGGCGGGACCAAGATGAGAGAAGGCACGACCGCCACGTGTTTTACATGAAATTGGGAAGGCCAAATTTACGTGTGTCAGAGGAAGAGCGAAGGGTGCGAGAAGGAGTACTACAGATTGTTACGTGTTGAGTCGTAGTCGTAGTATGATATAACACCAGACGCACGCACGTAAGGTTCTTTTAAAGAAACTTCACTCAGCTGCAACCCGTCACACGTAGCTTAAGGATGTAGACTACACTGGAGTAACAGTTTCAACAATATTTTATTTCAGCGATGCGATCTCCACACAATGCATTCCCAAATGCACCAACACTGATACAATGTCTCCTCTGCAAAATGTCAAAACTGGCGACACAATGCGTTTCTCATACAACGTACACCACCGTTACGCGGCGTCTCTCACAATGTACACCCTATACGGGCCACGTACCTACGATAAACTGTGTGTCCCTACAACTGACAATGCATGACACTGTACAAACGTGCTTCCCAGCACAATCTTTTATAGTAGAACAACTTTCCAGAACAATCCAACGAATTCACACAACGCAACCAATCGGAACGGAACACGTAACCGAAACTCATAAATATTAATTAAAAAAAACTTTCTAGAATAAACTACAATAGTCTACAAAAATTCGACTGCTAATTTCAGCCCCAAATCCCAGTGCGTTATGACGTCTCACAAAAGTATGGCAGACAATTCACGACCTTGCCTACACTTTCTGGAAGCTTCACGATTTTTCGTAACATACTGCTAACTTCACGCGTACAAAAAACAACAATGAGTATTTGAGCGGCTATAATACTGTGTTGCAAAATGTTGGCTACACTTTGACGTCACATGTAAGGTCACTCGACAGAGCGCGACTTCGCTCGAACGTTCTAATCTATTCTCAGCGAATCTACGCATTACAAAAATCGACCGCTCTTCTCGATGCGACTTTGCTAGAAACTTCCGGACTAATCTTAGCGTATCATAACAAAGCCAATTTCGCTCTCTGCGCGAACGATAGAGACTCTTACTGAAAAGGTACGTGATTCGTAACCATGATAGCTCAAATAAATATAGGATCGTTTCCTACGATTAATGCACGCATGCTCTCACAGAACAACACAACCACAATCGTAACACAGATGGAGTAAGTCAGAGACATAATGGTGATTTGTTTTTTCTAAACTGAGGCACAGCGACTCATAAACCTTTCAGCCACAGGAACTCATCAGGGCACATGCTTCTTGCTGCCACAGAGTGACCTTGGAGTTTAACCCCTTCCCTGCCAACGGACGTACAGTTTGGTTTTGATACCTATATTCATTGATCGACCAAAAGCCACATCTGTCTTAAGAACATGGATACAAAGTGATCTCGGCAAGAGGCATAGATCCTCATGAGCCCCCGCAGTCGGGTAGCGTTCGCCTTGCCCCGGCAGTTAAGGGGTCAAACTGTTTGATCCTGTTGCTTCTCTCCTCCGCCTCCTCATCCCCCTCACCAAACTCAGCACTTTCGGCCCCAGCTCCTTCTCAGTATACGGTCCATCCACCTGGAACACTCTCCCACTCTCTCTCCGTCAGAAACACTCTCTCTCCTCCTTCCAGTCCGCCCTCAAAACTCACCTCTTTCAACAGTTCTAGCACTACATCACCACACTCCCCACCCCAAGCTGACCGTCGTAATGTATTTTCACTATTTGTGGTACGTGAGTCATTGTCTAAAGCGTGCGCATGCGTGTGCGAGTTGTGAGTGCGCGCTTAGAGTTATAATTATTATAAGATAAGCGCATTATAAATACCGTAATTATTATTTATTATTATTTCTCCTTCGGTGGTTAGTCTATTATCTTTAACCCATTATATCTTGAGGCTGATTAAAAAAAACACGAATTGTCCTATAAAGGTTATAATTCTTAATCTGCCTTTACAGATTAGGAGATACCTCAACCATTTTAGTTCAAGGGTGCTGCCAGAATAGCTTGGCGCCTCAGGCGCCAAGCTACTCTGGCACCACCCTTGAACTATCATAGTCAAATTAATTTCAAGCAGTAGTGTTTCAGGATGAAAAGGGTTAACTAAAAGCTTCCTACATTTTTGGGTCAGAATGTGACGTTTTTTTCACGCTGTAGTTATTCGTGTTTTATCTTGCATTACGAGTACAGAATCCGCGCGCTGCAACACCTCCGGCGTCCCCGCCTGTACACGCTGCTTGTGGCGGTCATCGTCTTTACGCTGGACGTCAACCTGGCTTTTAAGAACAAGGTCGTCGTGACCTCCACACTGGATGCTGCCGGTAAACAGGTCAGTGCTATATGCGTGTCTGTCAGTGTGTATGTCTGCATCTCTGTTCCCGTCAGACTCTAAATGCAAACCACACATTCGTTTCCTCTCTGCAGATATTGTAAGCTCTTGCTATCTTTTTGTTTTTAGTTATTTGTTTTTCTGTGTAGGATCACCACCAATGTCATGTAGCTTCTTTGTATTCTATTTACTCATCAATTAACATGTTTCTCTGGTACTCTGTCTGTTTGTCCGTCTGTCGGTCCGTCCGCCTTTCTGTCTGTCTGTCTCTCTCGGGTAAGTGGCCAAGCGGTATTCTTTTTCTCAATCCTACTTTGTGGGCCGATGAGAGTATGCCAGCGTAAATGGCAAACCGTCATCTGAGGGGCTGATAAAGAATGGCGTGTCCCAAGGATCTATTCTCGGGTCTTTATTGTTCACACTTTACATAAATGACATAAGCTACGGTTTCATAAGCACGAAATCGATACAAATACGTTCCGAACCCGATGTGGTGATGCAAATTTCCGTAAAAATTGCGTCTTTTTCGTTGATGTCGGATGCAAGTTCGTTTCCGTATGGGGCATATGAAAAAACACAAACATGAAAAGGACTTGCACGAACCTTTCTGTTTCGGACCCGCTTTGGATTCGGATCGAGTTTGTATCGCATTCGTTTTTAAAAAACCCTGATCTTTAAAACTGTCAAATCTGCACCACATGTTTTAAACATATTTTTCACATAAGCAATCAGCCCCCAAGTCTGCACACTGTGACACCCCAAGTATATCTACTGGTCACGTGATGAAATCGAGACCGGAAGACCTTCTGTGCACGAGCTGGGACGTGCCAAAGCTTGGGATGTAACACATATCTCCCAGCCTGACGTCACCTGTAGCTTGTTTGCAGATGACGCAATTTTAGATGTGTCTGCTCTGGGCGTGCCCACTATAACTAGTTCCCTCAGAGCAAACAATGAGGTGTGTGACTGGTGCCAGACTAACTGTATGGTTCCATATCCGTCAAAGACATTCTGTGTGCTATTCTGAATGTATGCTAGTGACAACAAGGCAAAGCATAAGCGTAACCCGCCGCCATTCAAACTTTCCCTTGAACAGCAACCCAATAACCCAAGTTAGAGAACATCGCTTGCTTGGTGTCACTGTAGATGACAAGCTCAGTTGGCACTCGCATACTAATTCTCTTTGCAAGGCTTTGTGAGAAAATCTATTTCTATTTCAAAACTAGTACAATTCACCGACGTTTCAAGCATACAGTTGTTTATAATGCACACATAAAATCTGATTTAAATTACGGATCGCCATTGGGAGATGGATGAAGCGACATCACTCTAAAAAGAATAATTTCACTTCAGAGAGAGAGAGAGAGAGAGAGAGAGAGAGAGAGAGAGAGAGAGAGAGAGAGAGAGAGGAGAGAGAGAGAGAGAGAGAGAGAGAGAGAGAGAGAGAGAGAGAGAGAGAGAAATGAAATGAAACTTTCTTTCTCAAGGATAAATGATTAGGTACACAGACCTGTTTTCAATCATGTCCTTGCACACGCACTCGCACAACAATCTCACGCGCGTGACTAAAACTAATAAAATTGGAAAGGCAAAACGTGAGCATAAGAGAGAGAGAGAGAGAGAGAGAGAGAGAGAGAGAGAGAGAGAGAGAGAGAGAGAGAGAGAGAGAGAGAGAGAGAGAGAGAGAGAGAGAGAGAGAGAGAGAGAGAGAGAGAGAGAGAGAGAGAGAGAGAGAGAGAGAGAGAGATCTGCATTGTGGCCCTGTGTGCGTGTCCGTCTGAAAAACTGGTTTTAGGACTGAAAGTGTTCATGCGATGATAATCGATTCTTTTTATTGCAACAGATACCCATTGTCCAGATTCTGCCGACAGCGGCCTGGATGGAGAATACGGAACTCTTTCTTGACCTCGGTCTGACCTCCAGCGTCCTCTTCCAGTACACGCCGCTGTGTCTGCTAGCTCTCTTCAACGGCCTCATGGTTATCTCCTTTGCCAGGCACTCTCGTGACATGAAAAGAAGATTTGGTGGAACGGAAAATGCAAATAACAGACAAATGGAGAGTTATTCCGCACCCTGTAAACAGAAGGATAGTACCGAAAAAGCCAAGAGTGACGCATGCCCGGTTGAGAACCCCAGCAAGTCCACAAGCCGCAGTCACAGCCACAAAACAGCGGAAGGATCCACCAGCGACACGAAGTCCGTGACCAGAACCGTTCTGACCTACTCCATATTGTTCACGCTGCTGGCGTTACCGTACACGCTCTTGCCGCTGGTTCAGAGGTTCGTTTCGGGATTCCAGATGTTTAAGCGCGGGCACTACCTGGTTCTGGTTTTTGGGTTCATTTTTATTCTGCTGGACACGATCAGCGCGGCCATGAATTTCTTCGTCTATCTCACCACGGGATCGGCATTTCGTGCGGGCCTTTGTAAGCTGTTGAACGCCAGTCGAAGGAAGAAACATGCAGTAAAGAACAGCCAGGGCTCCGTCACATTCATCGAAGACTGTTAGGTAGGCTTTTTGCCTTGCATGGCCAGACTGCGGAGCACAGAGAACATATAGCCTACAAGAGACACAGGTTGCCTCGTTCATGTTCAACAACATCATGGAAGACAACGTTAGATTCCTATTGGATTAACACGGTGGCATTCCTTAAAAACCCATACAGGCAGTCCGCATTAATAGCTATGAAAGTGTCGTATAACTTTGCCGCCGGCAACGCTATGCGACACTTCCGCAGCTACTGATGGAGGCGCTTGCATGAGTCAAGTAGTATCTAGAGAAATGAACTGGAAAATAAAAAGGCAAGACGTCACTATCTCGGTTTGTCCAGATTTTGCTGGAGGAAGTAAATGCAGTATACGTTTCATGAGACGGTGAGAGAATGGTCACTGGAGGCGGAGAGGGTCGGAGGCAGAGCGGAGGAAGCGGGAAGGAGTGCAGGGTTGAAGTAGGTTGGAGAGATAGGCAGGAGCGTAGTTGTTAAGGGATTTGTAGCAGAGAGACAGAGTCTTGTATTGGATGCGTTGGGGGATAGGGAGCCATTAAAGGAGTTTGAGCAGGGGAGTGATGTGGTCAGATTTCTTCTTTCTAAGGACGAGCGGGCAGCATTGTTCTGGACGCGCTGGAGAGTGAAAGTGGTGGAGTGAGGAAGGCCGGAAATGAGAGAGTTGCAATAGTCGATGCGAGATAAGATGAGAGAGACAGCAAGTTTGGTGGCAGCTTCGGTGGTGTGGTATTTTCTGATCTGACTGATGCGGCGGAGATGGAAATAGCATGACCGGGCCGTGGCAGAGACAAAGCTGGTCATGGAGAGAGAGGAGTCGAGGATAACGCCGAGGTTCTTGGCCGAGTCAGAGAGGGGGATGGGGGTGCTGTCGAGTTGAAGATGGAGAGAGGGAGGGAGCTGGGAAGGTTTCTGGCGATTGCCTACCAGCATGGCTTCCGATTTGTCGTCATTCAGTTTGTTTGCTGTCATCCAGTTTTTCACGTCTTCGTAGCAGTCAGTCGTGCGAGTGTTGTCGGGTTTGTCTTTGTCTAGTAGTTGTGAGTCGTCAGCGAAAGAGGTGGTGGCGTATGTGATGAGACTGGATGATGTTGGACAGAGGAGAAGTGTAGAGTGTGAAAAGGACTGGACCCAGGACGGACCCTTGTGGAACTCCGCAGGAGAGCCTGACTGGGTGAGAGGAGACGCCGTCAATGGTGACGGACTGCTGTCTGTTGGAGAGGTAGGAGAAAAATCAGGTTTAGCAGAGTCAGTGATACCAAAGGAGTGGTGAAGGCGGTGCAGGAGGATAGAGTGATCTATAGTGTCGAAGGCGGCAGAGAGATCGAATAGCGTAAGAAGGGAGATGTTGCCCGAGTCGGTAGAGAGGAGCAGGTCGTTCAGGATATGTAGAAGGGCTGTTTCAGTGCTGTGATGTTTGCGATAGGCAGATTGGAATGGACTGAGGAGATTGTTGTCAGCGAGGTGGAGGTTGAGCTGATTGAGAACAACATTCTCAAGAAGCTTGGACAGAAAAGAGAGATTGGAGACTGGGCGATAGTTCTTGAGTTCGTTTGGGTCGAGGTTGTGTTTTTTGAGGAGAGGACGGACGATGGCGGACTTAAAGATATCAGGGACGGAGCCATTTTCTAGAGATGTATTAATGATGTCAGTAATAAAGG
This sequence comes from Semisulcospira habei, assembly GCA_036245525.1. Classification (NCBI taxonomy): domain Eukaryota; kingdom Metazoa; phylum Mollusca; class Gastropoda; family Semisulcospiridae; genus Semisulcospira; species Semisulcospira habei. Next base: position 8,789,268 of record BTPG01000005.1, read on the forward strand.
GCAAAAGTTTTGGAAGGCCGTCCTGGTAGAGAGAAGCCGAGAGAGGGTCTAGTTCACAGGTTTTGAAAGCATAGACTTTATGGTCTTGAGAACTTCATCCTGAGAGACAGGGCGGAGGACGCGAGGGGAGTGCCAGCAAAACAAAACAAAACAAAAAAACCCCAACAAAACAAAACCCAAACCATAAAAACAACAAAAATTAAGAGGGGTGGGGGGGGGGGGGGGGGGGGGGTCGGGAGGGCAAGGCGGAGAAGGTAGAGTATCGAGTGTGTTTCGCAGAGTTTGGATTTTGTCAGACAAATAGGTGGAAAAAGCGGACGGGAGTTCTACTTTGCTGTGTGTGATGGGGAGAGGAGAGTCTTTAGAAGTGCCTAGGAGTGTGTTCACAGTAGGGTAGAGGGTGTTGGAAGAAGTGGATTCCAGGATTTTTTTTGAAGGTGTTTACGTTTGGCATCGGAGATCATTCTGCAGACTTTGGATTTGGCGGTTTGGAAGATCTGTCTGTAAACGGTGAGGTCGGATGAGCGCCAGCGGCGTTCTGCTTGTCGGAGTTCTCGTTTGGCCTCAGCTATCTCGTCAGTGAGCCAAGGGGAGGGGAGTCTGTCGGGCATGGAGCAGGTGGTGACAGGGGCATGGGTGTCTAGGAGTTTTCGAAGGGAGGAATCAAAGTGGGATGCAAGATCAGGAAAGGGGGCGGGGTGTAAGAAAAGGTCGACGGTTTTGTCGAAGAAGTTCTCTCGGTCGACAGATTTTAGTTTGCGACGAGAGACAAGGAGCTTGGGTTTTTTTCGGGGGAGGTAGGATGAGGGAGACGAGAATAGCGAGGTGGTCAGATGGGAGCACAGAGGAGCTGTCAGAGTCGAGAAAGAGTTGATCGGAGGTGCGGGTGATGATCCAGTCGAGGGTGTGGCCGAGACGGTGGGTGGGTTTAGTGATGTGTTGTGTAAGATTGTGGTTTGAGAGTGACTTCTAAATTTTGAGCGCAGGAATGCGTGGCCCAAGCGACTGGATATGCGGTAGGTCAGATTTTGTACATGAAGCATGCATTGTTGGCATCTTTCGCTAACCAGTACTGAGCTCATACACGCATTCAACAATGACTCGATCTTTTTAACAAAAACTGAAATGTCATAGATCTATCACATTTTCTTTCTTTATTTTTCTTTTTCTCTTACTGCACGAGTGGCAACAGTCAGTGCTTTCTAAACAGCATACGTGTTGACATGGAGCACAATGGAACGTTTCGATCTGTCTCAGTTCAGAGTTTGAATTGCGACACGCGTATGTAGCACGCGTGTAGTGTGCTCACCGCTTGAGTCATGCCGAAATAAAGTGCGTACAATTATTTTATTTTCATATCGTCAACCACCATTTGATCTTTGTGTTTTCTGGTTATTTATGATGTAAGGTGCCGGACAGCCTTGATCAAAGCGTTCAGACGAAAGACCCAGGACAGATTCGTGCGCGATAGTGAATTGCGGATTGCCCGGCTGATTAAAAATTACAGGTACGGCAATGGTTCAAGGAGGTAGGCATTGCGGCATTGAACCCCCTGCGATTTCCAGATGCTAATCAACCACAGTGTCGGAAAATGGAGTGACTGAACGACAATGCTGGTTAACGAAATCATTCAATATCTCCCTTTTATCTAGCTATATGCAAAATATCTAGTAAAAAAAAAAAAAAAAATACGGACTCAAGTGTGGATCAACCGGTTTTTGTGAAATGGCCATTTTCTCGCCAATGAGCATTTTAATAAAAACTACAAAACCCCCCCCAAAAAAAAACAACAACAACAAACAAACAAAACAGACAAAAAAACAACAACAACGGCTAAAGTTTTTTTTTTAAAAGGACAATATCGTACAATTTCAAGCGTGTCCGTCCTCAAACGCGGGCTCTAGTCACTGTCTCACACACACACACACACACACACACACACACACACACACACACACACACACACACACACACACACACACACACACACACACATGAACACAAAACCATCAGTCTGGGTTACCTACCATTTTATGTGAAAATGGGTTCCCATATTTCTATTTATTCTAGGGCTCTGGAGTTGATGCGAATGTTTAGAACTCACCTTATAACTAAGCTCTACAACTTAAAATAAAATAGACATTTTCTAGAAACAGAGCCACTGGATGGAAAAAAAATGGGTTTTTACCCCAAAAGTGGGTGCCTCTTCTTACACAAAACTGGGATTACAGTGAAAATACCTCACTAAAGATACCTTTGGTTGATTTTACTATTATGATTGTTTGAGTGGGGTTGTAAGGGGGTTGGGGGAGGGGGGGGGGGAGAAGTGTGTGTGGGGTGGAGGGGGTGGGGGGGGTGGGGGGGGGGTGGGGGGGGGGAGAGGGGGTCATCACTTTTGGTTTATAGAGCTGCTCAATGCGCTCTTATGAATGAAAGATTTTCATTATCAGTGGAATCAGTAGGTCATTTCAGAGGCGCACACTGAGTTGCACGTCGAACCACTCACAAATACTCATTTGGAGTGCACCAGATGGATCCAGTTGGCAAAGTCCCACATTCCACACTATAGGACAGCTAAGACTGAAAAGCAATCGCAGCGTTTATGGCGCGGTACAAGGTTTAAAACTAAGAAAATGTTGTTTTTAGAAGCGTGTCGGGCAAAAGTTTTTATGAAAACTGTTTTAAAACCTCTTTTAACTCAACTTTCCTTAATGTTAAAAGTGTTTTATTGTACATTACTTAACGTCCCGACAGCAACAAGGCTTTCTCAGGACGTGCCTGCACTGCTTGTGGAAAAACAACAACATCCTAAACAGAACATTGAATGTATGTTGCCAGCCGGTCAAATACATTAAATAAACCTAACACATGGGGCCTACATAAAGCTAAGACCATTTAGCAACACACATCCAACATCAAGAGCTACAGGCAGTGCAGACAGTAGGGAGAGTTTTAAAAAGGCAAATACAGCTCAATGGACAAAGGGCCGACAGAGACACATGCCCCAGAATAGAGAGAAAAACCCACCCTGTGGGGCTGACCAGGGTGCCCCTGGGAAATAAAAAGTAGTTAACCCCACCCAAGTCCCCCAGGGCAGACCCGGGTGGGGTTAAAAGTGTTTTAATTTACAAGCGTGTCGTAACTGATATGCATCTATTCCAACCAACGTATAGTGCTGGATATTTTTCCCATCCTCGCCTTCTTTCTTCGCTCAACACTCGACTTTCCAGTCCTTCCCTGAAACACCCCCAACCGGTCTGCCCTCAACACTCGACTTTCCAGTCCTTCCTTCAAACACCCCCAACCGGGTCTGCCCTGGGGGACTTTTTAGTTCCCAGGGGCACCCTGGTCAGCCCCACAGGGTGGGTTTTTCTCTATATTCCGGGGGCATGTGTTTCTGTCTACCCTTGGTCCATTCACCTGCATTTTCCTTTTTTAAACTCTCCCTACTGTCTGCGCTGCCTGTGGCTCTTGATATTCGATGTGTGTTGCTAAATGGTCTTAGCTTTATTTAGGCCCCATGTTGTAGGTTTTATTTAACGTATTGGACCGGCTGGCGACATACATTCAATATTCTGTTGAGTTTTTGTCACTAGCAGTGCAGGCACGTCCTGAGAAAGTCTTGTTGCTGTCGGGACGTTAAGCAATGTACAATCAATCAACCTTCCTTCAAACGGACAGCATTCACACAAATAATACTTTACTATTACATCAGAAAATGGCCCATCCAAGCCTGCACTCTTTTAACTGCACTAAACGCCTGACTGTAGCAGACGACGCATGAAACGACGCTGACTCTGTGACGTCATTTCCATTCAATCAATTTGTGCATACAATCCAAAAGGAGATGCGGCATTGATAACATCGACAAACCTACAAAATAAAGCAACAGGTTCAACCAAAAGGTCGGGCAGGACAAAAGACAACAGCAGCCTCACCCAAAGTCTAAACGTCCTCTCTTACAATGCGCACTCATACAATCACTTCACTTCTTAGCAACCGGCGCACGAATATAATTATAGGCCAAGTCAAACTAAAACAGAAGATAGTGGCGGAAAACCCTTTAAAATAGAAACAAACAACGACGTTTCAGATCAAATATTCTTCATCTGACATGGAAACAAACGTAGAAAACGAATAGGCTAAGTCCCTGGTGAACGTATACATGAATCTCAAAGTTACAACCACACCCTCAAATAACAAACCTAATTTTGTAGAAACATCAACAATTTACACCCTGAAACAACAAAATATCCCCCCTGACCCATATCAGCTATGAAGTTATTTATAGCTGAGAAGGGTGATGTAATACATGATACATGCTCATTTTCAGGGTTCTGTGTGCACAACACACACATTGCTGGGAGGGACAAGTTTTCAAACACACTACCGGCGTGTCTGTTAAACACAAAAGTGCATGTGTTAACGCCAAAATGAGAAAAACGGATTTTTTTTTTACATTTTATGAATCTTTACCGCAAGACAATGCAGAAACAACCCTCAGAAAAAATGGGTGTCTGACTTGGGAACCCAGAATTATACACCCCCCCATTTTCCATAAGGATGGTAAAGACAGTCACCCATTTTACCTCTTTCGTCTACACACACAAACACACACACACACACACACACACACACACACACACACACACACACACACACACACACACACACACACACACACACACACACACAAACACACACACACACACACACACACACACACACACACACACACACACACACACACACACACACACACAGGAGCACAAAAGCCTCACAGTGGGTTACCTACCATTTCATGTGAAAATGGGTTCCCATATTTCTATTTATTCTAGGGCTCTGGAATTGATGCGAATGTTTAGAACTCACCTTATAACTAAGCTCTATAACTTAAAATAAAATAGACATTTTCTAGAAACAGAGTCACTAGATGCAGAAAAAATGGGTTTCTACCAATAAAGTGGGTGGGTGTCTCTCTCACACAAAAAATGGCATTACAGTCAAAATGGGTGTTTCACAACATTAGGCGTCTGTAATAAGGTCAAGTGCATGGAATACTTTTTTTTTTCACATTCATTTTTTTTTTCAACTTAATGTGTATGTATGCATTAACATTCTTAACATTGTATGGTGCAAAATTGAATGAACACTGGCCTGTAACCTTTCGATTATGATTTTTACAGAGGAAATCTTTTAAACATTGCTACGTTTTGTCATTCTGAAGCAAAACAGTTTATGCATGGCATTTATGTGGGAATTCTGGAAATTAAACGACTTTAAAAAAAAAAAAAAATGTACTCTGCAGTTTGAGACAAACAGCAACAGAGCATTTTTGAATATTAACCCTTATTATTCGGAATACACCAGTGTGTGCAACAAGTGTGACTAAAATAGTCCAAAGGGTAGTGGCAGAATAGCTTGGCGCCTCTAGGCGCCAAGCTATTGTGGCACCACCCTTGAACTAATGTCATTGGTCTATGTCCTAATCTGCAAGTTCTGTAATGTAGCTTGCATATATGGCAGTGTACAAATTTGAAGCTTTTAGCCTCAGTATGATGCAGGTTAAAAAGTGTGGAAAAATATGAAAGACAGAAAAAGACCCAGACGAAGAAACTAACACTTAACTTATTCTACCCCAGACACACCAGAGCAAAATAAAGATCGACCATGATAGTTCAAGGCTGATGCCAGAATAGAGTGGCGCCTATGGCCGCCAAGCTATTCTGGCATCACCCTTGAACTATCGTGGTCGATCTGTGTCCTGCCCTGCAACGCAGTTTTCAGAAGACGACTTCAACATTTGGGGATTCCGGTCTTGGGGTAGAATGAGTTGAAATGACAAAACAGAACACTGACATTAATTAATGAACTGACAACATGGGAAATCAATCACTTGAAACTTCAGCCTTTATTAATCACATCAAAGGTGCATGCATATAAAAACACAGTAATTGTTTGTAGACACTTCAAATCAAACAATCAAGAGCAGTCAAACCTTTTTCTGCCAACTTTGTGATGAGGAAAACTAGTTCTTGCCCAAGTTCGGCACGTAAAGGGTTACCGCGACTTATGTGCCTCTATTCATAAAATGGAGAGAGAAATATAATACTGAGTTCTAGCAAGTGCGACAATAAAGTTTAGCCGAGTTGGTATACCTCGTCCAGTGCCTAGGTTAAATGCACCAGTGGTGCCAATGTTGCCATATTGGCAGCAGACCGGTCGCTCGGACCGGTCTGGTGCACCCGATCGGTTTAGAGCGTGTGCTTTCTGCACCTGTAATGGGCAACCTCGGAGAAAGAATCACGTGAGCTTCGTTTGACTGCTGCAAAATAACATGAATAAAGAATAAACCCTTTCCCATATATGCAATCCAGCAATTATGCATCCATCCTTATGCTAGCACCACGAAACATTACGCGATTTGGCAGATTTTTAAAAATAGCTTTTTTAAACCCTCAATGGAGGTGATTTTTGCGACATCTGCGTCGTTTGCGGCAGAAAGCACCGTCAAAGTTGAAGTTCGAGAAATGAGCGCACTACATGTACAATAGACTTGATTCAGTGGTGTTGGGCATGACTCAAGCCTCCGCCATCTCAACACAAAACTGGCGTGTTCGGGGAGATAAAAGGCTACAAGTTAAAACCGCAAACTAACCCTTTTTTTTTTTTTTTGACTGCGATCACAATCTTCTGCGTGAACGTACAAGACCACACTACAAGTGCACAAGCCAACCTGCGCGCGCAGTTCTGGTGCACATTTCCAGTCCGAGCGACCGGTCTGGTGCGAAAATAGCAACAGTGGCACCTCTGGTGCGTTTAACCTAGGTCTCTTGGCTTGACTTCGCGAACGAAGATTTTATAGGAGTTGCCCACGACGTCTGCAGGCTTGTTCGTGGCTGCGGAGGCCAATCCGAGACAGGCAGGTTCGACCGCAGTGGCTGCAGGGGAAGGTATGGCCAGGGTTCTGAGCTGCGGCATCTCTGTTTTTTCTCCTGAGCCGCTTGTCCTTAAGGCTAGCTCTGTGAGAGTCCTCAAACCTAGGTAGAGGGCGAGGTATACCAACTCAGCTAAGGTTTATGCTTCCTGGGACTTTAGAAACAACAATGCACAGTATGCAAAGTGTACTTTATAGTAACCAAAAAAAAAAAAAAAAAAAACCAGTTACAAAAATTTCCAAAATGATCCAGGCGTACATCCGATAAAAACAAGCTATACACACTGAAAAAATAACACTCTTGTAATAAATGTTTATCATGTTGACAATGGTTTTCTTATCTTATTATTGTCTTTCATCCCGATTGGTTGTACATTGCTGAACGTCCGGACGTGCCAGCACTGATAATGAAGGGGAAAAAAATAAAATAAAATAATGAACAGAATATTGAATGTATGTCGCCATCCAGTCTAATACGCTAAATAAAGTTAAGATCATTTAGCAACACACATCCAAAATCAAGAGAGATACACCACCACCCTCCCCCCCAAAAAAAAAAACAAAAACAAAAAAAAAAAAACAACAACAACAACAACAAACAAACAAAATAATTATTCAGACCCAAAAGGTGACTGCCAATCATGTAAAATGCAAAGAAAAGAAGTGCCCAACGGAGAAAGAAACAAGCTCAGAAAAGACGGTTACAACACAATTCAGTAAGATTTCGGGTAAATCCGCCTTGTCAAAACAGACAAACAAACAGAGAGATCAGTCGCTACTTATCTTTGTTCACAGAAGGAATGTGCTGCACATTCCTTCTGCCAATGAAGATAAGTAGCGGCTAATCTCTCTGTTTGTTTGTCTATTTTGACAAAGGGTATTTACCCGAAATATTAATAAATTGTGTTGTACCCGTCTTTTCTAAAGCGTGTTTCTTTCTCCGTTGGGTACTTCTTTAATGTTACACAGCATACAAAATGATCCAGGTGTACATCAGATAAAAACAGAGCTATACACGCTGAAAACAACCGAATAATAACGTTCTTGTAATAAGTCTTTATGTTGACAATGTTTGTTTCTTTTTCTCTTATTATTGTCTTTCGTCCCCAACCGCCGTTTCATCAGCAGTTCCATTTTCAAAGTTTTACATGTTATATATAGTATACAAAATGATGCAGGCGCACCAACCCCATAGTAGCACCAAACCCATAGTAGTAATAAATCTTTATGTTGACAAGAGATAAGATCGCCAAGGGAGGAAGAAAGGGGGGGTTATGACCCTAGTTAGAAACAACCTGAATGCCAGCGAAACCAGGAGATTCATGGAAGAGGCAGAATACATCCAGGTCAAGGTAACCACCAGTGACAGCACCCTTGACCTTGTCAACTACTACTGCCCTAATGATAAGTTGCTGTCCTTCGACACTATCCAGGTCCCGGACAGTGGATTCCTCATCACTGGTGACTTCAACAGCCAGTCCCAGAGTTGGGGATATGACACACTGGACAAGAGAGGAGAAGACATTAAGGAGTGGCAAGATGAAAACCACCTGATACTTGCCAATGACCCTGAGGACCAACCTACCTTCTACTCTCGCCGCTGGCACACCACCACTACACCGGACCTGGCGCTTTGCACTGAAGATGTTCATAAGTGCCTCAGCAGAACAGTAGGACCACAGCTAGGAGGAAGTGACCACCGCCCTATCCTCCTAACCCTAAAAGGATGCACAGCAGCTAGCTCGCCACACCGGCCAAGATGGAACTACCGAAAGGCAGACTGGCGCTTGTTCAGTATCCGAACAAATGAGCTAATGCAAGACCTCGCTGTGTCTGGAAGGAACATCAACAATGTGGTCAGAGAGTTTAATGACATTATCAGTAAGGCAGCCAAGGAATTCATACCTCGAGGGGTCCGGAAAAACTACACCCCATACTGGACCGCAGATCTTCAGAAAGCACATGACAACCTCACTAGGGCCAGAGAAGACGCTGAAACCAACCCCAGCCAAGAAAACAACATCAAGCTACAACACAGTAAGGCCCAGTATCTGAAGATGAAGTTGGAGTGCACAAGAAGAAGTTGGAGAGAGAAGACTGCAAGACTAAACATGGACAGGGACACCACGAAGTTGTGGAGACTGACCAAGGCGTTGAACGATGAGGGCACCAGGGAACAGAAGATCACCTTGGAAGAAGAAGGGAAAGCACTGACTGGTAGGAAAGCTGCAAACATGTTTGCACAGATCTATGCGAAAGAAAGTGACATCACTGTCCGACGAATGCTTGCGAAAGAAATCAGACAGGAAGAAAGAGAGAGAACAAGAGATGTGAACATCCATGATGCAATGAAGAAGGACATCACCCTTCCAGAACTGAAGATGGCCATCAAACAGCTGAAGAAGAAAAAATCTCCAGGTCCAGACAGCATCTCAAACGAGATGTTACAACACCTTGGCAACACTGCCTTAATGAAGCTACTGGACATCTTTAACCACAGCTGGAGAGGAGGACAGGTACCCCAGTGCTGGAAGAAAGCCAGGATGATCCAATTTTGAAGAAAGGGAAGAATAAGTCCAAAGCCCTGAGTTATCGCCCCATCAGCCTGACATGTTGTGTGTGCAAGACCATGGAGCGCATCATCAACAAGCGCCTGCAGTGGTACCTGGACTCTGAGAGCATTATCGTGCCAGAGCAAGCTGGCTTCAGAAGCTACAAGAGTACAGAAGACCAGACAACACACCTTGCACAGGTCATAGAAGATGCCTTTCAAGATCAGAAGGTGACATTAGCTGCCTTCATTGACCTACAGAAGGCTTTCGACAAGGTGTGGAAGGATGGTCTCCTTGTGAAACTCCTTCGCAGTGGCATCCAAGGGAATATGTACCGGTGGACCAAGTCATACCTGCACAATCGCAGAGCCCGTGTGACAGTGGATGGGTACTGTGGCCAAAAAGTGCTGTTGCGTCAGGGGGTGCCACAGGGGGGAGTCCTGTCACCGACACTGTTCATACTTTTCATCAAAGACCTTGTGCCAGAGCTACCAAAAGGAGTACACGCAGCCCTGTACGCAGATGACCTGGTACTCTGGTGCACAGAAGAGTATGCAACAACTGCTACATACAGGATGCAGCTAGCCCTGGACAGGCTGACAGACTGGACCAACAACTGGTGTGTGACCATCAACACAGAAAAATCATCAGCCACACTCTTCTCTCTCTCCAACAAGGCAAAGGCTGGCAACCTAACACTGGGCAACACCCCGCTGCGGTATGAAGACCAACAGACATACCTGGGAGTCACCCTTGACAAGAGGCTGACGTGGAAGCCGCACATTTGGAATGCAGAAGCGAAAGCTAGAAGAAAGCTGAACATCATGAGAAAACTGGCTGGAACACAATGGGGAGCCAATGAAAAGATCCCCAAAAATGTATATCAAGGCACAGTGAGACCACACCTTGAGTACGGATCTAATGCATGGTTGACGGCAGCCCAGTCACACCAGCAGACCATTGACAGAGTTCAGAACCAGGTACTGCGTATCATCACCGGCGCAATGAGATCCACACCAATTGAAAAGATAGAAGAGACAACAGGCATCCCACCCCTGCGCATGAGAAGAGATTGCAAAGCCTTGATACAGTCCACAAAGGTCAAGTCTTCCAAAGACCATCCTATGAACGCTAGGATGAAACAACCAACCTCAGGGAGACTGAAAAGATCAAGCTTTGTGAAGGAGACGAGAGCACTGCAGAGAAAACACCAGGCAAAGCTGCCTGCGCAGGTAGAGGCTCTGAATCCTGCTAGCGACCTTCCACCTTGGGAAAGTAAGCCAGAAAACATCACCATCTCTTCCACGGTACCCTACATCACCACCAGAGATGAGCACAGCACTGTGAGCAAGAAAGCCCTGACACTGGCCATGCTCGAAGAAAAGTATCCCCAGGAAGCATGGATACGGGCATACACCGATGGATCAGCCACAGATGCAGTTCAGGATGGAGGGGCTGGGGTGTACATTCAGTACCCAAACGGAAAATGGCAGGCAGAGGCAGTACCAACAGGCCTTCACTGCACAAATTACAGAGCTGAGGTGGAAGCCCTAGTCCGCGCAGCTAACACCCTTAGTGGCACTGCAGACCCTGATGCCCAGATTGTCTTCCTTACTGATGCCATGTCTGTCCTTGAGGCAGCAACAGCAAGCAAACTGCCACGCCTACAAGAGGCACTGCAAAACATCAAGTGCACCAGACTGGTGCTGCAGTGGATCCCTTCACACTGTGGCATCTACGGCAATGAAGAAGCTGACAGAATGGCAAAAGTGGGCGCAGAGAAAGAACAAGATGAAAATGGAGTCAGCTTCACAGAGATGAAGACCATCATTAAGTCTGTGTACAGACCACCACAACGGCCCCTAGACAGTTACCATCAGCTGTCCAGACAAGAGCAGGTGACCATCTTTCGTCTGAGGACCGGGCACAACCGACTCAATTTCCACCTGCACAGACGCTTCCACCTCGTGCCATCTCCCCTGTGCCCTTGTGGAGAAGCAGAGCAGACCGCAGAACACATCCTCCAGGACTGTGGGAACCACCAGCCGCTGAGGGAGGAGATATGGCCGAAGCCCGATACTGTACAAGAGAAACTGTACGGGCCTGTGGAGGCGCTACAGAAGACCACAGATTTCATTTTGAGAGCCAAACTCCAAGTGTGACGGCATTCGAGAAGAAGAATAAGAAGATGTTGACAATGGTTTTCTTACTCCTTATTATTGTCTCTCGTCCCCAACCGCCGTTCCATCAGCAGTTCCATTTTCAAAGTTTTACATGTTATATACAGTATACAAAATGATGCAGGCGCACCAACCCCATAGTAGCACTCTCGTAATAAATCTTTATGTTGACAATGGTTTTCTTGCCCCTTATTATTGTCTCTCGTCCCCAAGCGTCGTTCCATTTGCAGTTCCATTGACAAAAACAAGCTAGACATGCTGAAACCAACCCAATAATAATGAACACTCAGATTGTAATAAATCTGTATGAAAACGAAAATGACGCGAGTGTCGGAGAATCTCAAGTCATTTCTTTTGTAACTTTTTCAGTCTGTTGCGGATGTAATCCTTAATGTTTGTCCAGCGCCTATGTCTAAGTGCAGCCTCTTCTGCAATTGCCTGCTGTATCTCGGCTTTTCCAGGAAGTTTGTTCACGACGAGGTGTGACTTGAAACGAGTTACAACAGCTTTCTCTTCAGCTTTCCCCCATGGTTTCCTTGTAAATCTAGCTTTCTTTCGAACAGGAGCCGACGCAGAACTGTCATCATCAAAACTATCTAGTTTGTCATCAGGCTCTGGACGTCTTTTCTCGGTCATGCTCATTGATTCCTGTGTTGTTGACTTGCTATTTGCTTCATTCACAGGTGCTGTTTCCCCAGAGACCTCTCTGCGAGTTTCTGATGTGTTTTCATTGTCAAAGTCAATCTCTTCATCATCGCCCAGTTCAGCTCTAATGCAACTCTCAAAATCTGTCACCCCATTGTTAACTGACAGAAGAATCTTTGCCACTTTTGCCTTTTGAAGGACGTCTTGAGGTTGGCGGTAGATATGGCGATGTATCCGAATATCATGACCAAGGAAATCTGCCAGCTGATCCTGGTCTAACTCCGAGATGGCCATTGACTGAGCCAAAGTTGCAACCTGTTTCCGCAACTGAGTAAATGTGAACATGGCTGGGTATGACACCCCTGCTTCTAGGGCATGGGCCTTCAGAACATCATGGCCTCTGTAAGGCCTCTGACCAGAAGGTGTGGCAAAGATATACTGGGAACCAGCGAGAGCTGGCACTGATTGCCTCATTTGAAGGATTCTGTCCACAGTTGTCATCATCTTCTTCGTCAGCAAAACGGGAACACTCCTATTAAACTTGCCTCTGATTTCCACTCGCTGAAAATGATTCACCATTTTCTTCTCAACCTCTGTGAGACCTTTCAAGATATCTTGATTGGTGATCGATCCAATCTTAGCATTCTGGAAGTCTGACACCTTCATTCTCTGAACTTCTCCCCCTCGTTTTCGGTTGAAAAGTGATACAGCACAAAGAGTTGCTTTAACCACTGTCGGATAATCTTCCGAAACCATCCTTGTCTCAAGAAGCTGTTGGACCTTCCTCACATCTTCACATGATGGGATCAGCTTGGGTTTGTTCATGGTCATTTTCCCGACCGACTGGGCTGCTGTAGCGGACACACAATCATACCAGTCCCCGTTGAAGACAGAGTCAAACCGCTGCGCCTCAGAGAGCTCCTGTCGCCACCTGTCGTCTGAACCCTGTCCAAGCTGTTTGGATGCCTGTGACTGTTTGATCTGTGAACACTTTTTCAAAGCATGGCCTATGCGCATTGCGAGATTGCCTTTTTTGAACTGATGTGTGTCCTCATCAAAATCTGCTAGCTCTTTTACAGCCAGGACAACATGATCAAAGCTAGCTGAATTGATCACAGCATTTAAACTTGCGATTTTCATTTCTGACCTCACTCTGATAATCTTCAACAGTCTCCCTAACTCCCGCATCCTGGAGCTGATTTGTCCAGCCGTGTGTTCTTCAATGTCCCTGCGGTCAAATAATCTCTTTCCATACTCAAGAAGCAAGGGGTCAGTTCTGATGAGACGGCTTATCTCATCATCTCTCTGGGTAGCCAAGACCTTGTGGTAGAAGGAAAATTCAACGTCTAAGGGTATTGGAAGCATGAGCCGACCACGGCGAGCGGCGTCCCCTCGCCGAGTGATCTGAAACCCTCCTGGCTTCTGACAGCAACGTTTTGAGTGTACAGAGATCAGCTTTTTTTGATAGAGCCCTTTGCAATGGCTACAGGCGAGAAGGTCGTCTACCTTACTAGTTTTGGTGCGATACTTAGGAATCAAACATCCGGATTTGTTTTCAAGAACAGCAACGTTATGCATGTAATCACCCTCATCTTGTAGTCTGATCCATGCTCGACGTCTCTGCTTGGTCCCTTTTTTCATCGACAAAATTTTAGCAACGTCAGCCTCATCTGCATGGACATCTTGTAAGTGCGTGCTCATTTTCAAGACAAGCTTGCCACACAATTTGCATGCATGTTTCTTGTCCCATTTGTACTTTCCTTTCCCTCTCTGCGACACGTGCACACCCGTTTCTTCTGTAAGTGCTCTTTCCCCACTCTTTCCAGCATCATGTTCCTCCTGCCTATCCACATTCTCATTGCCACCCCCTAACGCACACTGCACCTTGCTGGTACTAGCGTCACCAACACCTGGCCACCCCAAACCTGCCACTTTGATGAAATCTAACATAGTCGATACAATACTGTCTATGTCCGAGATCCCAGCAATTGATGCTGACACACCCTCTGAATCCGGTGAGCTCGAGCCAGGAACAAACTCCTCGTCATCACTGCCCTCGTATTGCGATGCGCTGGCACTGCTCTCAGTCTCGGGTCCATCCCAGGCGCCATTTGCCAACTGGAGAAAGAAAGAAAGAAAGATTAAAACCAAAGCTGCCTTAGAAACAGAAACAGCCCAATTTTGGTTTAAAGGGGCCTTGCACAAGAATAAAAAGAGTAATCCCGTGTATGACCGATTTACATATGTGTGACCTCGGTGACGAGGGCTGGCTTCTGCAGCAGTCAAAATCCACGTTTTCTGAAAATGCAAGCAGTTTTCACACATTTGTCAACCCTGCGTGACCCTTTGAGAGAGGTCACTCAAATTGGCATGTTTAAAAAGGTCTTGCCACAAAGTATCCTTGGGCCAAGCTTGAAGAATGTGGCTTGAATAGTCTCCGAGAAAATGCCACCGTTAACTCATTCTACCCCCAGACACACCACAGCAGGATAACAGGGGTGGGATTCTAGTAAGAAAGAAAATGCGGAAAATCAAACGACATTGGTGGGGGGTGGGTGGGTGGGTGGGGGTGGGGGGGGGGTGGGGGTGGGGGGTGGGGGGGTGGTTTCATGTCCTTCATTTTCAGCGGCCGAAAAATCAAACGACAGGGGGGGGGGGGGGGGGGGGGGGGATAGGCACGCGTGTCCACCGTTCGCCAAAGTATCCAAAAACCGACAGGGGGAGCGAGACCAAACACACCCGAAAATGGACTTTGTTATGACACTCCTGATCTGCAGTATAAAAATGGAATGTGCGTACCAGTTTATGTTCAGATGCACACTAAACGGCACTCTGTCTTGGACAATATCCTTTTTCACCGCCATTTTCCACTGCGACCTAAAGCTACCGGAAGTGTCGGGCGATAGTGAACCAAACTACATACAAATCCAACCCATTTGAGATTTTTTTTGCCATTTAAGAAGATTTTTTTCTTTTTTTTCTCGTCTTTTTTGTTGTTATTAGACGCGGAAAATAAATATGCTTCAGCGGAATTGTGAAAGAATTTCCACGGAAATCCGCGGAAACGCGGAAGAATCCCACCCTGGGATAAGGATCGACCATGATAGTTCAAAGGTGATGCCAGAACAGCTTGGCGCCTACGGGCGCCAAGCTATTCTGGCATCACCCTTGAACTATCATGGTCGATCTGTGTCCTGCGCTGCAATGCGGTCTTGAGAGGACAGGGGCAAAATTTAAGGATTTTGGTGTTGGGGTAGAATGAGTTAAAGTTTACCATGGACGACGGACGGACGACCAGTGGCCCAGAACATAAACTCACTTTTGCTTCGCACGCACGCCAGCCAATAAAATGAAGATGATCATAGAATCACTTTACTTACCAGTTTGTAATTGGGAGCATTCCGCTGCCGTCCATGCACCCTCCTACCAGACGCACCCTCTGTGGCAGAGGCTGGGGGGCCATGATTCTGCAGCATAGATCCCGATGGGTTTGGACATCCTGCTGCCATCCGGCGCTGGGTGTGTGCCAGAAAGTCCTGAGCCGGTGTGACCAAAATGGTGTTGCTGAGAACATGTCCAATACAACCATGTAAACCAACTGACATTTTGAATCAGATTGATTGTACATTGCTTAACGTCCCGACAGCCACTAGGCTTTCTCAGGACGTGCCTGCACTGCTTGTGAAAAAAAACCCACCTAAACAGAACATTGCCATGTATGTCGCCTGCCGGTCAAATACGTTAACTCATTCTACCCCAACACCAAAATCCTTAAATTTTGCCCCTGTCCTCTCAAGACTGCATTGCAGTGCAGGGCACAGATCGACCATGATAGTTCAAGGGAGATGCCAGAATAGCTTGGCGCCCGTAGGCGCCAAGCTATTCTGGCATCACCCTTGAACTATCATGGTGGATCCTTATCCTGCCGTGGTGTGTCTGGGGTAGAATGAGTTAAATAAACCTAACACATGGGGCCAAGACATAAAGCTAAGACCATTTAGCAACACACATCCAATATCAAGAGCTACAGGCAGTGCAGACAGTAGGGAGAGTTTTAAAAAGGCAAATTTATACAGGTGAATGGACAAAGGGTAGACAGAAACACATGCATGCCCCAGAATTGAGAGAAAAACCCACCCTGTGGGGCTGACCAGGGTGACCCTGAGAACTAAAAACTGGCAATACAGTAAAAAGCGATACTTCAGTTGCACATTCCTAAACGAGACCTGTTTGTGGACGTTCGTTCTTCGAATCGCGAGGCAGTTTTGCGAACGAGGATTGAAATCTGGCGCCATTTTTGTTTTTAAAAAAAAAAAAGTCAACTGATAGTTACTGTGCATGCATGTGGCAAGTTAACACGTCAGAAAAAAAAAGAAAGAAGAAACAAAATCGCGTGGCAGATTGACCTTGTAATGGGGTTATTGAACGAATTCCTTTCATTGAAGAAGAAAGCTTTTGTTAAAATCGTGGGGTTCTATTATCATTTACTACAAGACTCAACGGTCAGGCCCGGCCGGTGCGGCCGAAGACACGTTTGAAAGCAGACGCCTTATTTTTCTGGGCCAAACGGGTACGGGGATTGGAGGCATCTCTCAGTTAAATAACTGCACTGAACAAGTACATTTGGGCGTGCTCTTAACTAAGAAATATTGCATAAAATACCTCTGCAAATGCGAGAGAATGACCGGTGCGTCCGTTGGAGACGAAAGACGTTTAAGCAAGGGAAGGAACTCCGTTCATCGGTGTTGGACCAATCAAATTGATCTGAAAACACTCCGGCCGCTTCCGTGTCCACACACAGGCCCAGGGCATCCCTGAAACACAACGATGAAGTAAATCTGTTAAAATGGGCACATCGTATTTTGATATTTTTTTCTGAATTTTGAATGAAAGATAATACAGAAACAACCCTCAGAAAAAATGGGTGTCTGATCTGGCCACCCAAAATTTTACACAGACCCAGATTGCATAAGGATGGTAAAGAAAGTAACCCAGTTCAGTCATTTGGTGTACGCACACACACACACACACACACACACACACACACACACACACACACACACACACACACACACACACACACACACACACACACACACAGACACACACACACACACACACACACACACACACACACACACACACACACACCGCACTAAACACACGCACGCATGTACACAGATGACGAAAATCTAGCACATGTGCTACGTATCATTCTGTAATTATTCTTTTTCAAACAAATACTCGGACATTTCTGCCAATCACGACTGAAAAATTGTCGATCTCTTTCCTGTTTCTCAAATGTTAACTTAACCCATTTAGCACCGAAGCACCTCAGCAGGTGATGGATCGACCATGATAATTCAAGAGTAGTGCCAGATTAGCTTGGCGCCATCAGGCGCGAAACAAATCTAGCACGGCCCTTGAATTATCACGGTCGATCCATGTCCAGGATCTGATACATTGTCTTTAGGTGACAGCTTCAAAATTTGGAAAATGGGGCCGTGTGGCTGAGAGGGTTAATGAGATACTTCCTGATTTTTAACATTAATACCCCAATTTGCATTCTTTGTTGATCTTTTTCAACACTGATTCCATAAACATAAAGTTAAACTACAAAATACAAAATTCGAAGACTATTGAAAAGTTTTTACTGTATTAGTTGCTGATTAAACTTAATGGAGCATGTTGCTCTGTCTTTTTAAAAGTCTAAATACTATTTTACAGTCATATCGATATAAAAAGCGTGATCCTCATGGGACCGTTGATTCACTTCTGCGTTCTGCTTTTAAAGCTATTGAATAAATTGTATTTTTGCAAGCGAAATTGTGCATCAGTCCATCAGTATCTTACTACATGTTTGTGTACGTACAAGCTTGAAACTTAGGGAAGTGCTTTGTTCAAGGGATGTCTAGGAGAAACTCCGAGCATATTAGAATTTTGTGTCTCATTAAAGGGTTAATAGATCGTTTATAGAAAGTCGCATAGAGTCCGTAATTTTGGTCATATCCACTTAATATTTTGGATATAGCTAGAGTGGAGAAAGTGATTGGATGGGTTTATAGCCAGCTTTGTGTCTTTTAAACGTTTTCAGTAAAAAAGAATTCGAAAAAATTGTCTGCATCTCTAATAACGATCTGCACATTCGTTTTCTCTCTAAACAAGGGTGTGGTTATGTATACAATCTGGAATAAGATTCACCCAGAATATCTTTGTAAGATCTTTACCAATGCAAGTTCAGGTTATTCTATTTCAAGACGAAACTTTATTACACCGCGCCCCAGGATAGATCTATTTAAAACCAGTGTATCTTTCTCAGGCGCATCTGTCTCGAACAAACTGCCTTCATGTATAACACACGCTAGCTCCCTCTCCTCTTTCAAGGCATACCTCCTCAAGTACTTGTTGTCCGCTGATACATAATCTACCATAATCTATATAATCCGTGGCCCGTGGCGCAGTGGTTAAGGCGCCTGCCACCAATGCTAAGGGTCCGAGGTTCGATTACGGGTTCCGGTGTCGGATTTTTCTCCTCTAGTAAGTGTCACCGTTAATTTGGGCGGACCGTCGGGGGTTCTTTCTCCGGGTACTCCGGCTCTTCCTCCCCCTCCACTTTGGTATCAGCTTCAGCCAACTTAATAAAATTTAAAATACAAACGATTTTGAATTTCCAAAAACTTCAGTAGCTCGCTTGAGCTTGCCCTTAGCACCACGTGAATGTTCTGTGTTTATGTACAGTGTGTGAGTGAATGCGCGTGATTCACGTGAGCGTGCTTGTTGGGTTCAGTTCGCGGCGGCGCTTTGAGCCGATTTTCAATTGGGATAAAGCGCCTATTTAATGCGCTTATTATTATTATAATCTACCACAAGAATCCGTATGGAATATGCGCTTATCGTAATCAGTGCATGCTGCCGTATGTTTTGTCCAAACTAATAATAATCGCCTAATTACATAATTCATGTTTCTATTATAATCTAAATAATTTTTGCTGTCTTAAGTGAATTTTCACTATGATTCGACTGATTTGCTTAGTATATAGGTTATTATTACGCGTGTCTGTGTGTGCGTGCGTGCACGCGCGCGTTTGTATGTTTGCGCGCGTTGCGTGTATATATATATATATATATATATATATATATATATATATTATATATATATATATATATATATATATATATATATATATATATATATATATATATATATATATATATATATATATATATATATATATTAGGAGACATTAGACATAAAGAGACATTAAATAAAATTCATTCATTCATTCGGTCATACATTTTAATATATATATATATATATATGTATGACCGAATGAATGAATAAATTTTATTTAATGTCTATTTATGTTTAATGTCTCCTAATCTTTTCTTTTGTGTAATTTGGTACTATTACAATTATTACCCTGTGTTTGTAGAGTAGCAACGACAAGTATGAAAAATGGCACATGTGGGAATTACTTCGTCTGTTGAGAAATAAAGCTTCATTTCATTTCATTTCTCTCTCTCTCTTACGCACACACACACACACACACACACACACACACACACACACACACACACACACACACACACACACACACACACACACACACACACACACACACACACACACACACACACGCACGCACGCACGCACACACACACACACACACACACACACACACACACACACACACACACACACACACACACACACGCGTACACATTGCCAATCATCCAGCGGATGATTTTATTGTGGTTTGTACTGCACTATAGTTATTTTGGAATACTCGAGCATTCTTTTGGCCACACCTTAATTAACCCCATCGCTGGCAGCGGGCGCGAAATCCGCGTCCGAAATCACTGCACACTGACCGATATTCGCGTGAAGAACACAATGTAACGGGCACCAAAAACACGCATCAGGACCACAGGACTAACAAGAGGCATCACTCCTCATGAGCCCCCGCGACTGCGGGGGCTCATGAGGAGTGATGCCTCTTGCAGGTGGATATCCTTCAACTTTCCCCGCCAGTTAAGGGGTTAATGTGTATCGATGTCTTTCTTCTTTCTCAAATCTAGACGTCAGCACGCAGATACTTCCATTTTTCCGTATCAATACACTCTTGGCGAACGTTTTTCAGCACTAACTACATTACAAAATAAAAACTACATTTGTTTGAAACCGTTATTACTGTATTGACTGGTGATTAGTTTAAAGGGAGCGTGTTGTTTTCAGAAGTCTGCTTATCTACTTTAACAAGATATCAATAGAAATCTTTGCTGACGTTTTTAAGCAATAATTACTTTGAAAATAAAACTACAAAATGCGAAATTCAGGGACAATTGTTTGTTATTACTGTATCAATTGGCTGCTGATTATTTTTAAAGGGAGCGTGTTGTTTTCAGAAGTCTGCTTATCTACTTTATTAAGATATCAATAGAAATCTTTGCTGACGTTATTAAACAATAATTACTTTCAAAATAAAACTACAAAATGCAAAATTCAGGGACAATTGTTTGTTATTACTGTATCAATTGGCTGCTGATTATTTTTAAAGGAGCATGTTGTATTTAGAAGTCGACTTATCCACTTTATTATGATATCGATTTTGCCAATGTTAGTTCGCCCCTACGTGTTCTACCCGTGCGGCAGTGGACTAAAATTTTGTGTTAACCCCTTCACTGCAGAGAAAGTGAACACGTTCCAACTGCAACAGACATAGGTCCTCATGAGCCCCCGCAGTTGCGTTGGCTTATGAGGATCTATGCCTTTTGATGAAACCATTTTGTATCCATGTTCCTTCGACGCCTGAAGATCGTTGACGTTTGCGGGCACTGCATATGAAGCGGTTACTCTTTTTAAATACTGTTTTGCTGTTGATGTTGTAAATGAGAAGTATACCAATAGACATGTCCTATGTGTTGCTTATTTTATTAACAGTGACTATGATAAAGCAACATACCCCTTTAAAATCTTTATCAGAATTCTAAGAATTGAAAGGTAAATGAGCACACACCTGCTAATTATTTTGATTTTTAAAAAAAAGATATATATTGAATTTAAAAAGTTATGTTTCTCAACTATAAAATGCAGGCATTGAATGAATAAATTTATTTGCTAACTGAAAACGCTCACTATTTTTATCAGGTCGGCCATGGTTGGAGTGTATTTGAATTTGCAAGTGTATTACATAACTCAGATTACAGCAATAATGAGTTAACAGAGCAAAGCAGAAATAATAAAATAGTGAAAGTAAGATTATCAAAGGCAGTGCGTGCCTTTCCCCTAACAAAGTTCAAAGCGTGTTTCTTATTTGACTGGTTATTGTGAGCGTTTAACAAATTTCCGATATAACAACACGAAAACTCGGGTCCCCTGGGGATCTGTTATAGCCGAAGTTTACTGTATAGCACCGTTGTGTTGTCATTGTCTTTTTAAAGCGTGTTTCCTTCTCCTCGGGATGTTGTCTATTAGTAAGCTGTTCTGGTCTTGATGGCATGCCAAGCTGAACGCTGATCTCCAGAGGCAACGAACCTATTGATCAGACCTAATAGGCCGGTTGCGAGTTCCCGAGCAGCGAGAGAATGCTCGCTAGATTACGCGACTTCGAGCCAAGACTAGAATTGGCGAGCCCCGAAATGTGGGGAATCACACACAACATCCGTCAAAATTTAAGCTCAAATTGACAAAGAACTGTGGTAGATTGCTTTCTGATCATGCAGTTGTCACAGCACAACCTTTCTTCCGTTTTTGTGGAAATGATGCTGGCAAAACGATCTCGCAACATTCATAAAAGTGCATAAAATTATGGCGATGATGCCAGTCGGAGTGGATTCGGAAAATGGTCTGCCATGTCGTTTCAATAGCTAGTATAATTACTCAACTTATAATACCAACAATGCATACATTTTATTTATGTAAACTCTGCTAATATTGGGCGATATCACGATAATAATTATTTTTTTGTTTCTGTAAAGTTTTCCTGTTCGAACTGCCGATCATGCATAATGACGCGATGTCTTGCCCACAGCCCACTGCGCTTTCTCGCCTCTCGTGTTAAAGCTTTGGGGAACCCGCGACCTCGGTATTAGGCACTATCTGTAAGCGTGCAAGGTCGAACAATCTCCCGAGACATGTAAGTAGGGCTTGGCAGACACCAGAGGTAGCTGTGAAAGGGTCAAGTCTGATATACCATTCAAGGCGCCCCGCATCAATAGCTGCGAGAGTGTCGTTTAGCTTTGCCGGTGGCAACGCTATACGCAAAATTCACATAGGCGGGGCCGCGAGGGCTATTCAATGGTATGGGCTTGGTCTACGAGCCACATGAGCCACCGCAACTGTGGGGGTTCATGAAGGTTTTTGCCTTTTGTACACATGTATATGGGTGGTGTTTGCATTTTCCTGGCAAATGAAGGCCTAAGGCGTGTCGGTAGCGGTTTTTGTCGGGATGTTTCCTACAGGAATCCTCGCGACTAAAACCGCTACCGACACGGAAAGGGTGGATTTTGGCATTCAAACAACTGCAAAAATCTTAAACTCAACGACATTTAACTATACATGTATACAGCCTGCCTGCTTACGTGGCGGAGAATCAAGGGTTTCTAATGGAGGTCACAACAACAGCAGTGAAAACTGAACGCAGCCTTCCTACGTACGTGGCGGAGACACAAGGGTTTCTCACAGATAACACTACAGTGGAAGGGAAGACCGAAGCCAACCTAACGCCATATGCGGCAGAATTTTGGGTTTTTTTTCACAAAGGACGATTATCTCCATGTTTCATACGCTCTCCATGTGGCGCTCGTGCCTATCCTGCTCCTGGGAATCATCACCAATATGCTCGCCATACTTGTCTATCTGCGCATGTCCAGTAGCGTCACCTCGACCTACTTTTGTCTGGCTTCCGGTCTGGACACTATGTTCTTGGTAACTGTGATTCCTAACGTCGTCACCTATTTAGTATTAGGTGAGGAGGCAACTCAAAACGTGTTTTACACCTATTACTTTACGAATGTGAGTATTTACGTCACATCTGCCTTACGCAAAATCATCACGTGCGTCACCATGGTGATGAGCCTAGACAGGTACCTCGTCGTCGCCTTTCCCGTCAGGTAAGATTTTTTTATTTTTTTATTTTTTATTTTATTTTATTTTATTAATTTTTATTTTTTATTTATTCATTTAGTTTAATTTATATATATATATATATATATATATATATATATATATATATATATATATATATATATATATATATATATATATATATATATATATATTGTGGTGCAATTATTCTTTACTTTTAACAAAGGCGTCGCCCAAAGCCAAAAAATGCACTCAATCAGAATAGCTCAAGGGACTTAATTTTTCATTAAATTCTGAGAATGCTCTTGCTACGCTAATGCCATGGAATTCCAGGCTAGTAAGCTTACATTGTGTCATCAGGACATCAGCTGTCCTTTTTGTGACTGCATCGCCTACTAGTTCTAGAAAGGAGAGGGTTAATGGGTTAAAAGTAAAGAATAATTGCACCACAAAATTGCCTAGGTGTTGCCTTTTCAAAATTAGTCTGTCTTCTTCCACTGCAACACCTCATAAAGTTTTGGGGATGCAATGCACGTTGTACTGGCGGTGCTACCAGTCAAATTCTGGAGGCAGCTTCTCGTACATGCGTTGTGTTTGCAATTTCAGGTTACGCCGTATGCCTACCTGACGAGCCCCACCTTGGGGCGAAACCGGTTGTAGGCAGCAAAAACTTAAATCTATCCAGCAGGTCCAAGATCTGTTTGGGAATATTCATGCACTAGCCTCCCCTCTCGGGGGGAGGACTGGATATTCTCCAGCGGGTTGCTGGGCGCCTGGGGGTAGTCCCTACTACTTTATGTAGTAGGTGTTCAGTGGAAGGCTTAAAATGATAGGTCTGTCATTCCTTCTCTCCCACTAACCCTCTCCTTTCTAGAACTAGTAGGCGATGCAGTCACAAAAAGGACAGCTGATGTCCTGATGACACAATGCAAGCATACCAGCCTGGAATTCCATGGCATTAGCGTAGCAAGAGCATTCTCAGAATGTAATAAAAAATTACGTCCCTTGAGCTATTCTGATTGAGTGCATTTTTTGGCTTTGGGCGACGCCTTTGTTAAAAGTAAAGTATATATATATATATATATATATATATATATATATATATATATATATATATATATATATATATATATATATATATATATATATATATATATGTATATGTAGTATTATATATATATATATATAATATATATATATATGTATATGTATTATATATATATATATATATATATATATATATATATATATATATATATATATATATATATATATATATTTTTTTTTTTTTTTTTTGGGGGGGGGAGGGATGGGTAGAGGGGGGGGGGGGTAGAGAGAGAGAGAGGGGGGGGGGGGAGGGCAAATCAGTCATTGTGTCATCTTTGTGTAAACAACTGTTGTGGCACACTAAACTAACCCATAGCGCACTGAACACACGGACTTACATTCAATTTTTGTTTTGAAGGACACACGTAACCCTTTGGCGGATTTTGTCGAGATGATTAATGTAAAAATCACCGAAAAAACAAACAAAACAAAACCGCTACAAAGGCCAAGGGCTTTCGATAGCAGAACATCTTCGGGCCCACGACGGCCGCATTTGGCCCGAGGTCCTGTGCTGACTAGCGCAAAACTAGGAGTAGGTCAGAAAAAGCATGAAGTCGTCACATTCACGGATTAATTAGTCCTCCAGTCCGCTTTGCGTAAAGATACATTCTCATGGGGCTAGGCAGGAGTTCACGAGGACATATGCCTCATGGGGCTAGGCAGGAGTTCACGAGGACATATGCCTCATGGGGCTAGGCAGGAGTTCACGAGGACATATGCCTCATGGGGCTAGGCAGGAGTTCACGAGGACATATGCCTCATGGGGCTAGGCAGGAGTTCACGAGGACATATGCCTCATGGGGCTAGGCAGGAGTTCACGAGGACATATGCCTCATGGGGCTAGGCAGGAGTTCATGAGGACATATGCCTCATGCTCCTAAGGGGCTGTAGAAATTTGACTGTAGCTTCATACGATTTTAGGCAGAATGCTATTTTTTTCTTTGTATTTGTTGTCATCTTGTCTGCTGTGTGTCAGAATCCGCGCGCTGCAGCACCACCGGCGTCCCCGCCTGTACACGCTGCTTGTGGCGGTCATCGTCTTCACGCTAGACGTCAACGTGGCTTTCAAGAACAAGGTCGTCGTGACCTCCACACTGGATGCTGCCGGAAACCAGGTCAGTTGTCCGTGTGTCTCAGACCTCGCGCTAGGGTTTTTGACAGCCGGACCTCGTTATTCCCATTCGCGTTATTGAAATGCTGAATGTATATAGATATAAATTATGCGGAAAAAACAAACAAACTCTGGCCGATGTCAGCCTTAGCTGGCCTGTCCGGAGCACTGGGCATCCCCATGGGGCCAGACTCCCCAGTAAGCAAAGGTCATCAAGCCCAAGACGGCCGCAGTGGGCCCGCGCACAGCTGTGCGCGGGCCGGCCACTGCGGCCGTCGTGGGCCCGAAGACGTGTCGCTACTGGGGAAGCCTAACAGTGCGAGTCGTTATATCATCATATATGACGATTTAGCGGAGTGCGTACAACTGAGGCTGACCTGTATTGTGTGTGTTATTAACCCTCTGGCGGTCGGTAGCGGTTTATGTCGCGATGACTCCTGCAGGAATCAAGGCGACAACACCCGCTACAGACAGTTAATGTAAAAGTCATGTACTCCATGGCGGGCGATGATTGCTAACATTTGCCGATGCACGAGATTCTTCATGCTGTCTGGCCTCAAATGAGACTTTTCAACTCTACCCTTCTTTTCACAATCCATGAGAGTAAGCACACGTGACAGAGGGTTTGTTACAGGCCCGAGTACGCGTAGGTGGAACTCTTCTACGTAACGAGAAGAAGACATACTTTCATTTTACGACAATCACGCTTTACAGCAGTAGTGTAAGAACATCCAGTTTACAAAGGCGTTATTGCGAACTGCTAACCCTGTATTGCCTGGAGCAGGTCGCTTCAGATTCGATTCTTTTTTTCTGCAGGTTAACACAATCCAGGTTCTGCCGACAGCCGCCCGCCTGCAGAACACGCAACTGTTTATTGACCTTGCTCTGACCTCTAGCATCCTCTTCCAGTACACACCGCTGTGTCTCCTTGCTGTCTTCAACGGTCTATTAGTTATCTCTCTTGCCAGGCACTCTCGTGACATGAAAAGACGATTTGGTGGAACGGAAAGTGGAAATAACACACACAAATTGTCTGTTATTTCCACTTTATGTTCCAACAAATCTAAGACGTCCTCGGCAACTTGCCTTCAAGAGGGAGACCTCAACAGTGATGCACTACCGGCTGAGAACCCAAGCAAGTCCACAACCGGAAGGAACAGCCGCATGGCAGTGGAAAGTTCCACCAGCGACACGAAGTCCGTGACCAGAACCGTTCTGACCTACTCCATCTTGTTCACGCTGTTGGCGTTACCGTACGCGCTTTTCCCGCTGGTTCAGAAGCTTGTTCCCGGATTGCGTACCTTCCAGCCCCTGCAGTATCTGGCCATGACCCTTACCAGGGTTTTCATTTTGCTTGACACGGTCAGTTCGGGCATGAATTTCTTCGTCTATCTCACCACGGGGTCGGCATTTCGGGCGGGCCTGTGTAAGCTGTTGAACACCAGAAGAAGGGAGAAGCGTGCAGTAGGTTACAGACAGGAGTCTCAGTCTGCCACATTTACTGACGATACATTAGCCTTGCCGTAAGCGGATGACACACTCAAAGGTGCCTGTTAGGCAATATTAACCCTTTAGCTGTCGGTAGCGAAGGAATCAT
Organism: Semisulcospira habei; assembly: GCA_036245525.1. Classification (NCBI taxonomy): domain Eukaryota; kingdom Metazoa; phylum Mollusca; class Gastropoda; family Semisulcospiridae; genus Semisulcospira; species Semisulcospira habei. The sequence continues at coordinate 8,816,483 of BTPG01000005.1, forward strand.
CGCGACAAAAGTCGCTACCGACAGCCAAATTGGTGACGAGTTTTTTTTTTTTTTTTAAGTTAACCCTCGCAAGCCATGTACAAACTCAATTTCGTTGAGCTTGTGAGGGCTCACTGGAGGATGCCGCAATGGCTTATACGTGCCAGCAGAGGAATAGGTTTAGGTCAGCACGTCTTAGTGTACTGCTGTACTGATTTTCGATACTTCACAGGCGAGAGCCTGCTAACTTTTAGACACGGTAAGCTTATGCACTTTTGTGACATTTCGTTCATGTGACATTTCGTTCAACAAACCCTCTGACACTACTCACTGCACGTCAGCGCTCAATGACGTCAAAGTCACAGATTGAACAGTGTAAGGGAAACAACCTAACAGGACCGAATTCTGTCTGGTCTGAGCTGCGAACTCGATTATCTCGCTTTGTTCAGCTAGCTTAGTGGAGTAATAATTATCCTAGAGCACACACACACACACACACACACACACACACACACACACACACACACACACACACACACACACACACACACACACAGGTGCTCACGATCGACGTCACACAGTAGAAGAGCGGCTCCGTACATTTTTAGCATTTTGCAACATAATTACTTAATTAGTGACTTTAGAACAACGACAGGGTGATTCAGCTCATCATGCCGATCAGTTCGGTAGCTTTTCGTGCCATTTGCGGTACCTTTTACTGGACTTTTCAAAACTTCATGGCACGCAAAGCACAGAGGAAGGCAGCCCTACGTTACCGCACTGTCAGTGTCAGCGGACCGGTGGCAGTCATACTCGTGTTTTTGGTCGGCTTTCTGCTCCGGTGCGGCGATGTCGAAGCGAACCCAGGCCCACCGAAACGACAGACTCTTTTGACATGCCAGGGGAACCAAGACAACCAGTCGCCCAGGGGTGAGACAAACGCAGTGTCTGAGCCGACTATTGCGGATGTGTTTAAAATGTTGAATGTGATGGACAAAAAGATGGACAGTATGAAAGCTACAATGCAGGAGCAGATGGACAGAATTCAGAGTGACTTTACTGCGGTGATGAAAGAAAACAAAGAGTTGAAGGAGAAAGTAACGCAGCTGGAAGCTGGATGATTTGGAGGGGCGGAGCAGACGCAAGAATCTGATCTTTCACGTAATCCCCCACCCCCAGGGGCGCTCAGAGACTTGGGCGGACTGTGAGAAAGCTGTCAAGTCAATGTTGAAGGACGAGATGGGCATAGAGGAGGAGATCGAGGTGGAGCGTGCCCATCGTCTGAAGGGGGGCAAGGCGCCCCACCCCATCATCGTGTGGTTCAACAAGTACAAAGACAAGGAGCGGATCCTGTTTGAGCGCAGAACGCTGAAGGAGAACAGGTCCCGGGTCTACATCTCTGAGGACTTCACCCCTCGGGTGAGGGACGTGCGCCGCAAGCTGCTACCCTTCCTCAAGGAGGCCAAGCAGGCGGGGAAGAAGGCCTTCCTCCGCTTCGACTCCCTCGTTGTTGAGGGAAAGACCCACGCATACGACGCTGCTACCCAGAGGCCAGTGGAGCGCAGGGGGCAGAAATGAGGGGCAGGCCGGCATGTTGACCCAGCAACCAGGAGAAGACAGCCCGTCCCTCATTTAGACCCCCAGGGCCCTCACCATGTGTCTTCAAAGGACGACTTACCTGCACACACACACACTCAAGTGCCCACACTCAAACCCACACCAGCACACTGTGATGATGAAAGTGGTAGTGGTGAAAGTGGTAGCTCTGTGTTTCGCATCATGGCATGGAATATCCAAGGTCTTGTAAATAAGCTGAAAAGTGTTTCTTTTAGGCAGTTCTGTGAAAAGTGTCAAATTTTTGCATTTTCAGAGATCTGGTCATGTAAACAAAATGTTATAGAGGATACCTTTCCAGAGTATCAGGTGTTTTTTTCACCACGTACACAAAAGTTGAAAGGGGGCGTGGCCGTGTGTGTACATAAATCTATAGCCTGTCATGTGTTGCGTTTAATGCAGGCAGCTGAGGATATTGTGTTTCTAAAGATCGGTAAGTCTGTTTTGAACTCTGCATCTGATGTTCTGGCAGCATTTGTGTATGTGGCTCCAGAGCGTTCTGTTGTATATGGTGAAGATAACGTTGATGGTTTTGAAGTGTTAGAAAACTACATGGCTCAAGTGTTACGTGCTCATCCTGAGCTGCCTTGGCTATTATGTGGCGATTTTAACGCCCGCACCGCCGGTCTGTCTGATACTGATTTTATTGATGATAATACACACGTGCAGCCTTTACAGGAATTAACAGATCTGCTAGAGGATGTACCACAAAGCCCACGGAGGTCAAAAGATATTGGCGTAAACAGTTTTGGTCGGAAACTGATAGAACTATGTCAAGAGTACTGTTTGTTTATTGTCAATGGCAGAACGAAAGGTGACAGTGAGGGAGAAATTACGTGTGTGGCCAACAGAGGCAAAAGTGTGGTGGACTACTGTATTTGCTCTCAATCCGTGTTTGACCTAGTGACCGATATGTTTGTTGCAGACAGGTGCGAGTCAGACCATTTCCCCATTGTAACCACGTTTACTTCTATTCAGTCTGTTTATTCATGTGATGATGATGATTTAAATGATGATATAATACTAGAGGAAGGGGTTAAATTTGTTTGGAAAGAAAACTACGCTGAGTCCTTTTGGGCATACATTGAAGATAATCAGGAGACTCAATTTCAACACTTTTCGTCAGCGCTTGACTCGAGTGTAGAAGAAGGGTCGGCCTGTTTTGTAGCATTCATTCAGAAGGCGGCTGACAAAATGAGGTCAGGTAAGAAGGTAGGTGGTGAATCCGCACAGCCGCCGTGGTGGGACTCGGACTGCGAGTTAGCAAAACAAAACAAGTACATACAGTTGAAGCAGTTCAGACACACAAACACACATGACGACTTAGGGAAGTATCTTGACATGAAGAAAGAATTTAAGAAGTTGTGTAAAATAAAACAAGTAGAGTACAACGCACGGGTTTTGAATGAGCTCAACGATGCATGTAACGATGCAAATTCAAGAACATTTTGGCAAAAAATAAAGTCTCTGACTGGCGTTAAGAAGTTGTGTTCTGATGTTATTTCACCACGCGTGTGGTGTGATTATTTTCGTAATTTGCTAAATGTGGATCAGAATGTTGATGATTCAGGTTTCAGCAGACAGGCCGAGGGTGTTTTGAATGACCATATATTATCTGATGATTGTGATGGTTGTCACAATGCAAAATTTGACGAGGAAATCACGCAGGATGAAATTCGCAGTGCTATTAATAGTATGAAGAAAGGGAAAGCATCAGGCCCTGATGGCTTGCCCACTGACCTTTTTCATCATGCAGGTGAAATCCTTGTGAAATTTCTGCATCCTTTGTTCAGTCGTGTGTTTCAAAGTGCGGAATACCCTGAAAGCTGGACCATGGCTGTGATATTTCCACTACACAAAAAGGGTAACCCTAGAAATGTTGACAACTACAGAGGAATTTCTCTTTTGAATGTTATCAGTAAGTTGTACAGTTTTGCCATTAACAACAGGTTGATTCGTGTTTGTGAAGAGAATGATTGTATTTCTGAGGCTCAAGCTGGCTTCCGTAAAGGGTACAGTACTATAGACAACATTTTTTGTTTACAGGCACTAGTGCAAAAGTATCTTAGCAAGCAGGGTGGCCGTTTTTACACCATGTACGTAGACTTTTCTAAAGCTTACGACAGTGTGCACAGGACAAAACTGTTGTATCTCTTGTTACGTAAAGGAGTTCATGGTAAGTTGCTTCAGACACTGGAGAGTATGTACAAACATGTAAAAGCTGCTGTAAGGGTTGGAACCAAAGTTACCGACTACTTTGATTGCATGTCAGGGGTGCGACAAGGTTGTGTGTTGAGCCCACTGCTGTTTTCTATCTTTCTTTCAGAATTTGAGACAGAAATATCATCGTGCGGTGCACGTGGCATTGATATTTTTGCGGACCCACTGGGTATTTTCCTTCTTATGTATGCTGATGATATAGCCATTGTCTCTGACTCTATAGCAGATCTCCAAAAGAAAATTAATTGTTTAGAAAAATACTGTAAAAAATGGGGTCTCACTGTGAACATGGACAAGACAAAAGTGGTGGTCTTCAAAAATGGAGGTTTTGTGAAAAATTGTGAAAAATGGTTTTATGCTGACAAGCAGATTCAAGTCGAGTCCAGTTATACTTACCTTGGTGTGATATTTTCCTCTAATCTGAACTGGGCTAGATGTGTAGAAAACTTAGCTGGAAAAGCCAGGAGAGCAGTTGCAGGCATCAAAAGACTATACTTCAAATTACAAAACTTGCCAGCTGACACTGTTTTTCACATTTTTGATGTCAAGATTAAGCCCATTGTGCTATACGGGTCAGAGGTTTGGGGTTTCCAGAGGCATGATGTAATTGAGCAGGTTCATATAAAGGTTTGTAAAATGGTCCTTGGTGTTGGAAGAGATGTAAAAAACAATATTGCGCTGGGTGAGTGTGGAAGATCTCCTATGTATATTGATGCCTATGTTCGAATGGTGAAGTATTGGTGCAGACTTCTTACCATGTCAGAAAACAGATACCCAAGACAGTGTTACACGATGTTATGTATGCATGATGCCTCAGGTAGATCGAACTGGGCTACGCAAATAAAGACTCTGTTGTGTATGCATGGGTTTGGGTATGTGTGGGAAATGCAGTCAGTTGGAAACACTCCTCTGTTCATTCAGATATTCAAAGATCGGCTGATGGATTGTTTCCGACAGGACTGGCATGCATCCCTCACATCAAACACAGAATACTGCCATTACCACCCAGAAATACTTAGAGCAAGTTACATAGGGCAGCTGACTTCTTGTGAACTCAGGCGGGCAATTTGTTTACTTAGATGTAACCGTTTACCTTTAAACGGAGTATCCAGATTTGGAAAACCCATCACTAATCCAGAATGTAATTCATGTGATTGGCATAAGGCTGAAGATTTGTGTCATTTTCTTTTCGAGTGTCCAAAATATTCCCCTTTACGTAAAAAGTACATTCCACTGTTTTACTACAGATTCCCATCCGATCTCAAAGTTCAGCTGCTGTGTGGAAACCTACATGATAAACTGGTCTTTAAAGTTGCTATGTATATTTCAGGGTGCCTTAAATTAAGGAATTAGAGGGATTTGCTTTGAACTTTCGTTGTTTTTGTTTATTTATGTGCGCTGATGTAATGCTATGTGATTGTGTTCTTTACAACCACCTTCCTGTATTTTCTGGTTGTAAATTGTATTTTGTGTTCATATGGGCCTGATGGCCTGCAAAAACTGAAATAAATTTATTATTATTATTATTATTATTATTATTATTATTACACACACACACACACACACACACACACACACACACACACACACACACACACACACACACACACACACACACACGAGCGCACACACACACACACACTGGCTGCCTCCCTCAATTGCTGTGATTGAGGCGAATCGATGGAGACAACCAGTGTGACACTCTATCTCACACACACACGAGCGTGTACCCATTTTTTTTAAATTAAAAAAAGGTTTTAATTTGACGTACTTAATCTATTTCTGCATTCCCTTATTCCTGTTCTTTTGTTATATACCGCCGTGAGATGGCCTTAGTCGCCTGCTCGGCGTTAAACCCAAATAACTAACTAATTCTTTTGTTATATAGACCGGTTAATTAACTCATTCAGCCCCGACACACAACAGCAACACCTGGATCGAGCATGATAGTTCAAGGGTGGTGCCAGAATAGCTTGGCGCCCATTGGCGCCAAGCTATTCTGGCACCATCCTTGAACTATCATGCTCGATCTGTCTGTAGAATTGTAACACAGCCTCCTTCAGAGGGCACCTCAAAATTTGGGGATTTCGGCCCTGGGATAGAATGTGTTAAATAACGTCAAGTATGAAGAGTGGCAGGCAGGCCAATTACTTCATCCGGAAATAAAGTTCATTGTTCATTGTCCACTCTCTCAGCATGTCACATACTCACTCACTCTCTGACTTCCGGTCTAATTACACACTGCTGTCTCCCTCGATGCGCTACCGCTATCAGCGGTAGGACTGACATCGAGGTAGACAACAACTGTGGACTAATCCCTCAGTCTCCAAGTCAGAGTTAATAAGACAGGCAATAGTTAAACCGCGACACACAAAATGCTTTCGTCCTAATAATTGCCCTGGGCGACATTTAAGCTCATGCCCCATTAGCGTCAAACCCTATCACGCACACCACATGAAGGGCAGAGATATGAATAAGTGGGGCCACACCCTACTGACAAGAGATGTAGATTCTCATGGACCCCTGCAGGTGCATGGGCCCATGAGCATCTATGTCTCTTGAACTAGTTGGGAGACTGATTTGACAGTTCGGCGCAGTTTGTTCAAAATGCTTTCGCAGAGTTTAGAAATACCCGCGCTCTCTGTAAGGAGTCTTTTCACAATTGTTTTCAATACTGTATTTATAAAAAAAAATACATACCACTTCAGATAATCGTAGACAGAACACGAGAAACAGGTCGCTCCACCTACCAAGAACAAGACTAGATATGTATAAAACTAGCCTGGCCTTTTCAGGTGCAAAAGCATGGAATAATTTACCCCAGCATCTCAAGTCTATTTCTAAATTTAGTATTTTTAAGGCTCGCCTTTATCGCCTTTTACTTCTAAATCAATACAACGATTCAATTCTCCTCTATTGAAGCTGTATTCTCAGAGACTTGTTCAGCTTATGTCGCTGTTATTACTTTTGTTTGTTTTTTCGCCTTTTATGCTTTTCGTACACTTGAATGTTCTTGACACTATGTTTGTTTTGTGTTTTTAAAAATATTTTACTGTGTTGCTCGCTGTATATTTATGTGTGTAGAGTAGCAGGACAGTTTGTAAGAGAGGCATTCGCACGCCTAAAACTTTATCCTGAATAAAACGTTTCATCATCATCAGTGTCATAAGTCTCAGATTTTGTCTCTGAAATTTTGTTTAATTCGAGGTCAAAGGTCCCCAGCCGTCAAAGGAACATGGACACAAAGTGGCCTCAGCAAGCGGCATAGATCCTCATGAGCCCCCGCAGCTGCGGGGGCTCATGAGGATCTATGTCCCTTGCAGTTGGGTCGTGTTCACTTTTCCTCGTCAAGAGAGTGTTAACATGTTTCACGTCAAACGCCTAATGTCCTTTCAGGTCTGACTGGCGTCCGCGGCCTTTTCCCCCCCACCCCTTCGCTCTGAAGGCGATAAATAAGAACTACTTTATTCCCCTTGGGTCTATTCATAGAGACGCCTTTTCGTTTATTCACAATAAACCTTTTGGCTGAGGGTAGCTGTTTTGGTCGCGATGATTCTTTCAGGAATCATCGCGACAAAAACCGCTACCGACAGCCAAAGGTTAACGATTTGCCAAGGCGTTGGCCCTGCATGTGTAATACTTGTCTGTCCAGCGAGTGAGTCTGAACGATTTTTGTCGTGAACTCAAGCAAGCCCCGTGGAAGTCGTGGCAGATATCGTATTTTGGGCAAAGCATGGAACTATTCGTCAACACGCTTTTAAATGAATAAAAGGCAGAGACGAACAAACGAACGGATGAACAGATAAATGGACGAACAGATGAACGGACGCGGAACGAATGAGCGAACGAATAAACAAACAAACAAACAAACAAACAGGCTCGCTCACTTCCACGCACGCACGCACGCACGCACGCAAGCGTGCCACGCTCGCACCTACACACACACACACATTCACGCACGCACATACACGCACGCACATAAATATACACACACACGTCACGCGCGCGCACTCACACACGCACGCACGCATATATGCACGCGCGCGCACACACACATGCACGCGCACGCACACACGCACACTCACGCAAGCACGCATGCGCGCACGCAAGTACACACAGACACACATGCACATGCCGGCACACACACACACACACACACACACACACACACACACACACACACATGCACGCACACACACACACACACACAAACACACACACACTCACAAACACACACACACGCACGTACGCGCAAACACACACGCACACACACACACGCACACAAACACACACACCTGAAACATTAACCCCTTCACTGCCGAGAAATGCTTGTTTGCTTGAAACAGGTCGCATTATACACATAATTAATAAGTTCAAAAATTCCAAAAGGCCACGAACGATTCACATTCCCACGTGTGGTACACCTTTATATAAAGCACATTGCTTAGTAACAAAGTGTGCATCGCGTCATTTCCCGGCGGTCATTGCAGGCTTCGTCTGGCGTCAACAAGCCACAAGGGCCAGCTTGACGCATCAGGTACAAACGAACAATTAGTCTTTGAAGTCTGGTAATAATGTCCTTTGATGTAACGATTACGAGCCGCTGACAATCAGTCACTCAACAACTGTGAAGAGCTCGGGAGGCAATATAGAGTCTTTCATCGGTGTTTAGACTATATATACACTTAGAATCTCACTCTCGTGGTCTTAAAACCTTATCCTACTCGCGAAAGAGAGTAGGATAAGGTTTTAAGACCACGAGAGTGAGATTCTCAGTATCACCTAAAAACCGCTGTAAAAATCTATTTCTTACTCAGCTTTTCTTTGCAGTAATCCTAGGCACACGCCTAGCCACAACACAGACGCCATTGTGTCTTAGCAAAGATCTTGACGTAATTTACTTTGTAATGTGACGTCAATATTTTGGATGCGAGACGAATGTTTCAACATGGTGATGGAACAGCGCAATGCGTGACATTTGCGTCGTCACTATAACAATGTCATTGCACGTGAGCTACAAGTAGGCCACGTTTCAATATCGCGTGTGCCCGTACCTTTTTGTTGACCTGATTTTCTACAAAATAATTGTGTGCACAGGTGGCCGTTCACGCACCAGGGCTGGATCACAGACGTGTGATACAGTAGAGCTTTTCCCGCTCAAATTCAGCTAGAAGGAGATATGTAAAAAATATTATTCTTTGTCTTCTGATTATTTTTAGTACAATGGGTTTGCTGTTTAAATCATTATTCTCAAGCAATCGTAGCGGTATACTTTTTATGTCTTCATTCATTCATTCATTATTAGTATACAGTTGCGCGTCAGTTTGCTCGCGTCCAAGAAAGTTATGCCATTTTAGGTCGCTTTAACCAATTAAACCCTGATACACTACACAAGGAGATGGATGGTTCAAGTGTGGTGTTAGAACAGCTCGGCGCCTACAGACGCCAAACTGTTCTGGCACCCCCCTTGAACTATCATGGTCGATCTATCTTTTAAGCTGCTAGTGCTATGTAGTATTCAGATGACAAATTCCCCGTGAGAGAAATTTCCAGCTAATGGTTTTATAGGTTAAGCCTGTGACGATCAGCAAATTACAGCTGTGCTCTAAAATTAATCAGGCACCACTGATGAACTACCTTGGTCGATCTATCTTCTGAACTGCTATGTAGTATTCAGGGGACAATTTCCTCTTGAGATAAATTTCCAGCTCAGGGCTCAATAGGTTTAGCCTGTGACGGTCAGCACAGCTCGCAGCTGTGCGGCTCTAGAATTATTATCAGGCACCGCTGATGAACTATCGTCGTCGAGTAATTGAGTCAATTAATTAAGCCTGCGCCTCGATGCAATGAAACATATGAACAGCTGCTGGTGCTTTGTCCACCCTGTGTACCGAACCACTTCGCCTTGTGTTCGCTTTGAAAAGAAATGCCACTCGGAAGGGGAGGCAATTTCGCCGGGCCAATAAAAACCTAACGAGAGTAAACCGAACTATTAGATTTAGGCAGATCAATGTGGAATTCCTAATTTCTGATCCAGCTGCAAGAGGCTTAGATTCTCATGAGCCCCTGCTTTTGCAGGGGTTCATGAGAATCTATGCCTCTTGCTGGTCGACGGCAGCGCCATCTATATTTCTGGTTGAACTCGGTACTATCTGGGAGCGCGATAGTTGTGGGAGCCGCTTAGGTAATATTCGCGTCTGAAGTTCGCCGCTGATTAAAGGAGGAATGTCTGGCAGTATAACTCTAATGGGAACTTTTAGATGTGTGTGTGTGTGTGTGTGTGTGTGTGTGTGTGTGTGTGTGTGTGTGTGTGTGTGTGTGTGTGTGTGTGTATGTGTGATGTTGGGTCCCAACCTCGGCTTGGACCCAGCCTCGGCCAGAACGGTGACACATAATGCTAAAAAATAGTAAGGTACACTAACTTTTCAGCTTGAATTACTGAAAGTTCTCAGAATGGATATACAAACGGTTGTATCAGTGATTAGCTATCTCATTGTCATACAATTTCACAACACTGGTGTGACATACAGTGCTCACACAAAAGTAAGGAACGTCATAATTTCAGCGTAAATTATTAAAATGCCAGAAAACGCCGCCTTACATCTGCAAACTGCAGTCACCTTTTTGGTCTGATTAATGTTTAAACTTTTGGGAACATGCAAAAAGCAATATGTCCTTTACTTTGTGTGAGCAGTATATATCACACCAATGTTGTAAAATTGTAGGCCAGTGGGATAGCTAATCACTGATATACCCGTCATTATACCGATTCTGAAGACTTTTAGTAATTTAAGCTGAATAGTTAATATACCTTACTATTTGTGAGCAGTATATGTCACTTTGGCCGAGGGTGGGTCGAAGCCGAGGTTGGGACCCAACATGTGTGGGTACGTGTAAGCGAGTTGTAAGAGTTTGAGTTCGTGACGGTCAGCGTGACATTTGCCTTTGAAGCTGACACCAGTTTCCAGAAATGTACGGTTCATGCTGTATAAATTGGATTCAGAAGTACGTGTGTTTTTATGCGAGTGTTTAATTTCACGGTACACGCGTGAAGTGAATGCGAGGTGTTTTTGGTCAATTGAGAAACACAACGATGGACAGATCCTTATTTTTTGCAAAACGTTTTATTTCAAATAGGCACAGAGAGACATGACCAGACACACAAATCAGACGACACTTTTCCCGCACGCTTCTTTTTCTCTCAGAATCGCAAACTACACACAAAAGAAATACACATTTTAAGCGCACACTCTTTGCTTAACTCATTCTACCCCAAGACCGAAATCCCCAAATGTTGCCGTTGTCCTCTGAAGACTGCATTGCAGTGCAGGACACAAATCGACCATGATAGTTCGAGGGTGATGCCAGAATAGCTTGGCGCCTATAGGCGCCAAGCTATTCTGGCATCACCCTTGAACTATAGTTGAATGGTCAATCCTTATCTTGCTGTGGGGTGTCTGGGGTAGAATGAGCTAACAGAAGTCAACAATCAAACTAACACTGACAAAGATTAGGACGCACAGAGAAGAACCCAACGGAGAGAGAAACACGCTTCGAAAATACAGTTACAAAACAATTGATTAATATTTCGAAATTTTAAGAAATGGACAAACAAACAAGTATAAGATAAGTAGCGACTGATCTCTATACTTGTTCGTTTGTCCATTTTGAAAAAAATATTAATAAATTGTGCTGTATGTAACAATCTATTCTAAGCGTGTTTCTCTCTCCGTTGGGTTCGTCTCCGCATTTTACACGCTCGGCAGTCACCTTTTGGGTCTGGATTGTGATTTTAGGACTCACAGTAACGCACTTCAAAAACGCGACACCTTTGTTCGGTTAGTCATTAGCCGCCGTATAGACATATTTTTAAAAGTTTCTTTAATCCCTTGACTGCCGGGACAAAATCAGGACCACCCAACTGCAAGAGGCATAGAACCTCATGAGCCCCCGCAGTCGCGGGGGCTCATGAGGTTCTATGCTTCTTGCTTGCCTTATTTTGCATCCGCGTTCGTTGGAAGGCTGGGGTTCTTCTTACGCTTTAAATGAATGCCTTTACTGTTGGGTTTTTAAAGTGCATGACTGTAGATTTCCAACCTGGGTAGGCGAGTAAGTACGACCACACACGTTTTGAAGCTAGGCGGATCGACCTTTACAGGTCAAGGGTAGTGCTTGGTTAGCTTGGCCCAGCTAATGAGGCTCTACTTGTGAACCAACAGGGTCGAGACATGTCCCGCTTTGTCTGGTGTGAAAGACAACTCACTATTCAAGCCTTCTGCGTGCTAAAGCAATACATGTATACGCACGCATTCAGCACATTTTGAATCTTACAGAATCAGTGAAGGTTTTACCACACTGGTGGTCTCCCTCGATTCGCTACCGTTGACAGCGTTAGCGAATCGAGGGAGACAACCAGTGTGAGAATCGAGGGAGACAACCAAGTATGACCCATTACATGCAAATTTTGATTTTTTTTTTTTTGATTTTTTTTTTTTTTTTTTTTTTGGGGGGGGGGAGGGGTTGGAGGGGGGTGTGGGGGGGGGGGAGGTGGGGGGCGGGTGGGGGTGGGAGGAAGGTTTAGGGGAAAATTGGATATAGCGGAAAATTGTAGATATGTCTGTGAAGGGGCGTAATAAGTTATGAAGTTATGAAGTAATGAAAAAGAATGAGGGATGGGGCTGGGGTGCAGAAAGAAAAGTGAAAGTCGACAAACAAGTCAGTTTCACAAAGCACTCACTCAAAATTACGCTTTTTGTATATTTTTGTAACGAAAGTTTTACCTCTAGAAAACATTCAAATCAAATAATAATGAAATAATATAATAATAATAATAATAATAATAATAATAATAATGAAATATAGTGAGAATGGTAGAGATAATGATACACGATGTTTGGACATATTAATAATAATAATAATAATAATAATATAGGCATAACAGCAACAGCAACAACAAGAGAGGAAGCAGTCTGCGAAAATACCATGACATTGACAACCAATATGACGATCATGCAAATGATTACAGTTGAATACGCTTACTATACGATATCACACGTTATAACACGGTTGCATAGAGTTCCCGGATGGCACAAAAGTAGGTCAAGGTCCAGTACATTGTGTTAACCCTTTCACTGTCGGTAGCGCTTTTAGTCGAGGTGATTCCTGCAGGAAAAAAAGCTCGCTACCGACAGCCACAGGGTTAATCACAGACAAATGACGAAATCTGAGAGGCGGGAAGCCCAATCATTCACTGAATCAACAGCATCATTAATTAATAACAGCTCAATTATTGCCAGGACCGACCACGTGCATTGTTCAAACTTTCACTTTTACCGCCAGAAGCTGGAGAAGGATCTGCCACGACAGCCCAAGGGTAGTGCCGGATTAGCCTGGCGCCTTCCAGGCGCCAGGCTAATCCGGCACTACCCTTGAACTGTCGTTGTAAATTCGTCTTTCTCGACTTAGAACTTGCCCAATATACGATGAGTTTTCAATGAACCCAAATCTCAGTTTTCCCGCCGCATGTAAAACAATAGCCACTACGGCTACTATATAATTTGGACAGTCGCAATGATGAGTTTTGTCCCCTCGAAAAAAATTTTTTAAAAAAATGGAGGGTTGTGGTCATTAGGAGTTCAGTATTCCTGAGGAAAACTCATACTTCATTTTCAGCGCGCTTTAATGGTTAGCAGACGCTTCTGAAATGTGAGTCATTCTTGGCAGAAACGCAGCTTTATCTGTCCAGAAGTAAAGTATTTAGTAATCGGAAGTAATTTGCAAGGCATTACAATCATCGTCACACTACAACGTCCCCAACGTGCCTGAATACGATCCTGTCTCACAAATGATGTTGTAACACCGACATTTTAAAACGCGGCGTATATAATATGAATTTTACCCTTGAAAACTGCATTCTTAATGACTCCAAAGCACCATTTCTCGCAAGGGGGGGGGGGGGGGAAACCAAATACCCAAAACAAATTATTCATGGCGAATATCTAAATTATGTAGTTTCCAGTTCAGTTCAGTTATTTTTATTTATGTCCGCCCCCCCTCCCTCCCCCCCCCCTTTGCACATGCAGTGATGGTGAACAATGTGTAGTTACCGTGGCGGCTCGTGCTTAAATGCGTTAGGAAAGGGGAAGTTGAGGTCATTGAAAGTTCAATTTTTTCCAGGCAATATCCGTGGTACATTTAGCGCGCTTTTAATTTGAGGCTGCACAGCAATTTGTCTCTTTACCCAGGAAAAATAAAATTCCCATGTCTGTTTTCTACCAGTCCACTGCTCAAATTACATTCGTCACTTACTAACTCGTTTTTATGCAAAAACCTATACCCAACCTAACGTACAACCTATTCGTTTTAGTCCCATTATAATCCTTTTAGTCAGCGGCGTCTGGACGACAGTTGCTTAACTCCCTTGCGCATGCAGCTACATGTACTGTTTATATCACAGGCGTAGAAAGTTATGGCAAGAGTTTCGTACCCCTGACTCGGAACGTCATTGACGCTCCGAGTCAGGGGCACGAAACTCTTGCCATACGTTTCACCCTCTGTGTTTATGTTTACGATACCAGTGGCTGCAAGCACAAGGGAGGTTACCCCTGCGCTGCCAGTGTTAGCAGACCGTATTTCTGAAATCTTTGTCAGATCACCCGAAAACAGCCGAAAACCGTCCACGGAACATGGGTACAAAGTGACCTCAGCAAGAGTCATAGATCTTCATGAGCCCCCGCAATTGCAAGGGCTCATGAAGATCTATGCCTCCTGCAGTTGGATCCGTGGTCACTCTTTTCCTCGGCGGTGAAAGGGTTACAAGCCGTGGCCGAGTTGTCTTTTCCGTGTTACTTCCCTTGTTCAGCACCGGTAACCCCGTCCTCCCGTCTGTAGGTTGTACGCGCCTCAGCTGAAACGAAAGACAAAACTGTGGGAAGTTAGGACAGCTGGTAACACTGAAGAAGAAACAAATAGCAAACGTGTTGGCACTCACGACAGAGCGATGTCAGAATCCCTGAAAAAGTGTTGTTATATCAGAGTTTCTTATGTCCGACCTTACAATAAGCGAAGTACACCGTACAATCGAGTTCTGGTCTTGCTGAGCACGAGTATGCATATCACTGAAATGAAAGCGTGCTGTGTTTACCTGTCGGGTGGATTTTAAAGCCATTGTTTATGGTTGTAGAACTGCCTACGTCACTCGATACCGGTCGTTAACTGCAAGAACAACAGAAGACAAGGTAGTGTCATGTTGAAAAGAGAAAAAGCAGCAGAAGGAAAATAGTTATAAAAACCACCGCCAACAACAACGGCACCACCACTACCACCACCATCATCGTCGTCGTTGTTACGTGGTGGTCGTAGTCGTAGTATGATGCAATCACACCAGACGCAAGCACGTAAGGTTCCTGTAAAGAAACTGCACTCAGCTGCAACTCGTCACACGTGGCACAAGGTTGTAGACCCCACTGGAGTAACAGTTCCGACAGTACTTTACTGCAGCGATGCAATCTCAGCGCAATGCATCCACAAATGCACCAGCACTGATACACTGTCTCCTCTACCATGCATCAACAGTTTGGACACACTGCGTCTCTCATACAATGTACCCACATAAATTATTTCCTAACACCGTCCCGCCGTGAGATGGCCCTAGACGTCTTCTCGGCGTTAAACCCAAATAACTAACTAACCTAACACCGTCTTTTATACTATTACAGATTTCCAGAACAATCCAGCAAATTCACACAACACAACCAATCAGAAAAAAAAACTTAACCAAAACTCATTAATATTTATGAGAAAGAACACGCTAGATCTGCCTACAACTTTCTACAAACTTCGACTAATTCCAGAAAATCCGTGATTGTTGCTAACTGTTGCGAAACATGTTTACTTTGACGTCATATCTGAGGTCACTAGAAAGATCGCGACCTTGCTCGAACCTTCCAGTCTAATGTAGGTCAAACTTTACAACATTGTAGCGAAAATACAGGTCACAACGAAAATTGATCGCAATTCTCCGTGCAAAAGAAAATGAATCTTACTAAAAAGTTATGTAATTCTTATCTAAAATAACTCAAATGAATATCGGATCTTTCCTATGATCAACACACTTATGCTCTTAAAAGAATAACACAACCACAAACCTAACAGTCGTCATCATCATCAAGGTCGTTGTCGTCATCATTATTTTAATCGACGACGACCACATAATGACAAGAACAAGAACAACAACAACAATACAAGTCAACCCATTGAGCCCTGTGAGCACTACCCAGCACATATCCCGCCCTGTGAGCACTACCCAGCACATATTCAGCCCTGTGAGCACTACCCAGCACATATCCCGCCCTGTGAGCACTACCCAGCACATATCCCGCCCTGTGAGCACTACCCAGCACATATCCCGCCCTGTGAGCACTACCCAGCACATATCCCGCCAAAGAAACTCACCAGTTTTACTGGGCGGCAGATGTATTGGGTAGTGCTCACATAAAGTGCCTCAGCAAAAATCTTCCCTAGTACTAGTCTGTGATTTTGGACTATACGGCCATAAGACGTGAGGTCCAGAGTAACAAACTAAAACATTATTTTGCACTCCCAGATAATACAGAAATATCAATAGCAGCAGCACACATTGCTCATTGCGTTCTACTTGTAAGTCACTGCTTTCTACTTGTAAGTTGCGGCAGTTGTGAGCGGCCTTGGGCGATTACCAAATTTGAGAGCTGTTCTCCTAAAGGTTGTCGAGAGACAAATCGACCGTGTTAGTTCAAGGGTGGTGCCAGAATAGCTTGATCAAGCAAGACAAGCTTTGCTTCTTTATTTTTCGGTTGTTTGTTTGCAAGGTGAACAGTAGAAATTCAGTATTTACGCAGAGTTGTTTGAATCGTATGTACTACGTCATTCATCTTACTGTTTCAAAATGAAGCAATCAGATGAATATCTACTAATACTGTTCACCTACAAAAGAAGACGCATCAAAGGTTCCTGCCAAACTATCATCAAGAGTACTGCAGGTAAATATAACACGAATTACCTTCATAAAACGTGATCTTCTTTACCCCACAGTTTGCATCCTGAAGACAAATAGTTAGTATGTTATTATGAATTAACACGACTGCAGCTCGGGGCGGAGGGGGTAAAACAAAAATCGTGGCTTACAACGCAAATTGTGCCTGTGCACGTGTGCGTGTGTACGTGTATGTGTGTGTGTGTGTGTGCATATATATATATATATATATATATATATATATATATATATATATATATATATATATATATATATATATATATATATATATATATATTGTGTGTGTGTGTGTGTGTGTGTGTGTGTGTGTATGGGTGGGTGGGTGTAGGTGGGTGGATGTGTTTGAGGGTTAGGGGTGGTTTGCAGATAAAAAAACTAAAAGCTGCAGGTAGCCACACACCACATCTTTAGGCGCTATATTAGTCCGGACTGTCCGTCTGTTGAGCGCCATAGTTGGCCGGAAGTTGTTCTCCATCAGCCTTTCTGGACTTCCTTCCGGCGCTTCGTGCAGCTGACGTAATGTGGATAACTGAAACGATACACGCATGCATTACTCATCTGGAATGCACACGTTTGGTTGGCCACGCTGTTTGAAATAGTACTAAAGCCAAGCACTTAAAAAAACGCGCCAAACGGCAGTGAAGGGCTGAAAGAAAGAATCCCCACCCACCTCTGCTTTAGTGATATGCACGGGTTTGTTGAATACTATCCACGTGACGGTCTCGTGACAGCTGGGCTGCGTCAGGGACCCCTCGTACGTCATGTAGTCGTGAGTCTCGGGCAGAAGTTGGAGCAAGGACAGGCCGGACATGGACAGATTGTGGCCTGGTGTAGTAAAATCTTTGTGACACGGTGGACAAAACACGTTGTTAAGGTTTCAGAAGCAAGGTGCCGTTGTATGAGTGCGCTTAGTCCGGCCCCAGCCACAAAAGCAAGGTGCTCCGTTGTTGCGTGAGTGAGTTTAGTCTTGCGCAAGCCACTAAGCAAGGTGCTCCGCTATTGCGGAGCACCTTGCTTAGTGGCTGGCGCAGGACTAAGCTCACTCATGCAACTGCAGGGTCCCTGGTCAGAATTGCAATTGATTTGGACGAAAACAGCGGATTAAAAGCCCGGACAAACAAGCGTTATCGCATGTTTGTCCGGGTTTTGAATCCACTGTTTGCGTCCACACTCGGACGCGCAGGTTTAAAAAAAAAATTATTTATTTTTTTTAAATAATTTTCCTTTTCTTACCTACTTATGATTTCTGAAAAAACCACAAACAACAACAAGAACAACAACAACAACAACAACAACAACAACAACAACAACAAAAACCAACACAAATCAACAACAATTCATTGTCACAAAACTCGTGCGCGTTCTTTAGAGGCTCCGCGTACTTTGTGACAATTGTTGACAAAACTTTGTCACAAATGTCTTTACGAGAAATATATACGCAACACATTCTGGCATACGGACACATACACAGATGAATACAAGAATGAATATATTAAAACCAATCGAAGGGGGCTTGTGAAATATTGCAAGGAATGTATACACACCTTTAAAACTAATCTGTGTGGCGGCTTGCACTAACACGTCGAATTCTGTATTGGTTTTTTCTCCAATCTGAAACAGAATCCAACTGATTTAGAATCGCCTGTCGCCGTCTCGATGAGTTTGTCCATAATCAGGAGCAGATCAGTCACCTCGGGGCGGAGGGTGTTTTTAACTTTTTCTTTGGTAACTTCAACCTGACACAACAGGCCTCCCCGACGCTAAATCTTCTTCTAGTGGTTCCCAAAAAACCCAAAAGGGATTTTGTTATAGCACTCTAAACAATTTTGGGTCGGGGGGAGTGGGGGGGGGGGGTCGGAGCCCTTAGTATCCTCACCCCCCCAGATACGCCCCTGATTATCCCGGGTTCATTAATCATTGTTTAATTTGCAGTTTTTCACTGAAGGCAACTGGACTTTGAAAGAAAAATACTGAGTTAATCGCCGAAGAGACGAGTCTTGAGCCTCATTGCTTGGTGAAATGTGTCAGGTGGATGCTTCATAATGTGGATGCAGCAATTTTAAAAGCTCTTGCACGCTGACATTTATTACATTTTGTTTTTATAAAATAGTGCCGTAATTCCATTTTGGCGATGATCGATATCTTTATTGCATTACAATAAAAATTTCGCTTTTCACAACAACAACAACAAAAAAAGACTTTTGTCTTTTGCATTCGCTGCACACAACAGACACATTTTACCGGAAACCAACGTTTCACATAGACAAGTGTGCAGCCTTACCGCCCCAAACACCGCAATGGCAGCGATCCCATGCGCCGATC
Organism: Semisulcospira habei; assembly: GCA_036245525.1. Taxonomy (NCBI): domain Eukaryota; kingdom Metazoa; phylum Mollusca; class Gastropoda; family Semisulcospiridae; genus Semisulcospira; species Semisulcospira habei. The sequence goes on from BTPG01000005.1 coordinate 8,835,651, forward strand.
TGGAGGCCTCGCTGAAATTCTTATAAACATCCTGGTTGTAGGCTAGGAACTGTAACTGAAAAGAGAAACAAAACCCCCAAAAGGTCTTTGTGAGTAGGCGGACGTACACAATTTGTGAAAAGAAGGGTACAAAAGTTTTAGTAAATGTAGGACAAACATTGAGAATCCGAAAATCTTAGCACTTAAAGTACTTGGTGTTTAACATACCTACCCCTTTATAAATTTTCCTTTCAATCCTCCACTGCCAGTGGACAGCAGTCTGTATTTCTGAAATCGTTCTTGATTCAACATCGAACATCCCCAGACGTCCCAAGGAACATGGATACAAAGTGGTTTCAGCAAGAGGCATAGATGCTCATGAGCCCCCGCAGTCGCGGGGGCTCATGAGGATCTATGCCTCTTGCAGACAGACCATGCTGACGTGAAGGGGTGCAAATCTCACCTCCAGAGGGAAGGGCCTGCCGCCGACTGTGTGTTCTGATCCGATCTGGTCCACCCGCCCGAAGTGAAGCTTGACGTACTGCACGCGATACGTGTACGACAAGGGCCCGCCGCTCATCAAAAATGGCGGCTCGAACTTGGGGTCCACCTGGTAAGTGATGTCATTTCCAGTGTTGATCAGATGGCCGTCTACCTGGCGAGAAAGAGAGGTGTGCGCTCACGGGTTATTCTGATGCTCTGCGAGGACACGAGGAGAGGTGGAGGTTGAATGGTGTCGACGTTACCATTTCTGTCTGGAGGTGAGAAACAGCCTTCACTTTTTTTTCGTGGTGATTGCGGAACGAGCTCGAGGAGGGGGGGAGGGCGGGGGGGGGGGGGGGAGGGGGGGGGGGCAAAGTTAACTCATTCTGCCCGAGGTACGAAATCCCCACATTTAGGAGTTATCCTCCGAGGACTACACTACAATTCAGGAGACAGATCGACCATGATAGTTCAAGGGTGGTGGCAGAATAGCTTGGCTATTCTGCCACCACCCTTGAACTATCACGGTCCAGCTATATCTTGCTGTGGTGTGTCGTGGGCAGAATGAGTTAAACGTTTAGAGACTAACGTTTTTCGTTTACCAAATTCGTGGAGGACAAATAGCGTTAAGCCATAAACGTTTTACCTTTCGGCTATCGGTATTGTTTGTTGTTGTTGTTGTTGTTTTTGTCGCAAAGATTCCTGCAAAGTGGGTGGTGAAGAGGGCATTGTGTCCATTGTTTGCAAAGCAAAAAATGAAAATTATCCTATCATTATTGAGAAATTCGGGGGGGGGGGGGGGGGGGGGTCCGGAAACCAGCAGTAGGTCAAAACGGCGCGTAGAGACGCAAACAGTGTATTAAAAGCACGTACAGACATACGATATCGTTTGTTGTCGAGGCAAAATTTGCATCGTTATATTGTTGTGTATTGTCTTGTGCATCTGTTGTGGGCTTTCAGGGTATTTAACCGACCACATTTAGTAGTGCACCTTCTTGTTTGTGTGTTTCCCCTGCCTACTTCCTAAGTTCCAGAGAAAGACATGGGTTAAAGGCATGACCTGATGCATCCTTCTTAAGGGATGTATAAATATGATCGTCTTGTTCTTTACCCGTGTATTTATCTGTGGACTGGCGATTGGGTGCCTGATAGGAGGGGGCAGGGGATCTAACTGTATCTATGTCCAGCGCTGAGTAATTCCCCTTGGTATGTGTACTGATATGTTTCTCCGGGATATTAATCCACTGTTTTCGTCCCATCCCCAGCAACCCCCCCCCCCCCCCACCCCGACCATACAAATCCCGGGTCCCTCCGCCAGTGGTATTCCTTTACAGAAGAAGAAATGACAGCACTACTAAAAAAAAAAAAAAGAAGGCACACTGATTACCTCCCACGATCCACTCTGAAAGACCATGCGGAGCGGATCGCGGGACAGCGTGATACTCAGAAAAGAAGACTGAAAACTCACACGATGCTGGTCGAGCCTTAGGGGCCGAAGGTTGGGGTCATACAGCAGCGTCCTGGGGCTGATGTCCACTGGGGACTGGAAGCGTCCCTTGCTGCACAGCGTCCACTCGTGGTTCACTAAACCCCAGTAGTCCGGACCTGAAGCACGCACAAATAAACCCCCTTTACCTAGTGAGTAAAGATCGTCCTGTCGACGACGGCCGCTGTTGGCCCGCGCACATCTGTGCGCGGGCCAACAGCGGCCGACGTCGGCCCGATGACCGTTACTCACTAGCTAACTACCGGAGCATACCACTCAGCTGCAAGACACATAGATCCTTATGACACCCTCAGTCTGTTCAACTCATAGGAGACTTAGGTAGGCCAATCATTTAGATCCTTATGACACCCTCAGTCTGTTCAACTCATAGGAGACTTAGGTAGGCCAATCATTTAGATCCTTATGACACCCTCAGTCTGTTCAACTCATAGGAGACTTAGGTAGGCCAATCATTTAGATCCTTATGACACCCTCAGTCTGTTCAACTCATAGGAGACTTAGGTAGGCCAATCATTTAGATCCTTATGACACCCTCAGTCTGTTCAACTCATAGGAGACTTAGGTAGGTCAATCATTTAGATCCTTATGACACCCTCAGTCTGTTTAACTCATAGGAGACTTAGGTAGGCCAATCATTTAGATCCTTATGACACCCTCAGTCTGTTTAACTCATAGGAGACTTAGGTAGGCCAATCATTTAGATCCTTATGACACCCTCAGTCTGTTCAACTCATAGGAGACTTAGGTAGGCCAATCATTTAGATCCTTATGACACCCTCAGTCTGTTCAACTCATAGGAGACTTAGGTAGGCCAATCATTTAGATCCTTATGACACCCTCAGTCTGTTCAACTCATAGGAGACTTAGGTAGGCCAATCATTTAGATCCTTATGACACCCTCAGTCTGTTCAACTCATAGGAGACTTAGGTAAGTCAATCGTTTAGTTTTTCGAAATCAGTTGTTTAACTCATTTGAGACTTAGGTAGGCCAATCATTTAGTTCTCAAACTCAGTTGAGACATAGGCAGGCCAGTCGTTAAGTTGTCCAAGCTGAGAAGCAGTCAGGCCAGTAGTTTAGTTTCTCAAACTCAGTTGCGACATAGGCAGGCCAGTCGTTCAGTTGTTTCACTAAGCTGAGAAGCAGGCAGGCCAGTAGTTTATTTATTTTAGTCATTTGAGACCTAGGCAGGTTGGTTATTTACTTTCTCTAACTCTGTTGAGGCATAGGCAGGCCATTCGTTTAGCTGTTTAACTTAGTTGAGACGCAGGCAGGCCAGTATAATTTAGCTTCGATAATTCAGTTGAGACGCAGGCGGGCCATTAGTTTAGTTTCTCTAATTCATTAGAGACCTAGTCAGGCCCCGGTTATTTATTTTTTCAACCCATCTGAGACGTAGATACGACAACAGGTTAGTTTCTTAAATTCACTTGAGACGTAGGTAAGCCAATCGTCTGGTTTGTCTAACTCAGCAGAGACGTTGGCAAGACAATTGTTTAGTTTGGCTAACTTATTTAAAACGTAGGCAGGGCAGTTGTTAAGTTGTTTTAACTCTGAAACATTGGTAAGCCAACAGTTTAGTTTGTGCGGAATGTCTCAAACTTCATTCGCAGCGTGCAAGAATGCGGCACGTCTCGGTGGAATTGGATACAAACATTTCACCCATTCAAAAGATGCTCTCAGCAGAAAAATAAGAACAAAAATCAAAACGCAAATTTAAGAGGGAGATAATGCTATGATTTCAACAGCATATAAGAGGTCTGGACATGAGATTAATCTGGCGACCCACAAGGGGGTTTCCGCTCAAAAATCTTCCAATAAAATGCCTCTTTTAAATCGCTCATGTCAGACAGCCACTGAGCGAGTAATTTTTGCAGGCACTCAAAACATTCAATGAATTATTAAACCCTTGACTGGCGAGAAAAACTGAACGGCACTCACCTGCAAGAGGTATAGATCCTCATGAGCCCCCGCAGTCGCGGGGGCTCATGAGGATCTATACCTCTTGCTGAAACCACTTTGTGTCCGCGTTCCTTTGAATGGGCGTGAAAGTCTCTGGCGTTGAATTTACGTTTTCAAAAACAATTTGCGTCCATTGGCAGTGACGTGGTTAAAAAAAAAGATGTGGACTTCAGAGAATGTTATTAAAATTGCAATAGCAGGGCTTTTTACTAAGCTTGAAAATAAAACATCCAAAAGACAACGACAAATGTTAACTTCAAATTGTATTCCAGCGTTCAAAGTTTGGATGGGACAATTGGCTCATATTAAAACGTCCATTTCACTGCCGAGAAAAAAAACATGCAACACCACCGAACTTCAAGAGGTATAGATCCTCATAAGCCCCCGCAGTTGAGAAGACTGAACACCACCCAACTGCAAGAGGTATAGATCCTCATAAGCCCCCGCAGTTGAGAAGACTGAACACCACCCAACTGCAAGAGGTATAGATCCTCATAAGCCCCCGCAGTTGAGAAGACTGAACACCACCGAACTGCAAGAGGTATAGATCCTCATAAGCCCCCGCAGTTGAGAAGACTGAACACCACCGAACTGCAAGAGGTATAGATCCTCATAAGCCCCCGCAGTTGAGAAGACTGAACACCACCCAACTGCAAGAGGTATAGATCTTCGTGAGCCCCCGCAGATGCGGGGCTTATGAGGATCTATACCTCTTGCTGGGACTACTAGTTCTCCATGTTTTTGTTTTTACGGATGGGGATCTTTGACGTTGAACTTACAGTAGTCAGCACAAAGGTTAAAATGATTGGAAGAAATTATTTTTTTCCTTTATAGCTTTATTGCGATATGCATTCCAATCACTTTGAAACATCTGTCTGGCACTTTCGTGCCCGCACTAAAAGTAAAGTCCAACTTAAGCCCCCCCGCCCCTCCCCCCCCCCACCCCGCCTTCCCCCCCCCCCACCCCGCCCTCCCCCTTCCACGCGTTTGTCTCCCTTTACCCGCCTGACTTTTGGCATTTCGGTAGCAACGGTGAAATACTATTGGTACGCACGGAACGTGGCTTTACTGAGGCGCAAAATAATCCATGACAATCATAACCCGCAATCGAACGCCGGCTCTCTGTTCGCTACCGTCAACCCCTTCAAGGCCGGACCCCAGAGAGATGATGAGAATCTATGTCTCTTTACAGCTTCGTTCATATTTCTATGACTAGCAAAGGGTTAACCGACCGGCTGTGATGCTGCATTGGCTTCAGAGATGTAATTTCAATCATGCGGCAAGGAAAGAGCCAACAAGCTGTACACTCAACAATGATATTTCGTGGATTTTTAGATGCGCGGGTCGCCTAAGGTTTTTCTTAGCGGTGCAGTGAGTCTCGTATTTAGAGAAAACCATACAGATGTGACATCAAGGAGTCAATGGCAGCCTAAACAAACAAACAAACAAACAAACAAACAAACAAACAAACAAACAGTAAAACGCAACAAAAACATGACAAACAAACACACAAAACCAAAACAACAAAAAACAAACACGGATTACATCATAATTGAATTCTGTGAGCCTATTTCAACAGTTCTTGAAAGATTTTATGCATACAGCTCTAATCTTTTTTTGTCTGTTTTGACTGCCAGTAGTGCTTTTATTCGCGATGATTCCTGCAGGATCAGCGCAACAAAAAGGGCTATCCCACAAGCAAAGGGTTAAGACAACATGCCAGAGATTCATACAAAACATAATTATCAACATTATCAATCAAGCGAAAAATGTACGACTGAGACACAATAGTCTGGATTGAAGAAACACAGACAATTATGGCGCTGATCCTCGCAACCACAGATCCTCATGAGCCCCTGCAATCGTGCAGGGACTCATGAGGATCTATGCCTTTTGCAGGTGGAAGGAGTTCACTGCCGGAGAGCAGACAGATTACCCAGATTGTGTCACGGAAATGGTGCGTTGCTGGCAGATATATTTTCTGCGGAATGGTGCCCTTGACTTTGTTGTGAGAGGTACAAGTATGATACCATCACGGAAAATGCACGACTCGAACAGCGTACATATCCATTTTCGCTTGACATTTGGTCAACGGCAACGCAAAACTGCTACACAATAAAAGGTGGACTGTGTAGTGGCGTACGAACGCACAAAGAGGGGGGGTGGGGGGTGGGGGGTGGGGTGGGGGGGGGGTGGCGGGCGTACGGGGTGCAATCGGTTTTGGAGGGGTTCATCAGAGGCCACGGTTTAACCCATTCAGCTACTATAATCTGGCACTGCCCTTGAATTATCATGGTCGATCCATCTCTGCAACTGGTGCATAATCATTAGATGACACCTCCAAATTTGGGAAATACGACCGTCGGGCTCAATGAGTTAACCTATTTACCCTACTGTCGTATGATCCTTGTTACATGTCATGTCGGTTGGATTAACTCTACAGAGCATATATTCTACAAGTGTCTTGAGCACTAACTTCGGTTTCCTAATAACCCTGAAGGGTCATGCATAACACGAAGTACTGCAGCTATGTCGTCAACAATTCTTTATTACGTTCTACTGTGACGTCAACAATTCTCTAATACGTTCAGCTGCAGTGCTGTGCCTGAATTTATGCCGAATGTAGCCCTGGTCTCAGTGCAGGGTTCTATAGGCCATCCCGGAATGGAGGGCATGGTCGCGGAACACGATACTAGTATTTCGCTATTTTGGTCATACTAACCCCTTCCTTGCCAATGGACGTACATTTTGTTTCTGAAATCTGTGTTCACTGAACGACCAACAGCCACAACTGTCAAAAGAGCATGGACACAGAGTGGTCTCCAGTAGGAAGCATAGATCCTCATGAGCCCCCGCGACTGTGGGGGCCCACGAAGATCTATGCTCTTGCGTTTAGGTCGTGTTCACTTCTTCCACGGGCCGAGGTCGGCCACAGTGGGCCCGCGCACGACTGTGCGCGGGCCCACTGTGGCCGACCTCGGCCGGTGGCAATGACGTGGTTAGTTAAGCGTTCGACATTGACTAGAACAATACTGTACGTGCACTGATATCCAAACAAAAATGTGACTGCCAAGCGTGAAAATCCAAGAGAGAAACGCGCTTAGAAAAGACAGTTTATTAACACATTCTGCCCTAGAACCGAAATCCCCAAAGTTTGAAGTTGCCCTCTGAATGACTATCACAATTCTCAGTGGAGACAGATCGAGCATGATAGTTCTGGCACCATCCTTGAACTATCATGCTCGACCCATGTCTTGCTGTGGCGTGTCGGGGTTGAATTTGTTAAGCAAATCAGTTGTGCTCTACTTGACCTTTCTAAGCGTGTTTCTTTCTTTCTTGGGATTTTCTGTACACTGACTGATGCACATCGTGAAGAAGCATTCTCTACGCCAGCCCGTAATTTCCTGACTCGACCCTGTCTGACACAGCTGACTCTGAAATGTGACGGTCATGGCCTTGTCAGGAAATATATAACTGAGCGGACGTTAGATCGATTATAGATGAACCAAAATCGATTTAAAACATGATCCGCTTTTATCCCAATACGCAAGAGGTATTCGGGCCCAAGTCAAAAAGAGTCGGCCCGCGCGAGCCGTGCAGTACACAGTAAGTACACAGCCGTGCGCGGACTGACTGGACATCGACTTAATATTCTGTGCTTACTGTAACAGATCGCAAAATCTCTTTGACAAATGGTCTTAGTGTGTCGTGAAAAACGCTGCAAAAAGGAGCTAACTAATCTGCTCCGTGGCGGGCTTTAACCCATTTAGCCCTAACACCCTACATCAGAGGAGGGATTGACCATGATAATTCAAGGATAGTGCCAGATGAGCGTGGCGCCTGAAGGCGCCAAGCTCATCTGGCACTACCCTTCAATTATCATGGTCGATACATCTCCGGCAAATGGTACGTCGTGTTCAGGTAACACCTCTAGGATTTGGGAAATGCAGCCGTGGGGCTAAATGGGTTAATTGCCAGTACTACAAGTTGCTCCGGCGATACATAGAGTTGAGAATGTGGTCTTGACTCAGATGCATAGTCTTGCATAGTCTTGTCCATGAGAGTAGGAACAGGTAGCAGAAGTTTTCTGCTCCCCAGTGGAACTCTCTTACGTGCAGAAATGTCTTTCATTTGACGACATTTAAACTTCATAATTATGTTAACCCATTTAGCCCCAAACCCCTCCAACAGGTAATGGATCGACCATGAAAATTCAAGGGCAGTGCCAGATTAGCTTGGCGCCTGATGGCGCCAAGCTAATCTGGCACTACCCTTGAATTATCATGGTCAATCCGCCTCTTGCAAATGGTACATAGTCGTTAAGTAACACTTCCACAATTTGGGAAATGCACCCGTGGGGCTGAATGGGTTAAGAAAGCATTATTGCAGACCTATAGAAATATACATTTGACATTAGTAGGAACATCGGTAAGAGCACACACTTCAACGCGCACACACAAAGACAAAATGATGATTTTTACAAAAAGCGGATATATGTCATTTTATTGTTGTTCTTATTCTGTACAGTACGTCTTAAGCATGTTCTTAATTAAACGAACTTTAGTTCGCGAACTCTCACGAACTACAGTTCACGATCTCGGACGAACCAGGTTGGTTCTTAATTGGACGATCTAAAGATACGGCGAACCTAGTTCGAAGTAGTTCACGAACCTCGGCAAACCATAGTTCGCTGTCGGAAAAGGTTCGCTCAGCATGTTGAGCAAACAAAGGCGAATCTTTTCTCTGATTGGTCAAAACTTTTACCCTCTTCTGCGTTGGAGATAAGAAGACAGTCACCGATACAAACAAATATGGCGGACGGCGATATTTCACTCGTGTGAAGAACAAGACCTATTTTTATTGATTTGTGGGAGGCGCAACGCTGTTTGTGGGGTCGCTACTGCAAGGAGTACAAAAACAAACATTGTTCAAATCGCGAAGCGGCATAGCAGCAGCCATTTTGAACACCTTCGCAGACAGTAAGTACGCCGAATCAAGCACTTCAGTTAAGAAAGAGAACCATGGCAAACCTGGTTTGCTGAAGTTCGCCTAGGTTCGTTCAACCTCAATTAAGAAACAAACCAAAAGATCGCCGATCTTCTCCGATCTAGGTTTGCCGATCAAAAGTTCGTCCACTTAAGAACAGCTCTAAGACACTATTTTGCATATGTGATGAAGCTCTATGCCCATGCATAGAGTTCACAGAGGGTTTATGTATGGTACGGTCTTGTCAGCGGTTTGTCTTGTGACAAATATCCCGTGTATGCACGAGGTCACGTGCAATCATAAGGAAAGCGTTTTGCACGCAGTTTTAGGCCGCAGCTCAGTCTAACCAGAGCTCAAGGGTAGTTCGTACGGGCTGTTCTGTCAGTGAGGACGGACGTATGTTGGATATGCTAGCCGTATTCTAAGACTCTGAGACCTAGATTTCAGAGTTCTTGTGTGGAGCGGAGCGACGTGACGCCGAGACGTCAGTCAACGCAGGCTGCTGCTAGAGGACCTGTCGTGAGGTCATTTCACCACTCGAGGAATGAGTGACCGGTGCCTAGACATCCGGGTCATCAGAGACTGCACTACGGGAGCGAGTCAGGAGGACGTCCACGGTACGAGAAACGGGGGACTACTCAGAGGCGTGCGACGCGAGAAACTACACGCCTAGACGCCTACACGTGGAAGGACAGAACGTGTTGCAGAACGATAACACCAGTGAAACAGGTTGGATTGTGAGGACAATTACCTAACCTGGCTTTTACGTTGTGTATGGTGTATGCGGTGTTGATGTGCTTGTAGTGAGAAGTGTATGGTGTACAGAATCTTTTTGAGTTTTACGTTATTTGTTTTGTTAAGAGAAAAAGGGCTTACAAGAAAGAGAAATAGTGTTTGAGTTGTACCGCGTGAATGCGCCCGACTGACTGAGTCAGTGGCGGTGCGTGCGTCTGTTGTGCGTGAGTCTGTACGTGCGACTGGGGAGAGTCTGCGTGCGTTACAGAATACAGGATGAGGAAGAACAAAGACTATAATATATAAGAAAAACGCGACGGAGGCTCCACAGTACTTTACTGCGCTTTTTACACTTCGGCCATAGCGGTACATCGTCATTAACTCATTTAGCCCGACGCACGCATTTCCCAAATTTTGGAGGCGTCATCTAACGACTATGCAACTGTTGCAGGAGATGGCTCGACCATGATAATTCAAGGGTAGTGCCAGATTAGCTTGGCGCCGACAGGCGCCAAGCTAATCTGGCACTACCCTTGAATTATCATGGTCGGCACATCTCCTGCTGTAGTGCGTCAGAGACCCCACCCGGGTCTGCCCTGGGGGACTTGGGTGGGGTTGACTACTTTTTAGTTCCCAGGATCACCCTGGTCAGTCCCACAGGGTGGGTTTCCCTTCTACTCTGGGGCATGTGTTTCTGTCTACCCGAGGTCCATTCACCTGTATTTGCCTTTTTAAAACTCTCCCAACTGTCTGCGATGCCTGTGGCTCTTGATATTGGATGTGTGTTGCTAAATGGTCCTAGCTTTATTTAGGCCCCGTGGCGTAGGTTTATTTAACGTATTGGACCGGCTGGCGACATACATTCAATATTCTGTTTAGTTTTTTTTTTTTTCAGAAGCAGTGCAGGCACATCCTGAGAAAGCCTTGTTGCTGTCGGGACGTTAAGCAATGTACAATCAATCATGTAGTGCGTCAGGGCTGAATGGGTTAACACATTCGCTGCCAGTGGACGCGGGTTGTGTGTTTGACATCATCGTAAATTGAACGTCAAAGATCTCTAGCCGTCAAGTCAGTAACCATGGACACAAAGTGGTGTCAGCAAGAGAAATAGTTCGTCACGTCCCCGCAACTGATGGGGCTCACGAGGATCTCCACCTCTTGCAGTTGGATGGTGCTATTTTTTTCCAGCAGTGAACGGGTTAATCACGTATCACATATCACACATCTCCTGCGCTAAGGTTTCACTGAATCTTTTCGGACTAAAAAAACCGAAAATATGTCACTCAGGTTTTTGACCGCTAAGCATGCTCGTGTACCATCAACTTCCTGGATAGGAACAGGTCCCGGTACACAGTGCTGTTTCCGTACTGTACAGTCTCTTAGCCATAGTGAGTCCCAGGCATCCCCTAATATTTCAATCCCCTAAAAAACACTACTGCCCACCAGCTGCACATTTGCCATGCACAAAATAACAATAAAAACAGCACATTGACAGTCTCATTTCTTGGCTATGAACCCGATTCCTTACCAACCCCACACCCAAGCACAGTTGAAATCAGCTTGCCCCTCAAATCACTACGTCAACGGCAACTCAACATAGGCCCACAATTGTCCACTGGATAAGCTCAGGATGGTATGAATCAAAGCACCAAACATGTCTCCTCTCATGTAACCAGACATTTCCAGCAAATTCTAACATTCAGCCCTACTACAACATTTCAAACAAGGCAAAAATTATTTTTAAAAACACCGGTCCTCTTACTGTCTGAACTGGCCAAATTTGACTATGTAATGTGACCTGAAAAGGAACTGTCCCACCTGAACACCATTCAATCTGCCATCAGTGCAACCCTTAGACACTAGCTAAGTCAAACCCAAAGTGACACCATTGAATGTTGCTGCATCTTTAAGTTATGGCCCATTATGTGAAGCGCGCTGTTGTGGCGTTCAATATGCTGTTAATGTTTTGGATCATGCATATCTGATGCCATGAAAAACAGACTAGATACGGTCAGAATGCCTCCAAAATTGGCATGTACATCAAGTAATATATCTGATCTTCAGAAATGTTGCATTTGAGACACAGGCACCTGCAAGTCTTTTTTTTCATATTTTTCCACTACCCACCCCCCTACTTTGTCTGTTTTTCCATGTTTACAAACACATGCAATACAGTCAAACTGACTTCTGGTGGGCTGGACAACTAAAAAAGCTTACCATGACACTGACATTGATGAAAAATGAGCTTTCAGACCCAAGGCCATTTCCTTGTGTATCTCAGGGCAGCCAAAAAGACAATGCCCTGGCATCCTCATTGCCCTGTTGTCTGGTGCCAACAAGCAGGAAGAGACCAGTAACCAGCTACCATGCCCTATATACTGCTGGCAATCTTTTCTACAGGCAAAAGGGGTCATGAAACAGCTGTGCAATTTAAACATTAAGTCTACTGAACTAACCCACAGGCAAAAGACTACACAAAACAGCCAAAACTATGCTACGCGGGACACACCGCATACCTAAACAAGTGTCTGGAGTGCTTATTTAGGAGATAGCAGGGAAAAATGGTTATGTACAGTTCATTTTTATATAAAACACACCTGTCAGAGTCTCAAAAAGCCTAACCTCATGTTGCAAATGCAGCAGGCATGTGTGTGCCAAACCTGTGAACACTCCTGTAAAAGCCTGTACTGGTGGCCGCAGCTGCTGGTCCCATAACAATGCACTCAAATGAGCTTTACACAGAGTAAAAATGCTTGTGTTTGGCTCAGAATAGACACCAGAGACATCCTTAATGACAATTACAGCAGAATGACACCTCAGACGCAGCCAGTGTAGCTGAATCATGCAAAATAACACATCTGCATGTCACACTATTTTTCACTCTGAGGTCAGCTGTCTAATAAAATGAACATGCTGACACTGTTTCATTGTAGTTTTGATATTAACCTTTGACCTTAAGCCCCCCCCCCCCCCCACTTCACCCCACAACTTCAATAACCGAAAAGTGCCTCTTTTGTTTACGCATTTATAAAACTAACGCCCTAAACCCCACCCCTTTCAAGGTCAAGGTCACAGCTCAAGGTCGAAGGTCAGACTCATGACTACTTGTAAACTCATGACTACTTGTAAGACAAAAAAAAAAAAAAAATCAACAAACACACTAACCATAGCTCACAGTGCAGGTAAACAGGGTGTTGCAACGCAAAATATGCAAACACGCCTATAAAACTGCAATCGCAGCGATTTTTTGGCAAAATTTGAAATTTTTCATGATTTTCTCAGTTTTCCAACTGCAAAAGTCCAAACTGAATGATATGGTTACATTAAACCAGTTTCTGATCTATGTCACATATATGGCATGTGGTGCCCTGACAACGGCACAGCTGGACAAAACTGTGAACAAAGGTCAAGTTGCTTATACGATTTACACACACACACACACACACGCACACGCACACATACACACATACACATACACACGCACACACGCGCACGCACACACACGCACGCACACACACGCACGCACACACACACACACACGCACACACACACATACACACACACATACACATACACACACATACACACACACACACATACACATACACACACATACACATACACACACACATACGCACACGCACACGCACACACACACGCACACACACACCACACACCACACACATACACACACACACATACATACACACACATACACACACATTCACACACATTGTGAAAAGCATTTTATCATCGCCAGCCTGGGATATCCTGAGTTGACCCTGTCTGCCACAGCCGACTCAAAATGAGTTGTGACAAACATGGTCTAGCCATGAAATATAAAACTGAGCGGATGTTACATCGATTATGGAAAGCTACAATCGATTTAACTCTTTCAGCCCCGACACACCGCAGCAAGACATGGATCGAGCATGATAGTTCAAGGGTGGTGCCATAATAGCTTGGCGCCCATAGGCGCCAAGCTATTCTGGCACCACCCTTGAACTATCATGTCTCTAGAATTGTAAAACAGTCCCATAGAGGGCAACTTAAAATTGGAGGATTTCGGTTTTGGGTACACCTACTACATAGAGCAGTAGGGACTACCCCCAGGCGCCCCGCCATCCGCTGGAGAATATCCAGACCTCCCCTCGAGGGGGGATGCTAGAAAATATTCCCAAACATATATTTGACCTGCTGAGTAGATTTAAAGTTTTTGCCGCCTTTCGCCCCAAGGGGGGCTCTTCAGGTAGGCATACGGCGTATCCTGAATTGATTAGTTCCGGGTTTAACGTCCACGGCACCGAAGTGATAATGGACGGCCCTGACGGGCGGGTTATGGGGGACAGGGAAATCTATTGCCTATGGAGTACGACTTGAACACTGATCAATTCAGGCGCGCTCCAACTGTGCCACTTTGATTTACCAGGACCTTTCAACAGATATGCTATTGAACAAATCCGCCTTTTCCCCCTGGATTGCGAGTCCAGCTACCGGGGACGGGACGGGGATGGTCGATCCATCTCCTGCAACAGGTGCATGGTCGTTAGATGACGCCTCCAAATTTGGGAAATACGTGCGTCGGCCTGAATGAGATAACACTTACTACGCCAGGTCCCTTGTCGATCTAGCTCCCTTGGAGGAAACAATTTCTCGGGATGGAAGGTGTAACGGAAACAGAGCACAACTGTGAAGGGATCGACGCAGCAGAATCCCAGCAAGCAAAACCTAACGACCACAGTCGGCCCGCGTGGCATGGCTGTGCACCGGGTGTGTACTGCACGGCTGTGTGCGGAGCCAACTGCGGCCGACGTTGGCCGATGATCACTTGCGTCTAAGGATCCCAGCAATAGACAAATTCCGGATATACGAGGTAGGTCAGAGTTGCACGTGTTTCGCATGTGTTTCGATGAAACAGTGTATTAACTCATTCGAGACGTGCCGCCTCCGGATACGCGACATAAGCTGCGAATCCGGAGGCGGCACGTCTCGAATGAGTTAAAAGCCCGGGAAAAAAACATGAGATTAATACACTGTATTCGTCTAAATACGTGCAATTGTGACCCGCTTCTGATTTCTGCACGTCTATTCCGTCGTCTTAATCTAAGATTTCATGCAGTGCCAGCCGAATACGGCCCCAGAACGAGACTCTAGCCTCTGGATCCTCCTCCCACTCGATGTAGGTCAAGGTTTTCATAACCGCCATCATGGCGGGCGTCAGGTCACGACTAGGGGGGATTTCCTCCAACAGAACCACAAGCAGCGTGTCGCCGTGTTCCAGCACGTGAGTGAAGCACAGCTGTAGCTCGAACTGACACCAGTGGCTGTGTACGAAATTCTTGGAGAAAAGCATCATGATTTTCTTGCTGGTCTCTACGCTCTCTTCAATGTTCGCCACGATGGGAGAGCCCAGTGTAAAGTCACGTGAATGTATGCACAGCGTAAGCCCTATCCTCTCCTCCAGTTCCGGCATTAGGTGCGCGCGCACCCAGTCCAGATCCTCGCTGTCGTAGCACACAAAGACGTCGTACCGGAAGTCCTGCTCCTGTAGACGCCGCCATCTGTCCCCCCGGCCCCGGACCGCCTCGTACAGCACCAAGCGGATGTGCCAGCGGTAGCGGTAGATTACAGCGCCCGCAGTCAGTGGCAACATCAACAGGATGACAGTGGCTATGATAAACTTAGACACGGCAGGACTCCACAGACAAGATTGGTCGGCCACGTAGAATGACTGAACTGTAGTGTTGACCAGACTGTCACATAGGTATTTTGCGCACGGATGGTACGTCAAGATGTGTTTATCGCAGGTAAAGAGATCAGGGTACTTGTCCAACCACTGTCGGAACCATCTCAAAACACAGTCACAGTAAAATGGATTGTTGCCAAGGTACACGTGCTGCAGGTTCTGACGTGTGGCTGGGCTGAAGGTGGTTTCTCTGACAACGGAAATTTGGTTCGAAGACAGATCCAGAAACTCAAGGCATCCCAACCTATCAAAAGCTCCGTCCGGTATGACTGTCAGCTTGTTAAAATCCAAATGAAGAATAATCAAGTTTGGTATGTTTTTAAACATCTCAGCATTGATGTGACCAATGTTAGTGGACGTTAGTTGCAGCTCTTTTAAACTACTACTGTTAAACAAACGCTGGAATTTTTGCTCGCTTACTCCGCTAAAATCGTTACCAGACAGGCACAGTACTGATAGATTGGGACAGCCAGCGAAACAATCCGGATGGATGGACGTTTTGGAGAAGTCGATCCAGCTGTACTGAAGAGCGACAATTTGCAGCATAGTGTTGTTGAAGGCGTACTTCTTTATCTTTGTCAGGGACTGTCCTCGGAGACCGCCGCTGCTGAGAGCAACAAGTGTTAACAATGGATACCACTGTGTTCGGAACGCATTGGTCGGTATGGACAATAGACCACTAGCAAGAGACGTAAAAGCTTCCAGGCGTGGTAAACACACATTTTGAACTGGAAGTGCCAGAAGGGGATTTATTGACAGTTCTAACCATGTCAGGTTTGGCATTAATGATCCAAAATCTGTGCATGTTTGTGGGAAAAATTCAAAGTTATTATGTGCCAGCATCAAAATATTTAGTGGAGGCAGAACGTCAAAAAATAATGATTTCTGCGACAGGTGGTCACCGGTGAGCTCCAGGACGTTCAACTGTGCAAGTGGCTTGAAGATCGACATGTTGAGATGTGAGTTCATCCCAACACGAAACAGACATAGTGTGTGCAGGTGAGGCAGAGAGTAGTTGTGAAATAGTCCGTCAGGTGGCGTACCTAGCGCGTTTGATGTAAGATCCAGTAGTGTGAGTGTGTTGACTGACAACACAGGATCCAGCGCTGTGTAGGTCAGACTGTTGTCTCCTAACCGCAGTTCCCTCAGGTTCACCAGCAGTCGGAAAGCTCCAGCACTGATATACGACAAGTCATTTTCATCAAGGTACAGAGTGAGGATGTTGGTGACGTTGTAGAAAAAGTCGTCATTCCTTATAGCCGTTAGTCTGTTCAATGAAAACTTGAGACTGGAAATGTCGAGGGGCAGTACTGGAATATACGTCAGATTACCGTAGTGTCTCGAACAGTCAGCAGCTTCATGTTGACACCGACAGTAGCCTTCACCACAGGATGTGTAGTTATTAAACGACAATGTGGGTGCGATGCAGGAATTATACGGCTCTGGTGTATTATGGCTGTGGTCATATACCCGGTATGTGTGTAAAATAGGGTGGGAACGAGTAACGTCCTTACCAACCACACCAGTGACCAGCCACACGAACAGCACGCGTACAGTCACACAAACCAACATAGTCAATAGTTGGTACGCAACCCCTATACACTTGCAGATGCGATGTAGCTCACAATCACGGAGCTGTACGGAAACCAAATCCAAGCCCGTCCCTATGCTGTAATTGGTGCGTACATACGGAATGTTGGTAGTATCTTCAGATCTTGAGTTCTAAAACGCCCTTCAAAAGAGTCATGAGTACACATCTTTTTATCTAGTTTGATTTCGAAGACGTTTAGCCCTTACTTGTCAGTGAGGCACTGTTCTTGATAAGTACTGTATTCTAGCTGAGTGCGTAGACAAAATGAAGAAAACCGATTACTAGTCAGTCATTAAGTCACAGCCTTTCCGCAGCATGTCCTTAGATCACGGTGGGTAACCAAACATTCGATGCATTCTACGTAAGCATAGCAACATAGAGGTAACTCGAGCCAGCATGTGGCATAGATCCTCATGAGCCCCCGCATAAAGCGGGGGCTCATGAGGATCTATGCCTCTTGCAGATCTGTGTATTTTTCCTGTGCATTTAGTACTACAAATTCCCACCGTGTAGATCGTCTGACGGGCACAGATTATTTTGCATCTCTCATTTTCCCGACATGCAAATGAACACGTCAGTTGACTGAAACCGGCCAATGGCTGAAGTGTGTTTTGAAATATGATAAGAAAAATGATATCATCACTAGGCCAGTACACCAGACTCCACAAGTCACTAATGACTTACTTCCTGACTCAAGTGTGCAGAACTCCGGCTTGTTTCGATCGATTTAAAGGTCTGCTGTTTTAATGACCTCAAGCACTGAGGGGTGGGGGTGGGGGGTGGGGGGGGGGGGGCCGAGTTTTCGCAGCCCACTGCACAGTTACAAAGTTACACAGTGCCCACTAGTAAAAAGAAAAGGGGAGACTGCCAGTGCTAATATTTTAGGAAGGTTACAAAGTAAAGTAGGTAATAGCACTGTCAGGGGAGAGAAGTGTGCATGATCGACCAGTGGGATATGTGATACGCCCCCCTTCGGGGGGGTGGGGGGGGGGGTTCCATATGCATTGCTTTCAGTTGTTTTCTTAGCGCCCCCCTCTTTTTCCTATCTTTTTTTGTGTGCTTTGGCCACAGTAGATCTATGATCACTGGTCGATCATGCATACTTCTCTCCCCTGACAGTGCTATTACCTACTTTACTTTGTAAACTTCCTAAAATATTAGCACTGGCAGTCTTCCCTTTTCTTTTCATTTATTACTACAATGTCGACTGCAACCTCTTCCCCCCTTTTGGTAGGTTCTCTTTTAGGGTGCATGGAAATTTGGCTCTAGGTGGTGGCATGGAATGTATGCCCTTGCAGACACCACAGTAAAATGTGGCTGTCATTGCAGGTAGGCAGAAATTCCTGCCTCCTCCAGTATTGCCGATGGTGTGCTGAAGAGGTCGCCAAGACCGAAACAGCTGTCGACACTGGCTAAATATCTGGACCCCACTTGGGGGAGCTAGATTAAAATTTCCATGCATTGAGTGGCAGGAACAGTGGGATAAGTGATACGCCCCCCCCCCCCGAAGGGGGGGGGGGGGGCTTCCATATGCATTGCTTCCAGTCACTTTCTTAGCGCCCCCTCTTTCCTATCTTTCTTTTGTGTGCTTTGGCCACAGTAGATCTATGATCACTGGTCGATCATGCACACTTCTCTCCTCTGACAGTGCTATTACCTACTTTACTTTGTAACCTAGGCTCACTAGTGTTCATGCTTCATTTCACTTCCAGTTGCCCAGGTGAACGGAACAGTATGATATGTATTGCAGCGTTCAACAAGCACACGTTATTTATTTACCTATTTGTTTATTATTGTTATTATTTACAATAGTTGCAGACTTAACTCATTTGAGACGTTCCGCCTCCGGATACGTGGCTTAAGCCGCGTATCCGCAGGCAGCACGTCTCGAATGAGTTAAGTATGGGCTGTAACAAATAGCAATTCGTTCATCTGACAGCGAAATAAATGTAGGCACAGGTGCGCTGCATTTTATTGGAGGGAAGCTGGGTAGCTCAGGTGTTTGAGCGTTCGACTCTCGTCCGAAAGGTCGTGGGTTCGAACCCAGCAGGGGTCAAAATGTGCACAGACCTCTTTTCGGTGCCCCGTCTCCGAAATCACCTTCGCGGTGGATAAAAGTCGCTAAGCCCATAAACGTTTGACGTTTGTTTTCTTGCATTTTATTGGGTCGCTGGGGATGTAACCTGAACTGTGTAACTTGCATCGGTGACTGTGTCAGCTCTGAAAATTTATTCCGCCACTCAGAGCTTGAGGTTATTAGAACAGCAGATCTTTAATATCCATGGATATTTGCTGCGTGGTGGTTTTTTTTTTTTGAAGAAGGAAACAAAAACGAAAAGAAGGACGAGTAGAAAACTGTTTTATGTTGGCCCCTTCAAAGCGCTTTTCTTTAATGTCTTATTTTTTTGTGTGCAAACGAGATTGTGCCAAATTAGTACATAAACGGATGTAGTCCTACACGCCCTAATTACGTTACTCGGCGGCGACGATCGACGTAAAATAATACATAGACACACACGGTTATACAACAACAGACAAGTAATTAAGTGGCCGTGTAGAAGATCGCTATGTCGTGTATTTTGGGGTTCGCAATCCTCGGAATAAATAAATATACTATTAACTCATTTAGCCCCGAAGCACCACATCAAGATATGTATCGACCATGATAGTTCAAGGGCGGTGCCAGAACAGCTTGGCGCCTATAGGCCTATAGGCGCCAAGCTGTTCTGGCACCACCCTTGAACTATCATGGTCGATTGGTTAGTTCGGGTTTAACGTCCACGGCACCGGATTGATAATGGACGGCCCTGACGGGCAGGTTATGGGGGACAGGGAAATCTATTACCTATGGAGTACGACCTGAACACTGATCAACTCAGGCGCACTCCAACTGTGCCACTTTGATTTACCAAGACCTTTCAACGGACATGCTATTGAACAAGCCCGTCTTTTCCCCCTGGATTGCGAGTCCAGTCACAACCGGGGCGGGACGGGGATTCGAACCCACGACCCGGCGATTCCCTTCGCTCTCCTGCTCCGACGCTTAACCGCCTGAGCCATTTCGGACTCGGGTCATGGTCGATGCGTCTGCTGAGTTGTTATATAGTCTTCCGAGGACAACTCCCAAATTTGCAAATTTCGATCATGGGACACAGTGAGATAACTAGACTTGTTTTCTAGCTCGTCGCTTGCAAGCAGTTCCCGGTGCTGATATCAAACGTAGTCCAAGCTGAAAAGGGGTGGCGGCCCGGCCAGAAAAAGAGTTCACTGGTGTGGCATAGTTACGACGCCGCGCTCACAGTCCAAGCCCGCAGCGCGATGCTCCACGTAAGGCAGGCAAGAGGTAAACAACCCCGTGAGCCCCCGCGTCTGCGGGGACTCGTGAGGTCCTTTTGCCTCTTGCTGCTGGGCATTGTTCGCATCTCCCTGGTACCGAAGGGGTTAAAACAATTTGTCTCTGGCCTCGAAAGTTTAAAATTGACCTGACCCGAAACAATTTCCTGTCGGCTGTCAGGAGTTATGGGCTCGTCTCTGTCGGCATTTTACTAAGAACGAAGTCAGAAATTTACGCCGACAAGGTCTAGCAACGATGGGTATCTCACTCTGAGGATAACACATAGCGCGAACCTTAGCCAGCAATAGGCATAGATACTCATGAGCCCCTGCTGTAGCAGGAGCTCATGAGGATAATATGCCATTTGCAGACGCAAGGGTTCAGTGTGGTGACTCACTATTAGTGTTACGAGACTGTCGCTGTTGTTTTTTTCGGTACTTTAGACAGAGGGTAAAGTACCACATGAATCAGCGACCTACCGAAGCGCAAAATACTGTCTGACAATCACAACCCGCCAGTGATGTATGCAACCTTCAAGGGCAGCCACCACCCCCTCCCCACCCATCCACCCCCCACCCCCCGCCGCCCCCTTCCCCTCCATAGCGAACAGAGGATTTTGAAGCCGCCTAAGTGAGATACAGGGCAGCTTCCCGAAAGAAAGTTTCAGTGTCCCAAAAGAGACCAGTCTAAACTTTAAAATCTTAGTCCATTCTGCGTCTTCTTTTAATTTTGCCCCCCACAGTACTGTAATACATTAATTTAACAATATTTATCGCGATACTATTATGTAAATATCATTGCCTGGAGTCATGGTATTCTTACTGTGCCCCCCCTCCCCCTTCCACAAAAGTGTAATTGCCCTTGATGGGATAAATACATTTTTTAAAAATTAAATTGAATTCAATTCAATTCAATTCAAGTACAATATTTTTGTTCAAGCTCTTGAACACGCCAAACGTAATCTAACAGTACAGTGGAACTATCCCATCAAAGCGACAGCAAAAGGGTTAATTACCCCATTTAGCCCCGACGCCCTACAGCAGGAGATGGATCGACCATGATAATTCAAGGGTAGTGCCAGATTAGCTTGGCGCCTTCAGGCGCCAAGCTAATCTGGCACTACCCTTGAATCATCATGGTCGACCCATAACCTGCCACTGGTACACAGTCTTTAAGTAACACCTTAAACATTTTTGAAAATGCGGCCGTACGGTTAAATTAATGAATGGGATAGGATGTAAAAATTGTGTCAATTCTGATTCGTCGAAACTATTAAGCAGGCAGCTATGAATATAATCTTTCACGATTAATGCGATTTTTCTTTTCTAAAAAAAAAAAAAAAAAAAAAAAAAAATCTGTTCAAAGAGGAACGCGCACACAAATGCCAAGATCGATGCAGTAATACACATCTTGCATAATCTTTACGGTACTGTGGACGCGTATGGTTCCCGCGGGACACGCTCAATTAGTGTGTTTGGAGCGGTCCATTAGGCACGTCACAGCAAATTTAGCTCAATTAGCTCGCAGGCAGTCACATAAAACTATCACTTACCAATCGGACTATTCGCTTCTGATAACACCCTCATAACAGTCTCGGCCGGAAATAGAGATGGGTATACATTCACTCGAGCCCCTACGGCTGCGTGGGAGCGTTTGAATCTGTGCTACTTGAAGATGGAAGAAAAAGGATGAGAAAAGTTACCAGTCTTACAGCTAACGCCGAATAAGAGCCTAAATTTGAGGCCGGCATAGCAGTAAAAAGATATAGATGCACATGAGCCCTTGCGCTTTGCAGGGACTCATTTGCGTCTATGTCTCTTGCATATGGAAGTGCCAGGACAGGGTTAAACATTTATCGGATTTTGGCGTGTCCGGGAAGACAGAATACGGGACATCAAACGCCGATGAAAGTAATCAGGGAACACTGGCTGTCTGAATGCCCGGCTGAAATGTTTTGATTTCTTCTTAGGGGATTCACCGGTGCTTGGTAAAAAGGGGGATTCGGGAGTTAGTTGTGGGGGGGGGGAGTGGAGGGTGTGAGGGACAGGGGGAGGAGAGAGAGAGAGAGAGAGAGAGAGAGAGAGAGAGAGAGAGAGAGAGAGAGAGAGAGAGAGAGAGAGAGAGAGAGAGAGAGAGAGAGAGAGAGAGAGAGAGAGAGAGAGAGAGGAGTTGTAAAATACCACGATGATCATTTCAGGAGCAGGAATCTTTTGTCATTCACTTCCAGCATTTACTGCAGGAGACACATGGACTGTGACAGCTTAAAGGACGTGCCTCAGTAGACACATGCTCGTCTGGCACTACGCTTGAGGTATAATCATGTGTCCATCTGTCTCCTGGTTCACGCATATTTTAACCCATTAACTGCAACTGATGTTTTTGAAATCATTGTAAGTTTCAACACCAAAGCGGACCCCGAGACGTCCAAGGAACATGGATACAAAGTTGTTTCAGCAAGAGGCATAGATCCTCATGAGCCCTTGCAGATCATGAGATAGAGTGACAATGATAGTCCAAGGGTGGTGCCTCTATAGGTGTCGAGCTGTTTTAGCGCCATTATTAAACTTTTGCTCATAGTCGTCATCTAGTGTATAAGGGGTTAAGTCTTTGGCGGTCAGTCGGGCATTTCGTCCAGGGGATTCCTGTAGGAATCACCTCGACAAAATGCGCGACTGATAGCCAAAGGGTTAACTGGTTCAGGGAGGAGATGGCAATGTAAAAATATATATTTATCATCATCAACATCATTATCATTATTATTATTTTGCAAGCATCTGAATCATACCAGCCACAAACGGCATGCACAGAGGCCTCAGTTAAAATGTTTCATTCTACGATGCAATGATCAAGACTTTAAAAATTTAAAATCACATTGCGTACCATCAAGCCTCGTTTCCGTTTTTGACATCGTCGGGTGTGACTACGTGAATAACGTCAGCAGGACGTCCAAACTCTGCCAGCCGGACTTCACGCAAGACGGACGACAATGATAAACTGAAATTATTTCCCCGGAGCCTCATCGATTGAATTAAAACCCTTCTCCATGCCAGCGAAAACTGAAACACGATCCAACTGCAAAGAGGCATAGATCCTCATGAGCCCCCGCAATTGCGGGGGCTCATGAGGATCTATGCCTCTTGTTGACGCCTCTTTGTGTCGATACTACTAGGACGGCGTTGAATTTAACAGAGATTTCTGAAACACAATCTGCGTGCATTGGAAATGTAGCGGTTACGCTAAACTCAAAGATGTTTTAAAAGATTTACGCCGGTTTGCTGAGGGCCGGGCTCGCTTCGCTGGAGAGTGAAGTGTCATAAGGTGTCACACCGCTACGCACTGTGCGTCTAAATTCCCGTATATTACGCCTGCCGTTATTAATCAGACGATATCGATGTGATGAACCCAAAATATAACACCCTCAAATTGAGGCGCTAGCCGAGGAGTATTTTCTATACCAGGTGTATGTAGCGCGGGATCCGGCAGCCGCAAGAGACATAGATATACATGAGCCCCTGCTGTCGCAGGGGCTCATGTATATCTATGACTTGCGGAGGTAATAGACTAGCTACAGTGTGCGAATTAACTTATATTGAAGCTGTCTTTTTTAATGAGAAGAGATGTGATGAGCGCAGTGAAGCGAAACTAGACAGCGGAAGATATCATCTCCCGGTTTCGCCGTGCGTGCTATCCGGTCATCCGTTCAGTGGTAAAGCCGCCCGCCAAGTGTTCTTGGTGCACGCCAAGTTAATTTTGGGCTGATATAAAAAAACCCAGCACTCGATACAGAAAATGGGAATATATTTGTCTTTTATCCGCAAGAGTGTGAATTTGTTATTTTAGTTTTTTTTCTATCTTCCCCCCCCCCCCCTTTTTTTTCCCTTCTTCTTTTCGGAGTGGGACTTATAGTGCTTATATATATATATATATATATATATATATATATATATATATATATATATATATATATATATATATATATATATATATATATATATATATATATATATATATATATATATATATGCAAAAAGCAAGTCCAAAAACAGAACCCATGGGCACCAGATATAGTCGCTAGTTCACGGTGCATAAACCTCTAGGAAAGCGGTGTCCTCCAATCAAAATTAAAAGGAAGTGTGAGGTTAGGTTTATGAATCATAGCAACTTCAGCGTAAAAAATCCCCAGGCGGCGTCTGACCGAGGAAACATGGATACAAAGTGATGTCAGCAAGAGGCGTAGATCCTCATGAGCCCCCGCAATAGCATGGGCTCATGAGGATCTATGTCTCTTGCAGCATGAATCGTGTTCAGTGTTTCTGGCAGTAAAGGGGTTAAGATAATAATTAAAAACCAGGTGAGCTATCGCGCGTCCAACCTACACCCGAAAAGGTAGGTAATCCTCTTCAATCCCGGGTTCTTTCCCTTTCGTGACGAAGTGTCGTTGGGAGGGGGAAAAAAAGGAAACTTCCGCCTTCCATCTTCGTGTGGGCCTTGTGCGTCAGTAAATGTAGGTAAGATTCCGCAAGGAAGTCGGCACACTACATATACTCTCATAAATCTTCTACGGAGGCAAGGCCTCATACGAATCTATTCTTCAATCAGATAGCTGGGTGTTATGAGAGATTCTTAGTATTTGAAATCTTCACTGCCGAGAGAAACAAAAACAATGATCTAACTGCAAGATACATAAATCCTCATGAGCCCCCGCAGTTGCGGGGGCTCATGAGGATCTATGTCTCTTGTTGACATCACTTTACCGCCACAATCCTTGATCGGCTGGCGCTCTTTGCTGTTCATTTTATATTTTAACTTTTCGGCTATCGGTAGAGGTTTTTGTCGCGATGATTCCTGCAGGAATTATAGCGACAAAAAGCGCTACCGGCAACCTAAAGGTTAACACAGATTTAAGAAATACAATCTGACTCCCTCTGGCAGTCAATGTACAAATTTATCATTCCACTTCGCCCACAAAAAAAGGTTTGTATTCTTACCCTTAGGCTCAACACTCTGGCCACAATGCTGCGAAGCAAAAACCCAGTGGTCTCCTCTGTCTGAAGAACACAGACTATGATCATTACCGTTAGAAAGAGCAGGTTTTTCCCCAACACCAAACTACCCTCTTGCAGATTTGTTTGCGTTGTTCCTTGACTGAGGATTCGGACAGAGATAGGACGGTTCAGGTACGAGGGGCGCTCAATGTTTTGGGACGCTCTTCATTCGAAAGAAAAGACTTGGTAAACTTGCGCATCGAGTTATATTATAAATATGAAAAATGCGCCGTATAAATACTATGTATTATTATTATTATTATATTAATGATCATGATTACATCACTAACCATACAAACTGTCATTTGACTACGACATACGATTTTTAGACAAAAGAATATACTCCAAGCATGTCTCAAAGAAGTAACTGTGTGATTTTGAAGCGATGGACACCACGGCTTTCATAAGCGATGCACAACGACAAATTAAAAGTCAATATAAAAAAGCCGGAAGAGACAGAGAGAAAAAAAAGAAAAAGAAAAAAGAAGAAGAAGAAGAAGAAAAAAAATACTGTGCCAAAAGATCATTCGCGACACTGGACATAGAAACGCTGACATGAATCTCAACACCCACGAGTACTCGTTGTCTTCTGCAAAGAAACAAAAACTAGATCAAACTGCAAGAGGCATAGATCCTCATGAGCCCCCGCTGACGCCACTTTGTATCTATGTTCCTTGGACAGCTGAGGCTCTGCTCTTTGGCGAAAGACAGAGACACGCAGATTTGTTCAAGAACATCCCTCTCGACACATGTCGCCCAGGGCAAAGGCAGTGGGTGTGCGCAGACCTTTGATATAGTGAATAGCGCGCACCATCCAGAGTGTCTGCGATGACTCATTTAACCCTTTCACTGTCAGTCACGCGACCGACAGTCAACAGTCAGATCCTGCGCAATTTTCCGCACACCACAGTGCAAAGAACACCGCAACGTGTGTGCATAAATCCTACTCAAATCAAGTAAAGAAGATGCTCTTTATATTGGCTTGCGCAGGATATAAGCCCATCTATGCATTTGAGTCCAGCTCTCACCTGGTAAACCAGGGTCCATCCATAGACACCCTACATGAAGTGAACTTAATTCTTGCCTCAATGAAAAATATTAATACACGTCCATTTTGTCTGTCTGTCTGTCTAAGGAGGGCTGGGTAGCTCAGGTGCAAATGCGCTCGACTCTTGTCCGTTCAGTTTCGAAACCCAGCTGGGGTCAAAGTTTGCCCAGATCCTATTCGGTGACCCGTCTTTGAAATCACCTTCGCGGTGGACACATGATCTAAAGCCCTAAACGCTTAACTTGTTTGTGTCTATATTATGTCAAATCCTAAAAATAAACAAACTGTGTTGTCCTTGTCCTTTCTAAGCATGTTTCCATCACTGCTGCGAATTTCTTTGCATTTTACACGCTTGGCTTGTCACCAATTTCGACTTGACCCATATATTGGAGTGTGAGGACACATGAGGATTCCATTTATACCTCCGTAAAGCCCCCCCCCCAAACCCCTTCCCCGCCATCCACATCAAGGACTGCAGTGCCCATCAGCAACCTCTTCCTGCGTGTAAAGGAATAAGGGTATGCCTTTACGATACTGACGAGCAAAAGAAATGCGACATTTTTGGAATCTTCGGAAACACTTTAGTATTTCCGATGATTCCCAAAATGTAGCATAGCTTTTGCTCATGAGTATATATGACTGCAATCACTGATGCGGCCAAAACTGAAATATTGGGTTCAAACACAGCAAACAATCCCAATGTTGTTCATCTTTGGTGCCAACCCTCACGTGATCTACACCCAACCCCATCTGCCCCTCCCTCCCCTAAACCCACCACCTCTCACATTGGACGTTGATCTTTTACAGGCTGACATCCATGGCGTCCTCTACAATCCACCCCCCCCTCTCCCTCCCGCTCCTCGTCTTCCGCGACCTAGCCTCCCCCTTCCAATGCAGCCCAACAACGTAATGAAAAATCCATGGCAAATCTCACAATGCTGACAATGCAGAAATGTCTTTGGGGACCTACGCCCATAAAATCATATCAAGAAGTCGCAGAGGCAGGTGCGCCGCTTCAGTCCCTAACATCTGCAAGAGGCATAGATCCTCATGAGCCCCCGCAGTTGCGGGGGCTCATGAGGATCTATGCCTCTTGCTGAAACCTCTTACGTTCCTCGGATGGCTGAAAAAGCTTTCTACATGACCAAATAATACATCTTGCGAAGGCAGAAGAATGGAGTTATGCAGAAAACGGAAAGCAGGTTCTTCGTCACAGTCTGTTGGACATTTCCTCATCCCTCAGCAAGCGGCATAGATGTTCATGAGCCGCTAAGTGCACAACACTGCAGGGGACTCGTGCGGATCCATGCCTGGCTGCAGAAGCACACGAGAACCTGATAATATTGCTCGAAGAACTGTGTACATCTCTAGCTGGCCGGTTGATTGGTTGTATCTTGCTTAACGACGCGTCCCGACAAGTCGCTATCTGGCTGAAGGAGCATAAAAAGACGTGTTCTTCTCCGTGGAATCACCAGACACATTTATATCTATGTTCCTCGCACGAAGAAGATCAACATAGATTTACCGTGCAACCGATTGAATCTCAGATTTTCTTTTTCGACACACACAAAAAAAAAAACAATTTCACATTTTTCTGCATGAGAAACATGGCGTTCGCCTCTGGTGATAATAGAAAATACTAATGAAACTAGCGCGAAGAAAGGGACATAACAATTAACAAGGCCCGTTCAAGAGGAATAGATCATCAGAAGTCCCCGCTCTCTTGAGGGCTCATGAGGATCTAGGTCTCTTGCAGACGGGCGGCGTTCGCCTCAGACGACAAAAGAAAGCACGGCGAAGCCAGGCAATGCAAGCTGACAGTAAATGATGGGGTGATGCAAGTGATTTTGACATCTGTGGGACGGCCAATCCATTCTTCTCGCGTGAGGACAGTATTGCGTAAAAAAGAAAAATAAATAAAGAGGGGTAAAAAAAGTGCTTGGATGGCCGTCTGATTGTTCTACGGCAAATCGCAGGGGGAAATTCGAGTTTGGTTGTGGCGGAGATAGAGGATATACAAAGGCGCACGCAGACAGACACGCCGGACATAATAATGATAATCGATGGCAAAACAGCGGCAGAAATCCTGGCGTTATGGAGTCAGATGCAAGAGGTGACAGCCAAGCATCATCAAAACCTATACATGTGTATTATCTTTTTTTTTTGTACCGTATTAAAAATACGGTAGACTTTTAAATAGGGCTGGTCGGGGCGCTTTCCGGAGCATGTACGTGACGTTTTTGGCGTGCGGGGCAGAAATTCTGGCAAAGAAGTAACAAGATAAAAATGACGTCACGTCTAGCTACGCAAACCTTGATAGAGAAGATCTTTTTGGTGCCAAAGATCCGCGTGTGTGTGTGTGTGTGTGTGTGTGTGTGTGTGTGTGTGTGTGTGTGTGTGTGTGTGTGTGTGTGTGTGTGTGTGTCTGTCTGTGTGTGTGTGTGTGTGTGTGTGTGTGTGTGTGTGTGTGTGTGTGTGTGTGTGTGTGTGTGTGTGTGACAGCGACCAGAGCCCGCGTTTGAGGATGGACAAGCTTGAAATTTTAGAATATTGTCCGTAAAAGAATTATCTCGAGACTATATTGTCCGTAAAAGAATTATCTCGAGACTATTTTTTTTTCGATTTTTTTTATTAAGATGCTCACTGGCGAGAAAATGGCCGTTTAAAAAAAACAAACGGTTGATCCACACTAGAGTCCGTAATTTTTTTTATTTTTACTAGATATTTTGCGTATAGCTAGATAAAAGGGCGATATTGGATGAGCTCGTTAACTCATTCTACCCCATCACCGAAATCCCCAAATTTTGCCGTTGTCTTCTGAAGACTGCATTAGCAGTGCAGGACACAGATCGACCATGATAGTTCAAGGGTGATGCCAGAATAGCTTGGCAAGCTATTCTGGCATCACCCTTGAACCATCATGGTCGATCCTTATCTTGCTGTGGCGTGTCTGGGGTAGAATGAGTTAACCAGCATTGTACCTCTAGAACATTTTGAGGGATAATTAAATATATTTGGGGAAAAAATATATTTTCACGTTTTGGGAATTAATTTTACGAATATATGGGTTAATCTTAAAACAAAAAAAATCTGTTTTACGAAAAAAAAAAACAATCTTCCCATTAATAATCGCATGATTTTTCATATACGGTATTTCCATAAGCCTACAGTTTGTCTCGGCTGTCGGGTACGGTTAGGTCAAATGTGACTAGTATGCCCTGTGTGAAAATCAAAATTTTCTGCAGCACTTTTTCGGAGTCATTTGTAAAACAGTTAACATATCTTTAATATTTTTTTCTTCCCATAAATACTCGCATAATGTTTCATAAACAGTTCGCATAAGCCTGCTATTTGTCCCGGCCCTGGGGAAGGATTAGGTCAAATTGTGACCTGTAAGCTATAGGCGTGAAAATCATGCGCCGACATGTGTGTTGATCAGAGGCTGGCTTAGCAAGGATCAGCATAATAAGCCTAAAAATATGAACAATTCTGAATTTTCCTAAAAGATAAACCCATGTGAGCTCCAAACAGTACGGTAGACTTTGGGATGAAATCCTCATCTTGTTATTTTATACCACGTCTGTACACAAATCTCAGATCTGCTGCTTGAACCCCCATGATTGACGCTTTAAACATTTTAGACTTTAACCTTTTCACAGAGTCCGAAACAGCTCAGGCGGTTAACTTATTATACCCGCGACACACCACAGCAAGATATGGCTCGACCATGATAGTTCAAGGGTGGTGGCAGAATAGCGTGGCGCCTATTCAGTCTCCTGAATTGTAATGCAGTTCTCAGAGGATAACTCCAAAATGTGGGCATTTCGTACCTCGCGCACAATGAGTTAAGCGTCGGAGCGAAAGAGAGCCAAGGGAATCGCCGAGTCGTGGGTTCGAGTCCCCGTCCCGGCTCCGATAGTAGAACTCGCAATCCAGAGAGAAAAGAGGGGCTTGTTCCATAGCATGTCCGCTGAAAGATCCTTTGTTAAAGAAAATGGCTCAGATGCATTGATTGATTGTACATTGCTTAACGTCCCGACAGCAACAAGGCTTTCTCAGGACGTGCCTGCACTGATTGTGAAAAAAAACTAAACAGAAAATTGAATGTATGTCGCCAGCCGGTCAAATACATTAAATAAACCTACAACATGGAGCATAAATAAAGCTAAGACCATTTAGCAACACACATCCAATATCAAGAGCTACAGGCAGTGCAGACAGTAGGGAGAGTTTTAAAAAGGCAAATACAGGTGAATGGACAAAGGGTAGACAGAAACACATGCCCCAGAATAGAGAGAAAAACCCACCCTGTGGGGCTGACCAGGGTGACCCTGGGAACTAAAAAATACCTAACCCCACCCAAGTCCCCCAGGGCAGACCCGGGTGGGGGGGCTCAGATGCAGTGCGCCTGATTTGATCAGTGTTCAGGTCGTACTCCATAGGTAATAGATTTCCCTGGCCCCCGTAAACCGGCCCCTCAGGGCCACCCATCATCACTTCGGTGCCGCGGACGTTAAACCTTGAAATAACCAACCAACCTTTTCACAGCTGAAAAAAAAAAATTCAAGTGAAACGGTTAGGACTTAACGTCTTTTGTCCACCGCGAAGATGAAGTCAGAGACAGGGTACCGAGAAAGGACGGTACAAATTTTGACCGCTAGCTGGGTTCGAACCCACGACCTTTCGGACGAGAGTCGAACACTCTACCACCAGAGCTCCCCAGCACCCCTTTTCAGGGCTGGAGCAGAGCGAACACCAAACACATGCAAGAGAAGGACATCACATGGCTCATGACAATACAAGTCTAGAGAAGGACATCCCATGGCTCATGACAATACAAGTCTAAAGAAGGACATCCCATGGCTCATGACAATACAAGTCTAGAGAAGGACATCCCATGGCTCATGACAATACAAGTCTAGAGAAGGACATCCCATGGCTCATGACAATACAAGTCTAGAGAAGGACATCCCATGGCTCATGACAATACAAGTCTAGAGAAGGACATCCCATGGCTCATGACAATACAAGTCTAGAGAAGGACATCCCATGGCTCATGACAATACAAGTCTAGAGAAGGACATCCCATGGCTCATGACAATACAAGTCTAGAGAAGGACATCCCATGGCTCATGACAATACAAGTCTAGAGAAGGACATCCCATGGCTCATGACAATACAAGTCTAGAGAAGGACATCCCATGGCTCATGACAATACAAGTCTAGAGAAGGACATCCCATGGCTCATGACAATACAAGTCTAGAGAAGGACATCCCATGGCTCATGACAATACAAGTCTAGAGAAGGACATCCCATGGCTCATGACAATACAAGTCTAGAGAAGGACATCCCATGGCTCATGACAATACAAGTCTACTTCGCTAATAACAGTGGCGGATATAACAAAAGTCGGCTATAACAAAGCTTTGTCTGATGTCCCGAATGCACTCTATGTAAATTACTTCTCTTATAACACCCTTCGGCTATAACAAAGCTTTGTCTGATGTCCCGACTGCACTCTTTCTAAGTAAATTACTTCTCTTATAACACCCTTCGACTATAACAAAGCTTTGTCTGATGTCCCGACTGCACTCTATCTATGTAAATTACTTCTCTTATAACACCCTTCGGCTATAACAATGCTTTGTCTGATGTCCCGACTGCACTCTTTCTATGTAAATTACTTCTCTTATAACACACTTCGGCTATAACAAAGCTTTGTCTGATGTCCCGACTGCACTCTTTCTATGTAAATTACTTCTCTTATAACACCCTTCGGCTATAACAAAGCTTTGTCTGATGTCCCGACTGCACTCTTTCTATGTAAATTACTTCTCTTATAACACCCTTCGGCTATAACAATGCTTTGTCTGATGTCCCGACTGCACTCTTTCTATGTAAATTACTTCTCTTATAACACACTTCGGCTATAACAAAGCTTTGTCTGATGTCCCGACTGCACTCTTTCTATGTAAATTACTTCTCTTATAACACCCTTCGGCTATAACAAGAACATTGGGTACCCTGTTATATCCACAGTTTACTGTTATCTATCTTTTGTTGTTATCATTCATATCCGTGTGCCTCAGGCAGACAAGGTTAATTGTCAGCAGTATTGCCCTGTCAAGGCAAAAGACAGTAAGTCAATTGTGTGTGAAAAAAGCGAGACTTTCGTTGTAATACAATGAAAATCTCGCGTTTTCACAAAATTAAAATTGCAGTTTTTTTGCATTCACGATGGCAGAGTGGGTCCGTGACGGTTTCACAGATATCATTACTAGCGACTGTCACGGCAGCGCAGCGCAATCTATTAGACGTCAGGAAAACGCCACACGTTGCACAGCTCTAAATGTATTGTTAAAGAAAATGTTATAGTAAAAAAAAAAAAATAAAAAAAAATAAAAAAAAAGATGTGATGAACCATAACCCACAAAGTCCCTTCTATATGAGCGGTCCTCGCTGTCAATGGTCTCTACCATTTGTCTTTGACCTGATTCTGATGAATTATCTCCTATTGAAAAAGTCTCGCAGATCTGCCAATGCGTCAGTGAGGCGCAGGCATACGCGTCATTGATTTGTCAAACGTCATTTGTCATGAAGTAAGTTTCAGTTTTTACGTAATTTTATATTTTAAGTGATATGAGTTTCACTTTCGCTTCATAGGCTTGAGAAAATTGTGACAAAACTAGAACTTCACGGTACAATTCAGTCTTGCTATAATTTGTGTGAAAGCAGGTTGACTTTACCTAGCTACACGGGTCACCTGCATGCTCTTCTGAAAGCGCGTCGATGTGTGTGTGCGAGTTAGTGCGTGCGTGCGCGCGCGCTCCAAATATCTCCAAGACGCATAGATCCTCAAGCGCCTGGAAGGCGCATGCGGATCTATTCCTCCTGGAGATGCGCGCATTTGTGTGTGTGTGTGTGTGTGTGAGAGAGAGAGAGAGAGAGAGAGAGAGAGAGAGAGAGAGAGAGAGAGAGAGAGAGAGAGAGAGAGAGAGAGAGAGAGAGAGAGAGAGAGAGAGAGAGAGAGAGAGAGAGAGAGAGAGAGAGAGAGCCGCGCGCGCGAAAAAGAATGACGTCATAGTTAGAGATTATGTCAGTATCTGCGTGGTGACGGAGTTGCCTCTTTTACGTCACCGCCACTGACATTCTCTAGAAGTAAAGGTTTTTTAGTGTTTTAACAGAAAAGAGTTAATTTTTACTAAAGAAGTTGAAAGAATACAAAGCTGGCTAACGAACTCATCCAATGCCGTCTACAAACTAGCTATATGCCAACGTTCACGTAAATATGACACAAATTACAGACTCTAATCTGGGTCAACATTCTATTACAATGTGCACGGAGGCTCTCTTAGCCACCCACTTAAGAAAGTATTTCGCCAAGTTTCAGGCTTGTGTGTACACAGATATCGGAGATTCTCTTGTTTATATACATACGCACGCACATACATACGCACATACACACGCACATACATACGCACATACGCACACACACACATACATACATACATACATACATACGCACATACGGCGCTTCGCGCCAAATGTACGTTCAGCAGCGAGGTTAGCGTAACTAGACATGACGTAATTTTTATCTTGTTACTTCAATTGTTAGAGCTTTAGCCTGCCCGCCTTTGGCATCATGGACATATTATTAAATTCACCCCACCGCGACCCGTCCTAAAAAGTCCCTTCTATAAATAGAAGAAATTTAAAAAGCAACTTTAACAGAGAAAAAAAAATTTCCACCAAACGATTGGACCTTTAACTGCCGGGGCAAGGTGAACACTACCCATCTGCAAGAGACATAAATCTTCATGAGCCCCCGCAGTCGCGGGGGCTCATGAAGGTTTATGTCTCTTGCTAGTTCTATATGTTCTTTCTGCCTATTTTTGGTGCACGTTATGTCTGTGTTCTTCACGCAAATGCCGGTCAGTGTGTAGTCGTTTCAGAAGCGATTTGTGTCCATTGGCAGCGAAGGGGGTAAAATTTCAAAGCCTAACCTTCTAAATGCAAGAGGCATAGATTCTCATGAGCCCATGCAAAGCAAGGGCTCATGAAAATCTATGCCTCTTGTTGATAGTGAACGGTCCCATTTACTACGTCTCCTCTCCTCTAACGCACGAAGTCACCAGGTATGAGTATACATGTTGTCCAAAAACTGCCCCTCTTTCCGTGTGAGCACCAGATTATTATGGACAAGCAAACCCCGGACGAGATTACGGACTGTGGACGAGATTATCATGGGCGAAATTGCTATGCGAAGGCTAAGCCTTTTTCAGCATTCGAGTCTGTTCCAGCAGTGAACCCTTCTATCTGCAAACAGCACAGATCAATATAAGTCATGGCGTGTTTCAGGGCCTCGTAAAGACCTATGCGTTTCTTTAGAAAAAAAATATTTATCATTTACGCCCGTGCTGTTTAGGTCCAGAAAGTCATCAAGACCAAACCTATTCCTGAATCCAGTTTAAGGTTCACATGCTGACCCCAGGAACATTTTTTTTTTTCGTCTGAAAGCAGTAACATTCATATAAATGGGCAAATCCAATGAAAGCAAGGGGCATAAGTTCTCAGGAGGCTCCGCAGCCTATAAAGGACCTCAAAAGCATCTATTTCGAATGTATAAGCAGGGGATAGGGCCCGGTTGAGACATTGCCAATGGTAATTTGCACAAGATTACACTGTTGTCAGCTCGTCGTATGCAGACGCGTAATCTGGCCCAGTACTCTGCATTTTCAACGAGACAAGCCTTCACGACACAGTTCCCTCTCACCTGCAGGAGGCGCAGAGTCTCATAAGCCTGCAGTCGCAGAGGCTTATGAGAAACTACGCATCACTTTCTAGACTGCTATCTACTACCCTAGCGTCAGTTGCATGAGTAAACTCATTCCTGCGCCAGCCGCTAAGCAAGGTGCTCCGCTTAGCGGCTGGCGCGGGACTAAGAGCACTCATGCAACTGGCCCTCGCGGCCGCTTTGCATCGTGTTCTATTCCTCACAAGGAGTGCGTCACCGAGGTTTTAACCTGCGAGTGCGTGCAGCCGATGCATACTCTGCACGTTCAACTAAGGTGTCCTCATGCAACACTTTGATGCAGATTAGGAGTGCGTGTCGACAGGGGGAACAAAACTGTACGATCGACTGAAAACTTGTTGACTGCTCCAAAGTGTACGCTTCTGGAACGATACATTTCCGGCGTCGGCTCTTTGGGCTGTCGATAGCGCTTTCTTGTCGCGATGATTCCTACAGGAATCATCGCGACAAAAATAGCTACCGACAGCCAAAGATTTTAAGTCAATGAGACAGCTGAAATTTTCTTTCAATTATTGTGTCCAGGGACATGCATCTTTATGTCTCCAGTATCTGACGGCCTTAATTAACAATCTTCAATACGGCGCAAAAGTCAGTTATACAAAGACTATGCCAACAAAAGTTATGATTCTAAGGCGCCCCTGGGGCTGCATAGGGCCAAATTTAACTCTTTGCCATTTGTTTATATTCATTAGATTTATGTGGAAAACCACTTATCTGGGCAATTGACGCCAAACATCGATCTAGACATATTTACATGTTTGGGAACGATCTGGGTTTTTTTTTTTTTTTTTTTTTCTAAAATATGTACAGATCTTTCGATTCTCAAACGTTGGAAGCCATTAGCATGGCAAGCTTTGATTGCTAAAATTTGCAAATACAATGGGTTATCAATGTTGTCGAGCCCCAACTTAGACTTTTCTACCCTCCTTTTCACAATATATGTGAAAAGGAAACAGGTTGTCCACTGCCTTTTAGGCATAGCTTAAGGTTGTATACTATACCTACATTTTTTAATTGAAAACTGCCGCTTATAGGGTTTTTTGAGAGCCTTATTGAGTCTGGAGGCTATTGCCACCCTGAAAGACCCATGGTCCCGGGCATATTTGTAAGTTACAGCCGTTTTTCTGAGGTACCCCACGGGAAAAAACACGCAAAATAGCCGATTTCAGAACACAATAAAAATTTATCGAATAGTGTGTTAAAATGATAAAGAAACATTTCGGTCACTTCATAAAGTATGTTAGTATTTTCTCGTAAAAAAAAGTGTGTTCTGATAATTGGAATTCTAAGTGAAATCTAAAAAAATGTATGTTGTAAATTCGCAAATTGCCCGGATGTTATCAATAACATTACAAGTGTTTGCAATGTTGGGCAATTGCTCAGGCCCTTTTTATTCGATAAAGTCGTACTTTATGTTATAACTATCACATTGATTATGAAGAAAATATGGGGTCCCGCACAAAATTGGGCACTTTGGGTCGTTTTCGAGTGCGTATTCAATAAGGGATACAAGCGATGTCTGACTTCCGGCAGATCATATCTCCGCCGTAGCCGGTAAGGGAAAACGACTATGCCAAACTTACAAGGGAAAACCTAAGCCCAAACTGTTGCAAACTACGCCCAAACTGCTAGTCCTCGATTACTATTTGTGACAGTAAACTGGAACAAACAACAACGGCAGATACGGGATGAAAACGTTTATCTATAAGTAATTAAATACACGAGCTGTTTCTTGGTAATTTAGTTAGTGCAGTGGTAAGGTACTTTTCTTTGCCACACAGTGGCCAGGGTTCGAGTCTCGTAGATAGCGATATTTTTTTTTTTCCTGCTCACATATGAAACCCATACAGTTTCTACTTCGCTAAGCAAAAAAAAAATAAAAAAATTAACGCGGTTTTTTTTTTTTTTTTTTTTTTTTTTTTAAATATGCGATTATCATCACTGTGGTAATGTGAATGTTAAACCATAAACCAAACAACCGGATTCAGTTTTGGATAAAAATGCACACTGGTTACCTCGGTACATTTGTTCATTCATTTTTTTCAGCCAGGCATTGTGTGAGCATGTTTACATTCATTCAATCATTCACAGCTTCACTGATGAAAAAGCACACCAAAGAGTGTTGTCACAGACAGTTTTTTTTAAATAATTTTTACTGGCATCATCTACAAATATTAATTGATGTGAATTTGTTTTAATATACCTGCTGCAAGAAATGCTACATGCTCCTTTGGTGTCTCCGTGAAAGCAGGTCGATGAACATCTCTGGTTGAAAGATGTTTGTAAACAGATTGGTAGTGGATGTACCTATCTCTCTAGCTGAATCTCAGTTTCCCAGCAGTTTTTGGTTACAAATTATAAGGAAACAAAAACACTACACTACCACCGAGTCACCCAGCTCCCCCTCAAAATACAGCTTTACTGCAGAACATATTTCAACTACATGTAACATTATTCACATTTACATTGACAAAGTGCTGACTGTATACAAGCTATTTGGGAGAAAAGTGGAGCTGATGTCATTTTTAGTTGTGTGCATGCCAACGGAGACCGACACTGGCAACCACTTGCTCATGAGGTATTTATTTGGGAGCCAACTGCACAGTATATAAAAGAAGGGGGATAGGAGAGAAGGAATGACAGACTTATCATTTAGAGCCTTCCACTACATATATTATTTTGCTCATATATATAGAGAGAGAGAGGGAGAGGGAGGGGGAGAGAGAGAGAGACCATGTACCATCACTGTAGTCCTGATATAATTCAACATTGCACATCCCACAACATAATAACAGTGAAATGCAGTACCAAACTACATTACACAGATACTGTGCACAATGTTGGCATGAAAATCAAACAATACTGTTACCAGTACCACACTGTGTCCAATTGCAGCACAACAAAGTGAAATGCAGTCTCAAGCCCCATAACTTGCACTGCACAATGCTGATGTCAACACAAAATACCATAACAACTGAATAACAAGGGTACAATGCACTGTGTCACCTAGGCTGCATAATATAGGCATCCACACCAAACAATACCTGTACTGCTCTTGATACAAAATCGACCATATAACGCTGGCAAAGTGTCTACAACAGAGTCTGCACCATGCTGGCC
The DNA here is from genome assembly GCA_036245525.1 of Semisulcospira habei. Classification (NCBI taxonomy): domain Eukaryota; kingdom Metazoa; phylum Mollusca; class Gastropoda; family Semisulcospiridae; genus Semisulcospira; species Semisulcospira habei. Next base: position 8,873,998 of record BTPG01000005.1, read on the forward strand.
CGTAATCCAAGCAATACCATTGCTGCTCTCCAAAAACTCAACATGGTGCAGGCTATCATGTCACAACTGATTGCTGCATAGGACCCTGTACACAATGTTGGCATCAGTTTACTTTATTTAATTTTGGACCCGCTGGGGCATGAAAAATATCACAAAAGAACTTACATGAATGTGCTCAGAAATGAAATATTATCCTTATTACTACACTGTACACATGTTCCTTAGCACAAATCACAAATGGACACGGATCATAGTCAGATCATTCTGTTTGCAGGCGTGCGTCATGTACAGTACATCTGTAAAACTTGTGAAATGAACCATGTGGTTAGCAATTCTGATACGATAAGTAAAGCCACACAGCTGAAAGTCAAAGATTGACAGTGGAAGAAAAAATAAAACAAACACAAAGTACAGTACATATCATATATTATCACCCAACCACTTAAATCTGCTGTGACAGCTGGAGGGTAATGCAAAAACTGCATGGTCAACTCACTCTTGAGAAGTATTGCGTTTTTCATTGAGCAAGTCCACATTTGCACAACATTTTAAGCTGAGGGTTTAATGACATAAATATACATCCCCATGTTTCTATATTTCCGCACATCCCCTCTTCAGAAAGGACCCGTGGGTTTTATACTCTGAGGCCACTGACCATTTTCAGAATGAGCCCTGTATATCATTTTGAATCATGCAAAGCGGAGCAGTGATAAGTTTTCTCCTTGTCTCACACCGATGCTGCACAAAATCTATCTGTACCACTGTTTCCTACCCCATAAGTGTCAGCTGTGGAGTACATATTTTGAATGACTGATGTATGCCAGCATTTAGGAACTTGTCACAATAAAGACCTGTTCATATGATGAAATGTCTTCGAAAAATGAACACATTGTCAGTAAAGGGGTTTTCTTTGGATAATCAAAAACTAATACATATTAAGCTGCATTTCCAAATCGCGACATGACAGGAGAGTGACAAAAAGTAACTTTTCTGAGGGGGTCATCCAAATAAATATGCATAGGAAGGTCTTACCATCATGTATCTCTTTACCAAGTTTAGGGTTACAGTTAGGAATACTTGAGAAAAAAAATCTTTGGGCAATATATGGATATCTTGTACCTATTTCCCGATTTCTTGTGACCCTTGACCTTTCATGCATACGAAATTAGTATGCATGAAAAGTTCTTACCACCTTGTACCAAGTCTGGGTTTGAAGTTGTGTATACTTGAGAAAACATCTTTTTGGTCAAAATACAGATATTTTTCACCTTTTTACTGCACTACAAATTACAACATGGGTGTCAAATCGCTTTGTCACATTGTTATATGAAAACACACAAAGCACACCCCCATCACTGTACAATAGCCCCTGAACTGCTCGACTGCACGTTACAATTTTGTCGCCCCGCTGATTCTATGTCGGGCTTATGGAAACACTCCCTCTTTATTTCTATTTTCTCGAGTTTTGTCATTGTCACTTTGTTGTCACTGCCCCACTGCTGTTGTGTCTGCAGTTGAATAGCCAGGCCTAAAGCCTGCTTGCCCTGCTCCTAATATATGGCTATGCATCAGCTCAGGCAGTAAGGCACAGGCTTTTGCTGCATTGCGAATGATGTGACTGTCCAAAACCTTGACATAGTGGCCAGCCTGGTGGATGGACATCAAAATAACAGGACGTCTGCCCTCCTACACAGGACAATCAGTTCACTGCCTTTGCCTTCTCGTCGGTTGGCCATCGCGGAGACTGAACTCTTATTCCCTCATCTTTCGCAACCTGCAAAAGATAATTTTGTATCAAAAAAAGTTCTGACATGCACATATTGCGTGCATATTTGCAAGTATTTATACAAAGTACATACATGCATAATATGACAGTAGTCAGAACATGAACAAGAAAGGCAATGTCCTTATGGTTCACGTGTATGACCAATCCACATAATATGTCTGTCCTTTTTTACCTTGGCTTGACTCCTCCAACAGGTCTCTGAAAATGTCTAAACATAAGTATAGGGCTGGATTTTGTCAGTGAAACCTGAGTATTTTTCCAAATCCCTTCATTTTTCACACATTTGTCAACCCTCTGTGACCCTTGACCTTTGTGAGGGGCTGATTACATTAGTAGCACAGAAAAGTGTTATCATCATGCCAAATTTTATTGAAAAGTTTGCAAAAACATTGATAAAAACTACAACTCTACCCGAAACTAACTTTTGTCACCCTTATCATGTGGTATCTCCATAGCAAGTTTGAGTTTGAAGTTGAAAATACTACTTGAGATGACCTTTGAAAGGTCACAGAAATTGGTATGTTTAGAATTATTTTACCACAAAGTACCCTTGTGCCAAGTTTGAAGTCTGAGGCTTGCATAGTCTTCGAGGAAATGCCAATGTTAAAGTTGCCCACAGGTAACAGACAGTTGACGGACGACCCATTACAAACACTTACTTTTGCTATCACACTTGCGCCAAAAATTAGACGCCATTGAGCTTGAAATGACCACAAAGGGTGTATACATATATCTAGAATCAGCAACAATATTCAAAGTGTAACTTGCAGAAATTGTCTCAAACAGGACACAACGCATTGCTGTTTAGCAACAGCACACACTGGACCAAATGGGTAGTATTCAGATTTTTCTAGTCTTTTTGTATGCACTAAGTGCTTATTAAAGAAAATGACAGTATTTAGAGACTTGCCCAACCCTCTAGTTTTTAAATCAAATGCAATATGGTGCCACTTGTTGACAGCAAGTGATTTTAGCATTCGGTGTTGTTGAGAATGCTGGTACTACTACTACACCATCTTCAACATAAAAGAAAGCATTACAGTGTGATGTGTTTATCCCAACCAGTTGTGTTTTGTTATGAACCTGATTCTATTCACAAATCAATCGGTATGCTTTACCTCGAGTCCAGGACAATAAGTGGTGCCTTCTCTCACTTTAGTTGATCCGCTGGAACTGGAATTGCCTGCTTTTAGCTGTGGCCTTCTCCTTTGAGCAAACATGACCTGACTAGCTCTTGCCTCTTCTTGGTGTAGGCATCATACTTCTGTGCTTGTTTGCAAGTATACCCTCTGGGCGTGACTCTGCAGTGAGACGTCAACAGCAGCACTGACCTGAAATGAAATACATGTTTATTATCGTGTTATTCGGCAGCATGGCAATTTCACTTCTGATCTTATTTCAGGGTGGGTCGGTTCCAAACTCCACAAACAGGGACTTTGTTATACAGTCTATAACTCAACGGACAGAGAAAAAAAAGGTCCCTGAATTCCGGCAAGTATGAGTGCGAGTCAGTTATCATCAAGCTGTCGTGAGAGATATCTGGCACATATCAAACCAGCCGGGACCGTATTTCCTCCCCTCCTTTTTTGCTCCTGCGACTCCCTGACCAAAAGCTTTTCGAGTTTTTCAGTTCACGGATAGTACGACTGTGTCTTCACTTGGCCGTGTATACACTATTTAGTTATAACCATTTTACACATTATTATCACTAGGCTGTTGTTTTCTCTCTCTCTTAATATAAAGTTTCATTTCATCTCTCTTTTTCTCTCTGAGAATGTTGTAGTTTAGCAAGGACAAACACGAAAAGAGGCCTGTGCGCCTATTGTTTCCCAAAAAATGCGGGACCCGTACGCACACTAAAAAATTCTAAAGTTCATTTAGAACGCTGTAATATAAACAATTCCGCGATAACGCGGATGCTAAGGAGCTCGTGGGGCCATGCACAATTCGGGGCCGGTGGGGGGGAGTCCCCCCCCCCCCCCCCCCAATTCGTCCCTACATTTAGTTTACACATTACTACCTTCAAACTAATGTGAAATAAACTGTGAACACCACAAACAAGAATGGTGAAGCCTGGATCGCTCGTGTGCATTTAAAACTGATCATTTTCTTAATCTGAACTGTGTGACCTTTCCAAAAGGTGACTGAAATTTAAGTGCCATGCGTCTAAGCATAAGTAAAGGGCTGGCTTATGTACAGTTGTGAATAGTATTGGAGAAAAAATATCTTGAAATGAAAGAAGGCATTACAGTATGATGTGTTCATTCACACCATAGTTGTGTTGTGTTCTGCACCTGATTCTCATCACAGATCTACTGGTATGATTTACCTTGAGTCCAGGAGAATAAGTGTCACCTTTCCTCACTTCACTTGCGCTGTGAGTGTGACCTTGGTCAGTTGGTGTAGACGTCATACTTCTGCGCTTGTTTGCAAGTATGTACTCTGGGTGAAAGTACTGAGACTCCACAGCGAGAGGTCAACAGCAGTATTAGCCTGAAATGAAATACATGATTATTACTGTGTTGTTCGGCAGCATGACAATTTCACTTTGCGTGAATGAAATGCAGGGGCAGATTATTACTTTCAAAATAAATGCGACAAAAACTGTGTAAACCGCAAAGAACAAACAACAATGGCAAAGTCACGTCTGTACGCCTCATGCGCATAACTGATTCACAACCTGTGTGAACTTTCCAAAAGGTAGCTGAAATAAGTGTCACGAGTCTCAACATATATGATAAAGGCTTGCTTTTGTACTAGTCAAATTTGTATTTTTCACACATTCTACGGTCATCCAAAATGGTAGTTAACAAATATTAGGGTTTCAGTCAAAGTAGCGTTTTACTAGGTAACCCTTTTAATCCTGATACACCCACTGCTTGAAATAAATGTGACTATGATAGTTCAAGGGTGGTCTTGTCTTGTCTTGCCGTATACGCCCACAATCAATCGTGTTGATCATTATGGCACTTGAACAGAAGGTTTTGTATGCATGTCAAGTACGAATGCGGAGCTAATAATAAATCATGTCGCTACATGAATCATTGGCGTCTCATCCGCCAAGCTATTCGGGCACCATCCTTGAACTAAAAAAATGCTGGACCTATCTCCTAATCTGTAATATAGCCTTCATAAGACAGAGAATGGATGAGAAAACTAAGTTACTAAGTACTGAAAGCAGTTACTGAGTTAGTAATGCAAAATTCTCCCTTAGCAGGACTTTTAACTACACACAGTATGTTTTCCTAAATAATAAGCACTGGCACTGGTTTAATATCACTACAATGTGGACTACATTCCTTCCACTGTATTAGTAAAGGCTCTCTGAGAATGTATGGAAATGCTCTACTTCTAGGTGGTGACTGACATACATGGAATGCATGCCCCTGTCAACCCACAATAAAATGTAGTCTTCTTCATTGCAGGTAGGCTGTAACTGAATTTCCATGCATAAAAGGACAGTTAGCTATTGGGGTTTTACGCCGTGCAGGTGACATCTCACGGCGGTGCATAAAACTTTACCTTGTCTGAAGATTTTGTTGTTTTCCTGGCTGCCACGTATACGGCCCGTTCATTTTTTTTTTCTTCTTCTGAGAAATGGTTATGCGTTACTACTGACGCTCGATGACTTGTCGCAACTTATGCAAAAGTATCTTATTTCTGAGGAAACACAACATTTTATGCATAGAAACAGTCAGCTTACACACCTATTTCAGACAGTATATATCTTTTGTCAATTATCGATAAATTGAGCTTGTTTGCAATACGACTTGCCGTACGGCGTTTTTTTTCGGTGACCTCTAGTCTCAGGTCACGGCAGACGCAAGATAGCGGTATCTAAATGCGCAGAAAAGATGCGCGAAACAGGTGTGTCCTACAACCTTAAGGAAATCTCCTGCAGCAGAAACGTCGTTTATTTTAGGACATTCGTATTTTGTTTTTCGTATTTTGGTCCCATTACATGGAACTCGCTCCCAGCTGACGTGCGTCACTCATCATCTCTCTCCATTTTAAAATCCAAGCTTAAAACACGCCTTTTTTCTGTTGCATATACTTAAAGACCATTTTGTCTGCCGGTTCATCATGTGTGCGTGTGGGTATGTGTGTGAGTTTTCTGCTCTTTGTAAATCAATGTATGTTTGTTGTTTTGTTGTTGTTGTTGTTGTATGTGTTTGTTTTTGTATTTTGCTTTGTGTTTCATTACTGTGATTGTAAAGTGCATAGAGCACCTTGGTGATTAGGCGCTATACAAATTACCTTTATTATTATTATTATTATTATTATTATTATTATTATTATTATTATTATTATTACATTCAAACTCTATAAATTAAGTTAGCCCTTTTGTCCAGCATTATTGTAAGACCTACTTTGAGCATTTATAAAGGAAATGTGCAAACTATACTAATGGTCAAAACGTAAGGGCCACCCCACTTTTTGTGTCATTGTATCTCGTCGCAAGTACGCTGATAAAATACAATGTTTTTCCGATCCAAATGGGTTCAAAATTGACCTTGGACAGTCCACAGTATAGGGAACAATAGACAACAATTCATCAATTTCCACGAACGTGTCAAATGCACGTGAAACATCGTCAGTTTTCGTGAAAAGCTGTGCGATATTGGCAAGCGTACCAAAGGCAGGCAGGTGGAAAAACTCGGTAATGTCGTGATGCACGTGATAAAGGGGTCAGTCGTGAACACTGAGCACTTCTGTTTTATTACAAATACAGGTACAGTAGGGCTACCACGACGAAGCCTAACGCAAGTAGTTCAAGGCCGGGCGCTAGCATGGCTGCAGGATGGAATTTCCGGACGAGAAGTTGGGAGACGTCTTCGGGTGTCATATTCAGTGATCCAGAGGCTGCTGGCACGATTCCCTAGAAACTGGAAGGGCAGAACGACGACCCAGCTCAGGACGCCCGCGCGGCACCAGCAGAAGGGACAGATACCTCTGTGTGGCGGCTCTGCGCGACCGAACTGTCATGTTAACTACTCTGCGACGTCAACTGATGCAAGCTGCAAACGTTAAGGTCAGCAGAAGCACAGTCTGCCGAAGTCCGCGAAATTGGCCTGGCTTCATGCAGAACAGCAGCTCCAGCTCATCGCAGAGCCCGGGTTGCCTGGTGTCGTCAACATGTGAGGTGAAACAGACTCCAGTAGACTCAGGTTCTGTTTACTGATGAGTCACGGTTCACTGTGTCCTTCAACGACGGCAGGGTGAGGGTCTGTAGACGCCAGGGCGAGCGATCACGGATGGATGCGTCCAAGAGGTGGATTGCTACGGAGGAGGCTCAGTCATGGTTTGGGCAGGCTTCAGCAGGGAAGGCAGGACCCCCTCCACGTCATACGAGTCACCCTCACTGGACTGCGCTATCGGGACGAGATTGTGCAGCCCCTCACCCAGCCAGCTCCCCAAGCCATAGGCGACAATGCTGTTCTGCAGGACGACAACGCTCGACCTCATCGCGCCGGTGTGGTGGATGCGTACTTTGAGCAACGGGGCATCATGAGGATGGAGTGGCCAGCTCGTTCATCTGATCTGGCTCCCATTGAACACCTCTGGGACGTGCTGGAGCAACGTGTAGTCAGCAACTACCCCCACCTCAAGGCGTCCCCCAGCTGACTCAGTTCCTGCATTAAGACTGAGTGGGAAGCGATCCCACAACATGTTCTCCGAACCCCGGTGAACTCCATGCGTCAACGCTGCATTGAATGCTTGGCTGCAAACGGTGGGTACAGTCGCTACTGACTGGACCAGTCTTGTGTGACTTTTCAAATGAGGGGTGGGTGAACATTCTAACGTACTGCTGTTGTTATAATTGTTTGATTTACTCAAAACTTAAATGCAATTGTTACTGAATAAATTAGCAAAGTACTGACTCCAAGTATTGTTACATTATTTGTGTGGTGTTGATATTCTTACAAGCCACCAGCTCCTTCCGTCTGCGAGGGACACAGAGTCTCATCAGCCAGCAGGGGCTCATGAGAATCTATGTCTCTTGATGCCAGAACCCAGGTCCATTCACGCCTTCAATCGGAAGAATTATTCTGGGTGAACTAGGGCGGGACAACTGCAGAGGCAAATATGCAAAGTGAGACACTTACAGCCCGCGTCTTCGAACCGCAAGTTAGAGGCATAGATTCTCATGAGCCCCTTGCAGCCACAGGGGCTCATGTGAATCTGTGTTTCTTGCTGCTAGGCCCCAGCCCAATATGCATCATCAGAAGACTCCAAGAGTTATTCCGGGTGAACTAATGCGGGACAACTGCAGCGGCAAATATGCAAAGTGGGAAAACTCGGCGCGTCTAAGGACCGCAAGAGACATAGATTGTCGCAGGGGCTCATGAGAATCTATGTCTCGTCTCTTGCCGGTGCAGACCGGCTCAATCTAGATCCTCAGACTTGAAGATTGAGTGATTCCTGGCCGGGTGCAGTAGAGGATATGTAAAGTCCGACACTCGGCGCGTCTGTTCCTTCCGGCAAGAGCAGATAACTCATGTTTTAGGGCGAGCCTGATTGGGCAAAGTGCATGCAGGAAGACGGTAAGATGACAAATTATCCCTTGCACTTCTCATGCCAATAGGTCAAACTTCGGCTCATGCGGTATATTTCGACAGATTTTCGCCATTTACGCCCAGAGTTTTTTTACGACCAGAATCTGTTATACATCGGGTTTGGTTGGCTGTACTTTGCTCGACAATTAAAGATTTACTCAAAGCGTGTGGAAACACGCAAACACGCACGCAGGCACGCATGCAGACAAACACACGCACATGCACTCATGCACGTATGCACGCACGCAGGTAGGCAGGCAGGCACTAAATGACGCACAAACGCACTCTCTCTCTCTCTCTCTCACACACACACACACACATGCATGCAGACACGCACTTACGCACGCGCGCACACACATACGCGCGCGCACCCACACACGCGCCCTTACACACTCACAGAACACACACACACATACACTCTCTCTCTCTCTCACTCTCTCTCTCACTCTCTCTCTCTCTCTCTCTCTCTCTCTCTCTCTCTCTCACATTGGCCTTAGTTGCCAGCTCGACGTTAAACCCAAATAACTAACTCTCTCTCTCTCACGCACGCACACAACACACACACCACACACACACACACACACACACACACACACCACGCATGCAAACACACACAGAGACACACACACGCAAGCACACACACACACACAAGCACACACACACACACACACACACACACACACACACACACACACACACTCTGTCTCGCACATACATGCAATTATACAAACACACACACACACACACACACAAACACACACAGACCAAAAACAGCATTAAACCCTTTAGCCGTCGATAGCGGGTTTAGTCGTGATAATTCCTGCAAAGAATCATGGCGACAAAAACCGCTTACGACGGCCACATGGTCAAACGCAAATCGATCGCGAGCCGTCCTAATAAGCCAAATAGAAACCATGTACCTCCGCGCTAACTGGACATCACCCAGCCCACAAAAGTCCATCGGGCCCACGTCGGTCCCCGTTGGCCCGATGCACTTTTGCTCTCTGCGTATGGATCGGCGTAAGCACGCGGCCGGTATGGATCGGCGTAAGCACGCGGCCGGTATGGATCGGCGTAAGCACGCGGCCGGTATGCTCTACTCAAAGCCATGTATCGGAAAGCCACAGCACGGCTGAACGAGCGAGAAAACGATTCTCCATATTATTTGTCTCTCGGTCTCTGATTCTGGACCTTACGGCTGTGAAGGGTGTGAAGCCGTAAGGTTCAGTGTCGCAGATCGACGCACGCTTTAACCGGTAATGCCACGCTCCACTGAGCCAACATTTGTGTCGCCTGAGTGATTCTGCCAGATGGGTGTGTGTGACAGGGTTTCCGGTCTATTTTACTGTCAGGAACCCATTTGAAGGGACCAGAATCTGGTTATACAAATGAAAAGAGCATCGCAACGGAGAAACTTCAACAAAAAAAAACACGCCGAGAAAAGACAGTTACATACACTTTATTAACCTAAACAACCCTGACGCACTACCGCAGGAGATGGGTCGACCATGATAATTCAAGGGTAGTGCCAGATTATCTTGGCGCCTGTCGGCGCCAAGCTAATCTGGCACTGCCCTTGAATTATCATGGTCGATCCATCTCCTGCAACTGGTGCATAGTCATCAGATGACGCCTCCAAAGTTTGGGAAATAGGGCCGTCGGGTTGAATGAGTTAACACATTTTTTTAAATTAGCCCGCAGTGCGATGACCTTAGTCGCCTGCTCTGTGTTAAACCCAACTAACTAACGTTTTGGAAATAGACATATTCACACAAGTACCCAATTTGTTACTTATATTTTGATGACAGCAAGTGGAAACTCTTTGTTAATTAAACAAATGAAAGCACTGCCCGTAGGCCTCGCTATAAGATCAATTGCTTAGCATAAGTGAAATCCAAAACAAAAGGACGACTACAGGCAAAAAAAATTGCCAACAAAGTAGCGAACTGCAGAGCAAAGCATCTTATACACAATGCGAGAACATAGCAACATATGGAGAGAAATGCGTCATTTTTATCTTTTGTTGGCAACGTCCTACTAGGTTAACTCCTACAAGGTGCCCGCATCAATAGCTGCGGAAGTGTCGTATACTTATACGACACTTCCGCAGCTATTGATGCGGGCACCTTGAAGGAGTTAATCTATTAGGACCTTGTCGGCGGTAACGCCATACACTTCCGCATCTATTGATGCGGGCGCCTTGTACGAGCGAACGGTTCGCAATATCTCCTTTGATTAGTTCTTAGTATGTCTAACAATAATGCTGTACAAAACGGTCAACTAAACTTAAGAAGTTTTAATGAGGTCAGATGAAAGACTTTTCTACTCTTCTTCTGGTTTGTGCGTAGGAGAGTTCCATCGATGTACACCAGGGGCAGCAGAAAATCTCTGTTAAGTGTGCCTATTCACATGGATTGTAATACGCTAAAAGGTGATCGACGTTTAAACAAAAAGAATCATAGGTGAGGAGAAACAACAACTAGAATCTGCTGTCTTGGCAAACTTTAGCAGTCAATGCGCACCCTGAAACAGACCGCTTTAACGTGAGTGACAACGTCAATGTAATTTAACAGTATTCAAATCATTTATTAATCCCATTAATTTGAGATGGTATCGATTGTGGTAGCCCAATGGTAGTGCTTGAAATACCGAAGTTCAGCCTCCCCGGCCACTATCAGACACTATCGTTTCGCTGTCAATGTCATAGATACTAATGGATATGAAAGAACCAGTCTTCAACCTGGAGGCACTTTCAAGCCTTTTAATAGCCCTGTCTAAAACGTCGAGTTGTAATTTCGGATATTCCCCCACTTGACCAGTAGGTAGTGTCTGCGAACTTGCGATCTTCACCGCAGAATATAGGTCACCAGACGTGTACATGTTTTGAGATGACATGCAGGATGACGTTTGTCTGTGGCGGAAGATGTGCTGTGAGGGTAAGTGCTCGCTAGTTCAGCTCCAGTGATAAATTTCCCAAATTTGGTGGTCCTCCTTATAGCCCAGTAAACAGTTCAAGGGTGGTGCCAGAATAGCGTGGCGCCTCGAGGCGCGAAGCTATTCCGGCACCACCCTTGAACATTCATGGTGGATCCATCATCTCTTGTACAGCATCAGAGCTTAACTCGTTGAAACAACTCTGCTCAGTGCATGTCTGGCGTTAACTTCCGATGAAACCGGAAGTGACACAGTCAAAGACGGCTGACGGTTAGTGTCTGATTAAAAACGTTTGAAAAAAAAAAACACCCAATACAGTCCGTGACCTGGGAACTCAATTGCGTTTCGTCTGACCGTCAATTCAAGGAAAAGTAAAACAAACGACAGTCGAGTAAGACAACCCAACGGCTCTAATCTCACCGCATCGCCATTGTAGAGTCATAAATAACCTTACGTGATTGGACAAGGTAGACAGTGAGATCGAGGCTAATCCCAGTCGGACTAAACACGCAGTCTAAACTCAGACAAAAAACGATTTTTTTTGGTCTCCCTTTGTTTCCAATAAGTCTGCGACAATGAGTCACACAATCTAACATCTCCTGGCAAAACCGATCGGCACGAAACGCTCAGTCAGCTACGGTCAGAAGCAAG